>OY540835.1:18969378-19341913 GCA_961205895.1 Mythimna pallens
ATCGTTTTAAAATTTCCCGCCTCAGAGAGGACGCCTGAGTCTCACTAATATCCACAAGATAGCCGTGTATCCAAAATATCTAGAGAAAGATGTGTAATAACATCATAATCACGTAAGAGTGGTTGTGTGAAAATGTACCTCGAAATGGACGCTCTTATGCCGTTCGTCACGGCTGTCATTTGTCGACCTTTAGCAGTCTGCCACAGATATCTGTCACCAGTCTTAACAAGACGTGTTGCGTTACCCAATTTTTGGGTTGTGGAGGTCAGATAAGCATTCATTCCATGTAAAATACTGATAATCATCTAATTATGCAGCTGCATCCAACTCCAACACAGTTGTGAAAGGCCTAGGAAGTTTGATTGATAGTGCCATAAAAACATGGACACCCCAATTCACCCAACTTGATTGCACAATTCCCATTTCGTTTTTCACGAAATTCCAAATGCAATTTAATACCTGACAGACCCATACATCTTGAAAGAAACGTAAGAATAATGTCTGACATTGCTGACAGACCCTCTAATTCTACCCGAAGCTGCAGGGATCCTTTTGGTCGACTTGTCAGGAACATTAATAAGCCCACGTAACTCATCTAGTATAAATTGACCTGTGACGAAGAGGGGAGATTTAAATGATCTCAAGTTTAAAATAATAGGGATGAATGTTTTGAAATAGTGTAAAATGTTTTTTAAGAGATAATACGTAATTTAAAGGACAGTCACAGTGACAAAAGCTAAGTTAAAGTTTTATTAAAAACCATTTTCTGCCGTGTACTGTACAACATGTAACTAGAATAATGTATCTTTAAGTCAAGAGTGAATAGGTTACTTCTGGGTAAGCGTGCTCCATCGTCGACCGCATCGTCGCTTTCCATCATATGAGATAGCGGTCAAGCGCGAACCTATCAAGAATAATAAAAAAAAATGTATTCCAATTAGAAACTTAATCATAATTCAAACATTGAAATTTTACTATGTATTTAGGTAGTGTTTTTTTTTTAAAAATTAGTTTTTCTAATTGTGGGCAAATATTAAGGAAATCAATGCACTACACTGGTAGCGCATTGGTATTGGTACGCAAGCACAAACATACACTCTAGTGACGCAATCAACATTTATCATTTATCCTAAAGAACTATTTTAGAGAAAAAAAAATACCTACTTTAAATAAATGAAATTGGTTTAGTATTCCAATCTGAACCTACTACTTTCAGGATATGCGTTTATTATGTTAAATGCTTTAAATGTGGATAAATAAAAAATATAATAATGATAATAGCAACTTCTGACTTATAAGTAACGTTACGGCTCATAAATAAAAAATTATAAAAATAATAATTTATTCACAAATATGAGACAATGGTACAGAATAACTTAATAATACACAAAGATAGACAAAAATCGTTTAAAACTATTTTCACGATAAAATTTAAGTCCATAGTTAAAGAATGTGAAATAGCATATTTTAAAAGTGGTTTAATTTTCTTTGGTTTGTTTCTTTTGTTGTATTCGCTCTAACCCTTCGTACTAGTCTAGAAATAAATAAATGACTGAAATTATTTGCCAATTTTTTATCCAATTTGATAATCCATCTCTTTCTGGTTTTCCCTGCTAGTAAAAGATTAATTATAATGTAATTGCTTGAAAGTGAAAAACTTTCATTAAGTTTGTATATACCTTTTTTGACGCTATTTCTATGCTTGTAGTGCCGTGGTGAAATGTCAAGATACACTGGCCGTCTTTAAGCTATGAACAGAGAACCCTGTGTCAATATGATCGTGTCTGTGTTTCAATGTGTTTGTGGAATATGTATAATAATGTCATCAAAGTATTTAGGTAGAAGGGGGACATTGGATGGAGTTGTATAGTTATTAAAAATTAATTTATTTGTTATTTGTTGTTCAATAAAGTTGTATCAATTTTAATGGAATGCAATGTAATTTTACAGTATCATTTCTACACCATGTATTTTGTCTATACCTACTAATTTTCAATCTGTATATTCTACAAAGGTAAAGTCCTCACTAGCTCATGAACGCCTAGCCCAAACCAAACAAAATTTTTCACAGAGGTTCCTTTTTAACTGACTTCAAAAAAAAGATGGTTCTATTTTCGGCTGAATGTATTTCTTTTTATGTATGTAATTGATCTAAACGACATTTTTTCCAATATTGAGTTATATACATATTCGGAAACAGCCAATTTTTCTCCGTCGTTTGAGTCAGGTTTCAATTATTTTTTTTAAATGTTGCTTAGTTCAATTAGCCTTTCAACCGTCAATATTATGATCTGATCATGCGGACGCCTTCTTCACTAGCGACTATATTACGGTGGGATAGTATTCTTCTTTCTCAGTTATACAACGTAGGATACACAAGCTGATTTGGATGAAATAATCAGATAAACTCACTTAACGAATTAAACACGAACAGAAATCGTCATTTCCGCTGAGGTCACACCAAGACAAGGGCAATAGAAAAGATTACAATATATGCTCGAAGTTTCCTTGCATGTGCGAATCAGGTATGAAGATATCTTAAGGATAATCAAAGATACCGATATAGCCCGAAAAGTCACCAAACTCCAGTGGCAGCAGGCAGACGTTGCTCGCAGAACACATGGTAGATTGGGCCGAAAGGTACTGGAAGACGCAGTATTAATAGGCATCACACAAGGTGGATCGAGTACCTTTTGAGGATCGGAGATATTCGATGGATACGAGACGTACAGGACCGGTATAACTGAGCCAATACTGCTCAACCCGGAAGACACGCCATTGGAAGGCCTGTCACAAGGTAGACCAATGACCTGGTGAGGGTATCCGATAAACGCGAGACGCTTAGGACCAGTCGTTATGGTGACACTTGGGGGATGCCTATGTCCAATAGTGGACGTTTTTCGGCAAAAATTATGATGATGAAAACAGTAAAAACTTGTGGCACAAATGTGTATTAATACCGTACGTATAAGCAGCCTGGAGATGCAACGCCGGGGCGAAACTCTGCTGCCGCGCCAAGTTGCGGCATGGCGGGAAGAACTCCGGCGGGATATCATGGTGGAAAGGCGACAGCGACTATCGCAACCCAGTGCTGGGCACGCCACAATTATGGCGGTAAGTCCCCTCTTTGAGGAATGGCTGGAAAGACCACATGGCGTCCTTACCTACCGCATGACGCAGATCCTCACCGGACATGGTAAGTTCGGGAGGTTCCTGCACCGAATTCGTGCGGAAGACACGCCCGGGTGTCGCCACTGTGTGGAACGCCCGGAGGACACGGTGGAGGTGTGCCCCGCTTGGGCAGAGCAATGCCGTGTCCTCGTGGGGGCGATCGGCGGCAGTGATCTCTCGCGCCGGGCATTGGTACAGGCCATGGTCCGGAGTGAGGAGGAGTGGCAGGCGGTCGCCTCCTTCTGCGAAGCAGTAATGCTAGCAAAGGAGGCGGCCGATCGCGTGAGGCAACAGCAACGGTCCTCACGCCCCAACCGCCGCCGGGATTCCGATCCCGATTTCCGGCCACCGTAGGCGCAGGCTTGCGGACGGCGAGCAATGGGTGGCTCGCCGTCCGACCGTCCGGTAACTGTCCGGACCGAGCCCAAGCTGTCGACGGCGCGTATTGTTCCACGCGCGCCTCAGGGTGATGTCAGCAAATCGTTGGGGCCCAGCAGGGTCGAAGCCTACTGGGGCCACGGGTAGTGTGAAAGCGAAGCCCGAGGCCCCGGTATGAAGGCAAAGAGGGAACAGGAATGGGTTTTTAGTCAGTAAAAGTCTGACACTATCTCTCGCTCCACCCAAGAGCGAGATTTGTCATTAGATGATTTTCACACCTTAAAAAAAAAAAAAAAAAACGTATAAGCAGCTGTATATAATTATTATATTCCTTTATTATACGCCATTGCAAATATAAAAGTAAACTAAACCTAAAACACATATAGACATACAATGGGCGGCCTTATCGCATAAGTAAGCATTGCTGTAAGTATCAAATAAGTAGATAAGTATATCAACATAATATCTAACACAGTTATAATGATATTCAACATTTGTTTTGTTTGAAAGTATCGATTCGAATTGAAAACTTTTCGATACGAGTCGTTGTGAGCGTATTTAGATTGTTGAAAATATTTTATCTTTCGAATTATTTGAAACTTTCAATTGTTTGTGCTTTTAAATGATCATCATCATCGTTATTTTACCCGAAAGACATCCACTGTTGAGCATAGGCCTCACCCAAGTTTCGCCATAACTATCGATTCTGTGCGTTTCGCATCCATTGGATTCCTAAGACCCTCATCAGGTCATCAGTCCACCTTTTGTTTTTATTCTTGACAGGTTCACGCTTGACCGCTATCTCACCTGATGGAAAGCGACGATGGAGCGCGCTTACCTAGACGCAACCTATGCACTCTTGACTTAAAGATTCCCGGGTTGTAACCATCAGTAAACACATATTCCGTCAAGAAATTCCACTCCTTAGCTCTACGCACAATGAATGTGTACTTTGTAGGAAGCCTACCATCGCTGCGCCTTCTGGTACTTGGTCACCACTCTAGAACCTTTTAGCTCCATCGACCATCTGTTCTCCGAGCAATATGTCCAGCTCACTGCCGTTTAAGCTTGGCGTTTCTTCGGTATATGGCATGGTGCTCCTGAAAAAACTCTGAGCGTAGCTCTTTCCATTGCCGTGTATTGTATTGTTAGCTATTTAATAACTGCTGGGGCTGCGATATTGTTCGAAAGAGTCACCATGACCCTGGAACGTTAAAGTCAACTATAAGTCTGACACTTCCAGAGCGCGAGAAGTTATTTCAAGACTGTTGACCTCCAAAAAGATATACTATCACCAAATGAATTAGGCTACTGAGTACGGGAGCAAGGCCGCCGGAAAAGCATATATAATACATATATAATATTTAAAGGTAGGTAATAAAATTGATTTGTAGATTAGTAATGTTTTTACTATAGATACACCTCTCTACCTCTGGCGTATACAAAGCAAATCGCTTTTCAAAAACATCATTTCAACAAAGATTTAAACTAAAAAATAAAATAAAAAACTGAGGAAAGACACATCCAAAGCTTCATCTTAAACACAACCCCGATAACGTCATCACTCGAACATCTGTTTACCTTCCTCAAATGTTACCTTAAGGACTTAACTTAATTAATGCGTCCGAAAATTCAAAAACGAATGAAATTATCAAGTAGAGTAAAGTAGCTACCCCAGCCAAGTCAATGAGCAAAATAAAACATAATTCATTTCAATAATTCACTGAAGAAACTTTGCCCTTTTTAGATGTCTCTTCCCTTCTTGCTATATCTGCCTCTTTCTAACGCATTATGATCGGCCAATAGCTTTGTCTCGCTCCAATACGCGTGAAGTATTGCCAACTTTAATGTTATCTCCATTCTATGCATTTGTTAGGATAAAGAATTGGCTTTTTGCTCTAGTGCGTGGTAAATTTATAATGGTCAAATTATGTAATTAAATGTAATTTTTATTTTTAATTAAATAAGCAAATATTCATTTAATAAAATTAAGTTTCTGTACAAACCAAATACGCAATTATCTTGAGAAGTAAAAAAATCAAATTATCAAAGTTCAGACAATTTTAAACCGTTGGAAAACAAAAAGAAACGTACATATATATCGCGTATACATCTGTTTCCTTTTTATAAATAATTTAACAGGGAATTATGTTGTGAGAGAACACTCCGAACACCCGATATGAAATGCTAATAAAAATAAATAAAATAATAAGTCCCTGAAACCCCTTAATCCTGTGCGTTGTAAAATAATCTCAAAAATCCAAGTTGAGCACACTCCCATTTCGCGCAGCCTCACTTCGATTGGCTACGGATCCCTCGTAGCTCGTAGCAACGTGAGGCTGTCGTACGGGAGACCCGCTACGGAGCGGACGTTGCTACACCGTAGCACTCAAAAGGGGACCTTGACACGATTGTCACACCCCGAATTTCGTTTATCTTCTCGAATAATTCGATTTAAATTATAAATTGTGTGCTATTTCTCGGGGAGTATAGTGTACAATGTATCCGTACACTTTCGGCCAAATTGAATGATACCTTTCACTTTCCAGTGTTTGTTTAGTGTGTGTGGACATTGACTATTCGAGGTGTTTGCACGTGGAGTTAGTTGTACGTAAGGTGAGTACTGATTTTCCATTCAACATTTTTCAATGGGAAAATTTGTTATTTATCTCTCTACAGCTAAAAAAATATTTGAATTTAGCAGATTCATTAAAAAATTTATTAAACCATAATATTTTTGTATACAGTTTTCTGAAGAAAACTGTATACAAAAAAAAAAAAAATTCAACAGGAAGTTTCACAAAAAAGTTCCACAAAACAAGGTTTTTAATGTCTGAATAATAAGGTCTATGTGTCCCAAAAAGCATCAAACATGTTTCTTAATATAAATAGATTTTAATTGTTTTATTGTAGTAAGGACAACGTTCAGTGTTGTATTTGTATTATTTTACTGAAGGGAATTTCAAGCTAACTGTGACAAAAGCTCAGAAATACTGCTGTTTTTGTGGTATATCGTTGACCGTATCGTCACTTAATATCAAGTGAGATAGTGGTCAAACGTAAGCTTAATTGGAGCAAAAAATATTGTTTTCCTTCCGTGAGAGAAAAAGAAATTTTCTTTTACGTAGAAAATTTAAGAAATTGTCTTTTTTTCTTGAGAAGAGAACTGTGTAACTTCAATTCAAATAAATTTATAAATTGAATTAGATTTTTCAGATGTCTGGTTATTTTACATACCTAAATAAATGGTTGTCATTTTTTGTTATAAATTGGTCATTATTTCTGTATCTACAGATACAGTTTTTTTATTACAATCCGTATTGTTTCCATTTAGTATTTAAATGAAAACATTTCAGTCGGAAACAAGTGTCATCAGAGACATGCTGAGTTTTATATGTGATGTTTGTTACGTAAGTATAAAAGATAGTCTCACGGAAATTACGCGGGAATGAGAGATGATACTTATCTTTTCAAGACAATAAACCTGTAAAGTTATGATCGCTTATAAACTATTGAAACTCACACTGATGTACAGGAGCGATGAGATACAGATCAGATTATCTATCTATATATTTAAAGGAGAAACTGACTGACTGACATATCAACGCACAGCCGGAACTACTGGGACTAGGAGCGTGAAAATTTGCAAAAGGTTTCTTTTTATGACGTTGGTGAGCACTAAGAAGCGGTTTCTGGAAAATCAACCTTTATAGGGGTAAAAAGAGGGTCTAAACTTTGTATGGAGAAACCTATTTTCACGCGGGCGAAGCCGCGGGCAGAAGCTAGTATGTGTATATAATAAAAAGAGAAACAGACTGACATATCAACGCACAGCCGAAACTACTGGGACTAAAAACTTGAAATTTTGCTCTAGGCTTCCTTTGATGACGGTGGTGAGCACTAAGAGAGGGTTTTCCAAAATTTACCCCCTAAGGTAATGAAACGGGGGTCCAAAGTTTGTATGGAGTAAATTATTTTCAGGCAGTCGAAGCCGCGGGCAGCAGCTAGTTATTTATATATTACTAGCTGAGTCGGCAATCATTGATCTGCTATATAAATTATCAAAGAATAAAATGGCGTGGGGGTCATCATCGTCATAATCTTTGCAGCCAAAAGTCGTCCACTGTTGGATATAGGCCTGCCCCAAGCGTCGCCACAATGAACTGTCCTGTGCTTCTCGCATCCATCGGATTCCCTCACCTTGTGGCAAGCCTTTCAATGCTACTTCTCCAGGTTTGGAGGTAGGAAGGTAAAAAATAGCCAACGATCTATTCTCAGCCCTGCCAAATATACACAAAGAAATACATACATAAAAATTACAAAAAACACTGTGACATGAGTTTTATATATTAGACAGTTATCCAAACCGTATTCTGAGTGAAAATTTATACGATGGAAAGAAGGATTTTCACTTACCTGTAAAAACATTCATTTCTAAACAAGACTGATTACAAGAGGTTGGTGATCACGGGTAATGCTTGTATCAATTGTCAAGGGGACCATTTTCATTGTATTTATTGTGAGTACATTTTGAATTTCTTCTCACTAAAAGCTTCGAAAACCGTTTTTTCCTTTAACTATGCATGTAATATTCCTTTGCCTAAATCTGACTTGCAATTTTTATTATCGATAGGCTCGCGTTTGACCGCTATCTCACCTGATGGTAAGCGATGATGTGGCCTACGATGGAGCACGCTTGCCTAGAAGTAACCTATTCACTTTTGAACCAGACTCCGGCAGGAAATTCAACTCCTTAGCTGTACGCATAATGAATGTGTTCCCAAAACGCTTTGTACGTATGGGTGCGATGTCCACCATGTACCGATGGCGCAACGCCGAACGTCTAGTGGTCCGATGATGGAACACACTTGGTGGAATCAAATTGTGCAATTACAACGCACACTCTCCGAAATGTAATCGATAGAAAACCGACAGGCCAGCAACTCAGCGTCGATGCTCAAGGCTTTGTAGTTATGACTCGACAGCAAACTGACTGTTTTGACTGGGTTTTTATCGAGAACAATATGTCTATCACACTAATATGAAAAGGCGAAAGTTTGTGAGAGAGTGTGTGTATATTTAATACTTCTTCACGCTTGAAGGCCTGAATGGATTTCAATGAAATTTGGTAGACAGATAAATCATGTCCTGAAATAGTACATAGTATACTTTTTATCGCAGAAGTATGTTCCTCTGGGAAAATTTCCTATACGTGTTTCCAGTTCGTGAGTTATTTTGTGATTCCTTTATGTTCAAACGGCTGAACGGATTCGGATACAATTCGGCACACTGGTAGAACATGTCCTTGAATAAAACAGGATAATATGTTTCATTGGAATAATTTTCTATTTTGACACGAGCAAAGCTAGGAGCTAAGGGTTCGACCTAAATAAACCTACAGTTAAAAGAGATGAAAGCAACCCAACCGTTCATATGTAGGCGTCATCTTAGCTTAAAGGTGGTCTAGACAACCTAATGGGGTTATTGCCACTGTTGCGTAATTATCCTTACCTTTTAGTTTCTGACCTACAGATGAATTAAGCTTGAGTACCTTCGCGTATTTTTAGGTAGGTAAACACTTTTAAAAGGTACATTATTTTCGCTCTTTTACAGTAAGTGCTTTCTGCTTTTTTTCTTTATTGCTCGGCTCGCTTGAAATATTTTGCGAGTCAGTTTCGTTGGTGCTGAGTGCCTGGAGTACATCAAAGTTACTTAATTAGGTATTGGCCTTTTTGTTCAGTATACCTGATTATTGTTTCATTCTAAAATCTAAAGAGACACTAGACGCCTAAAATTCTGCGGAGTAGTAATGCTAGTGAAGGAGACGGCTAAAAGAGTGAAGGAACGTATATCCTCACGCTCCAGCCCCCGCAACCGGAGACGCCGGGAATCGCAGAGCGCGGCTCAAAGAGATGATAGCAAACCTTAGGGGATCAACATGGCCGATGTCTGCAGGTCCATATATGTTATCAGTTCTGGATAGGATATACTCATGATCCCAGGCAACTCAAGAAAGGTGTGGTTGTAGTCAGTAAGCGTCTAAAACACCCTCGCGCTCCACCCAAGATCAAGAGAAGACAAAAGATGATTTCCCACCTCAAAAAAACAAAGAATACCTGACAGTCATGCAATATTACTACGTTATCTTTTTCATACATTTTCAAAAACTCTTTTTCTTGTATTACATCACATTAATAATATAAATAAGAAAGTTTATAATGTACAGTCAGGGGTCAAAAGTACAGTTGCACTCTACCAATGCTAAAGTGTCTAACATTTCTTTGTAGTAAAAGTTTCATAGTCCACAACCTATAGATTCGATGCTACAAATCAAATCAGGCATGAACCATTGACCCTCTTCTACAAAGACGTTTTAGACCCTTTAACATTGATGGAAGTGCAATGCACTTTTGACCCCTGACTGTACATGGTTGAGTGTATGATTGTTACCTACTCCACCTGAAAAAATTTGAATGAAATTTTTTTTTTATTCGTTATAAACCAGTGCTTGACTGCGATCCTACCTGATGGTAAGCAGTGATGCAATCGTTGATGGTGAGGCGCACTTGTTTATTAAGAGCCTATTCACTCTAGCCTTGAAGGCACCTAAATTATAGTTGGACGGGAAGACCGCAGCAGGCAAATTGTTCCAGTCCCTCGATGGTATTTTGTAATTTGGTAAACGAATAGACCTTGTCTTGGAATGGCACATAGAATACATTTTGTCCCAGGAGTATGTTCCCATGGGATAATTTCCTACTTTAACACGGACGAAGCCGCCGGTAGAAGTTAGTCATGAATAAATTACTATCGGATGGACAACAGTCATATACCAGCCCTGTTTTAAATTTTTTACTTAAATCAACCACATTCTATTTTAGCCATCAAGCTACTCTGTATTATGTTTGCGGTCTAACTTATTAATAAATGACGCACATGGCCAGCAAGCTGTCTCGTCGTCTGACCTTCAATACAACACAGTATGTAAACTTTGTGTCGCCGCACATAGGCCACATGTCACAGCCACAAACGCCGCTACGAGAAGCTAGAAGCGGCCACAAAGGAAGCTGAAGCGCGCGACAGCCACTTGTGGCCGGTGGCTGCTTTTTTTTAACCCATACGCGCAGTATTATAATGGTCTCAGACGAAGAAGGTTTAAATGCGTGAGTAGCGTGTGATGGCTTTTTGTATCGGCGTTTAGTGGCCGGTTCGGGCCACAAGAAGCAAACAGCGGTGATTTGTAGCGTGTGGTGGCCACCGGTGTCAGCCGTGTTTGGTGAATTCTAAAATGTATGAAACCTACAGGAAATATGCCGGTGGCGGCGTTTTGTGGTTGTGGCTGGTGGCTCGTGTGCGGCGACCCTTAGGTTCGTCAACTAGCAAGTTTGATAAAGGCATAGCTATTTGTCCTTAGTACTCCCCAGAGCTTAAGTGGTTATAAATTGGTTAGGACGCCGGACTGGCGAGGGAGAGGTCGTAAGTTTGAGCTCCGGGCATTGTAGCTGTTGGCTTGAAACCACTGGTATTCATTATGGTAGTCGCCGTATTATTTTGCTTAAAAGGAGAATTTAATCGAATAAAGAAATAAGTCAAAAAAATTACACGAGAGCCTCTAAGGAACTCAGTATTATTTTTTAATCTATGCTTGGTAATCAGAGATCGGAATTAGGTAGAGTTAGTTACGTACTTGCATCGAAATATTGATATTAAAATGGATCTTCCCGGGATATGTAATTAAAAAACCCGTGTGATATAGATAAGATAAAATAAAACAAAGTTAATTAACATACAAGATTTATTAGTATTTTTCATTGAAAAAGATCTCTCTATGTCAACTAAGGTAAGGTTAACAAATTTATACACTTCCTCCTCCTCGTCATTAATGCAGGAAGAAATTTTTTGTGCTATATTTCTGATAGTGACATAAAAATCTGCTCTTTAAAATTAATCTCGGGATTTGAGGCATATCCACTTTATTCTTTCGCTGTATGAAATCAGTGTAAGTACATAAATAACTTTACCTAATTCCGACCTCTGTTGATAATGAATTTAATCCTAGGAACTATGGGTGTGAATTAAAAAAATATTATTGTTTTGGATAACCCATTTATCGAGCAAGGTTATGTTATAGGCTATAATATAACATCGCTACGACCGATAGGAGTAGAGCAGTAACCGCGGGTGAAACCATGGAGACAACTAATTGTTATATATGGCCAATATTCTATAGAAACTGTGTAATGTTTTTATGGTAAAACATTATAGATTCCATTAATTTTAAATCATTATGTACATCCCATTCTCTCTCGCTCCGGACCATGACCTGAACAAGGACCCGGCGCTAGACGTCGCTGCTACCGATTGTCTCCACGAGCGTCAGGCTGTAGATTTAACTCAGGACCCAAACTCACCGTCATTCTGAAGATCTCTAGTAAGATTAGATAGTGTTGAAGTTATGTATATCGAAAAAGAACTATTGGCAAAATCTTCATTTGAAGAGATGATCAAAAATTATCACAAAATTTCTAAACAAGAAAATATTTGACTTGCCTGTTGGTCTAGTGGTTAGTGGCCCTGACTGCTATGCCGGCGGCCGTGGGTTCGATTCGCACCCAGGACAAATGTTTGTATGACGAGCACAATCATTTGTTCTGTGTCTGGGTGTAATTTATCTATAATATGTATGTATTTAGAAACATTTAAGTATGTTTATCAGTTGTCTAGTAGGTACTCATAACATAAGCTCTGCTTAGCTTGAGACTAAACGGCGTTGTATAATAGTTGTGTGTGTGAATAAAAAATATATATAATATTGAATCTCAAAGTCATGATCGGCCACAATCTCTTTAGTAAATACTTTATTAATTCCAAATTTTTTTAGCCTTCATATATAAACCCAAAGAAAAAACGGTAGCCCAATATTTTTCCTTCTCCCTCTACAAATGACCCTAAGAATATTATCACAGCCTCGCACAACCAACCTAAGTAAATATCAAAGGATATATTATGACATATATACCTAAATACGAACGTATAAGAAACCAAAAATGTAAGGAACGAGGTCATATAAGGTCAAAGGGGAATTTGTTTTTGTGGCACAAATATTGCTGGCATATATTCTATCGAACGACGAATCAAGGGGTTCAATAAGTTGTTCATAATAATTCTTTGATTTATTTCCTGGAAATAAGAGGTTTCTTGTATGACTGCTAACGAAGGTTATTCCTTTAGCTGACTTCTAATCAGGATATTATTGATGCCAATTTGTTGGATACGTTGAAAAAGTTCGAACTAGTTTATGATAATCGCTAATTTTATACTTTTAATATAAGTACTCTTTTGGTAAATCATAGGGGTCTATTACACGATAGGTTTTGCTGTCAGTTTTGCCACAGTCAAATATCTTGACTGACGAAAAACCTACCGTGTAATGCGATGACTGACGTTTGCATGACGAAAAATGTATGGCGATAAAATTCCGTCAGTCAAGCTTCATTCATGATTGATGGTTTTGATTGATGCTTGCATGACCGTGTAATGGACCCCTTAGGATTAACCTCAGAGACTCGTTTGAAGGAAAGTTATCAAGAAAGTACCCAAGTGTTTTGATTCTAAATAGTATTTTTAATAAATTGTTTAAGAAATGTAAAATAATTAATACCTTCCTTTGGTAAGCGATTGAATCATAAATTTTTCGGAATTTAACCGATAAGATTTAGGTTTTGCTGGCAAATCTTAGATTGTACCATAATTGGGACTTTTATATAATAGAGGTAACTTTTAACGTTAAATGGGTCAGGAGACATTCAGCCCGACTAAAAGCAATTTCTTGTTAATTACAACGACTAAACGCATACTTTGTAATAAGCAAGACTGGTAATTGAAAAGAATGGCAGTAGTGGAGCTTTACGAACATAATTGTTATGTACCCTGTTTACTCGAGGTGGGAAATTATCAAGTAACTTCTCTTGCTCTGGGCAGAGCGAGAGTGTGTCAGACTTTTACTGACTAACCCCACCTGTGTTCCTTCAGTTGTATTTTACGTTCCAGTGTCACAGTTACGAACAATTCCACAGCCCAATAATCTCGTGGCTATTATAACCCAGAATATATTTGGTGATAACACTACCTCTTCAGACAAAAGTGGTACGCGCTTTCTTAGAACGAAGGGTAGAAGGGAGGGCGTGATAGATTGTTGTCAGCTAAAGCCTTACACGCCCGTCACAAGTCCTTTAGTTATCCTTTGCGTTTAGGACTACGACCAATTGTTCAACCATACCAGCACCCCTGGCCAAGTTGATAATCTGCAATCATTAACGCTGGTCGAAAACTAATCAAATGTATGGGAATGACATCATCTCAACGTTAAGTCACGTGGTCAGAACAAACGAAAAGAAAATTCGTAGCCAAGTTGACATCGTTCAAAATGATAGAATGAATTGTTATCGTTTCTACTATGTTCAACGCTACATCTTTTGTTATTGTAGAACGATATTGTAAAATGAGCGGCCGACTCAGGCGCGTCAACATGGCTACCAATTTATCGTTTCCTACAATTGCTGACACCGAGGCGTTACCGATTGGAGAACGGAATTCGACACGAAACGGTTGTAACTTGGCTAGGGGAGCAGGATAGGATAGACGCTGCTCCTCCTCATCATCATCATCATTTCAGCCGAAAGACGTCCACTGTTAGACATAGGCCTCCCCCAAGCTTCGCCACAACGACCGATCCTGTGCTTCTCGCATCCATCGCACTCACCAGGTCGTCGGTCCACCTTGTGGGAGGCCTTCCAACGCTGCGTTTTCCGGTGCGCGGTCGCCACTCTAGAACCTTTCGGCCCCATCGACCATCCGTTCTACGAGCAATGTGACCTGCCCACTGCCACGACGATTGCGACACTGCGACGCTGCTCCTACTTTATTTTAATGGCAATACAAAACAATTTTTACCAGCATTCCTTTCGGTTTCTCACTCTTATTACATTAGGCATTCATACGGGGATATTACGCATGTATATATAAAGGGGCTTGGTAAAAGATGGAAGAGGAAATGCGATCAATCAAATCTTCCTTCGCATCTCTCAGAGCAACTTTAAGACGAAGTGATTGCCAACAATCAGGGAATTAATTGATTCCTTCCGTTCTGAGTAACGTCATCTATTATGTCGTTATGAAAATAATTGATGATATTGCTCATTCAAGTGTTTTTGAGATAAAATATTGCCTTGAGCGTAATTATTTATAATTGAATTGTGATTGTGACCCCATTAGCTGACCTGGCTGCCTTCTAGGGTAATAATAATAACAGTAATGAATAGCCTTTATTAACAAATAATAATCATTTGCTTGTTTCAAATTTATAAATTTTAACAATTGTATCTTACGAATTCGGTTCAGATTGTTTTGCTTCGTTTTTGGGATAGAATTTGAATATATATAATAAATATATTAATAAGGTTCTTAATTTATGCTAAAAATAATTTGGAACTGTAATTTATTTAATTACAAGCTTTTGACAGCAGCTTCGCTCGTGTGAAAGTAGAAGATGATTCCAAAATCAAAATCAAAAATATTTTTATTTCACATAGGCATACATGGGCTTTTAAAAAACGTCAGAAGCTAGTGCACCGTTCCAAATTGGTCGTTTTGTATGGAGAAGAACCGGCAAGAAACTCCATGGTTACTCTTTTGAAAAAATGGTTGTTCATACAATATTTCCATAATACAGTATTATTAGCGAAAATTGTAGACCAGTCAACAATTACCCAAAAGCACAATAAAAATAATCATATTAAAAAAAAAGTGAGTGGTAATAGAAAGAAATTAAGAATCATGGAGTCGACAGTGTTCTCACATTCAGATTATAAAAAAGAGGCTATATAAAAATAAGCAAGAAAAAATGTAAATAATTACAATAATCAATAATTAATGAGATGTTAACAAAATAAATGACTAACGAATTTAAGGTAGTTGAAGTCTAAATAATTTTGAAAATTATTCCAAAAGCTATGTGTTAAAAAAAATGTATATATTAAAATAAAGATGGAGCAGATAAAATATTAATGAGCTACCAGAGGCTATATGTAGCAACATCTAAAACGCAACCCGGGAAGGAACAGGAGTGGGTTTGAAAAATTCTATATCCAGCATCGCAGTAATAGTTTAAGAACAAATACAACAGCCCAAAATCAACTATCGGAACATTTGCTCGGACCAGACGTAACACCCGCATTGTCGCAGGATCATATCTCCCTATTCAACTGAAGTTTTCGGGACTTTACACCTTGTTTCGAATACTTCTAAAATACACCCGGAATAAAAAAATCCCATAAGATATACCAGAACATGACCAAGTCTTGCGCCAAATTTAATACAAATTCAGGAGCTTGAGCGTGAAAAAGTACAAACTCTTGCCTTTATAATATTAGTGAGATCAGTGTGATTATCAACGAGTGACTTTTGTTACTGGGCAAAGTTAGTGATCATGCAAATAGAAAAAATACAAGACTACAGCTTGCGTGGGCTTGCGGACGGTGACTAATGGGTGGCTCTCCGTCCGACCGTCCGGTAACCATCCGGACCGAACCCATTTTGTCGACGGCGCGTACTGTTCCACGCGCGACTCAGGGAGATGTCAGCAAATCGTAAGGGCCCAGCAGGGTCAAAGCCTACGGGGGCCACGGGTAGTGTGAAAGCGAAACCTGGGGCCCCGGGATGAAGGCAAAGGAGGAACAGGAGTGAGTTTTTAGTCAGCTTGATGCTGCAGTTTTTGTATTTCCTTCTATTTCAAAACTACAGCATCAACAGCTCACTCAAAATACTATTTTTCAAAAAGGTACACTGTTGTCATAGACGCAGAAATGTTTAATCCTTCCAATTAAAGTTAACAACAAACTGCTCAAAACGGTTAAAAACAATCTCTTCAAATGTAATAACAGAGCACTTATCTACACAATAAACGTGAACCACTCTCTACCCAATTTGAACACCCACAAGCTACCTTCAAAGGAAAAAATCTCATGTAAATAAGAATATTTTCCTTATAAACATCATCAACGTTACAAAATGTGCATTCGCTATTTGGTTTTCTCCCTTTTGAGGTAAAGTAAACTCAAGACGATTAAAAATTCAAGCTGTTTGAATGCCGTGTGTCTCTTGACCTAGTAAATGGGTTCTTTGGGGGACAAAGGGGATTGGATTGGAACTCTCTTGGTATTTGTTTGGAGACATATATTGCGTATGTAGTTGCGTTTCCACTGCAAGGCGATTGTGTAAAGTTTTGTGTTTATTGGAGGTTAAATAAAGTCTTATTTTAGATACATTTTTATAATAGAAAGAAAGAAAATAAAACAGTTTACTAAGCGGAAAAGACGCAATTTAAGGACTAATTTACAGATTATAGACATTTTCTATGAAAAATTCGCAAAACGCGCCACGTCGACACAAAACGGTTAAACACTCAGCATAAAAAAAACTGGGCAAGTGCGAGTCGGACTCGCGCACTGAGGGTTCCGTACAAACTTACCTATGTAAACCGTTCAATTCCTGATTGGAGTCTCGAAGATTTTTTCGAAACATAAAGTTTTTTTTTGTGACGTAACAACAAATTTACTGTTTTCAGATTTATTCCTATATCTGTGCTATAAGACCTTGATTTATGCCAAATTTAAGGATTGATTAAGGACCTGCGGATCAACATATTGCATCGAAAAGCCAACGCCCGCCGTTCTCTTTCAATGTCATCATCGTCTTTCAAAGTCTCAGTAAGTATGTGCCCTGTATTTAAAATTTAGCACCTTCTCAAAGGCCACACCTTTTTTAATAACTGGCGGAACGTAAGCTGGTTTTTTGTGCTTCACTTTGAACATCAGTAACTTGTTTTTTTGGACATTGTACAAAAGTCCTTGCGCCTCAGCATAGGCTTCACAGACCGCCAATAACCTTTTGACCTTCTTCTTGTAATTTATTAACAAATCTTAAAAATCATTTGTTCGAATATAAATTCGACCATGAGTTATGCGAAAGTGTACTCTGGGCTCTGAAACAAAGGCAAAGATGGAAAACGAGCGGGTTTTAGTCATTAAAAGTCTGACACAACTAAAGAAAAACAAAACTTGAAATTCGAAGATTTGAGTAATAAATTCTAACGTAATTCTAAAACAGTTTCAATCATCCGTCAGTTTTAATCTTTAAGGTATTTGTGTTCTGAAGTAAGCGTTTTATTAAATTTTATTTATAGCAAAAAAGACCCTCCGCCTACATACTATTTTTCCGCAGTCTAAAATATCCTTCGTGGGAGGCCACGGGCACAAATATACCTCTTCCATATTTAGAAAGAGGAGAGAAGAAAAAATAATTTAAAGGTTATTATTTTTTCTTCTCTCTTTCTGAAGAAAAAATAATTTAAAGGTTATTATTTTTTCTTCTCTCCTCTATGATTTTAATGATAATAACCTAAATTACCGCAAAATTTCAGTTAAATCCATACAGCTTTTTGAGCGTGGAGGAGTAATAAACATAAGGACATAAACAAAAAAATATATATATTTATATATATAATTAAATAAATAAATAAAGGCCAAAGTTTGTGAGTGTTTGTGTATGTTTGTTGCTTCTTCACGCTCAAACACTTAAACGGATTTCGATGCAACTGATTGGTACATGGGTAGACTATGTCTTGGAATAGCACATAGGATACTTTTTATTACAGGAGTTACTTTGGTATATTTTTAGGGTTCCGTACCTCAAAAGGAAATAAACGGAACCCTTATAGGATCGTTTTGTTGTCCGTCTGTCTGTCAAGACTCTTTATCTCAAAAACGCGTAGAGGTATTGAGTTGAAATTTAAGCCATATACTCAAGTCTGTGGTCCCTTGAAGATGTGAAAAAAACTTCTAAGTTAACATAAACGTATATTTCGATACTCTCGAAAAAAACAACTTAATTTATAGGGACCCGTTAACCAAGAATCCTGAAATTTGGCATAAAGCAAGGTCTTACAGGTTTAGGAATAAATGTCGGATGACGCTGACTTAGAGAGGGAACGTAGAGCGTTGGCTGTCAGGTGTAACATGCTGGCTCGCAGGTTCGCACGGTGTACGCGTGAAGTTAAAATAACACTGTTCAGGGCCTACTGCCAGTCGCTGTACACGTGCGCCCTGTGGGTCAGTTATACACAGGGCTCGTACAATGCTCTACGAGTCCAGTATAATAATGCGTTCCGGGTATTGCTGGGGTTGCCGCGTTTCTGTAGCGCGTCGGGGATGTTCGCGGACGCGCGTGTTCCGGATTTTGGCTCACTGATGCGGCTGAGAATCGCATCACTGATGCGTCGGATGCGCGACAGCCCCAATAGCCTCGTGGCTACTGTAGCCGACAGGGTGGATGGCCTAATGGTGTCTCACTGGATGGCGGTACACAGACCGGCTTTCAGGTATGTGAAGTAGGCTCATTGTTTTGTTTTGTATTGTATGTCTTATTGTATGTCTTTTTGTTTTTCTTTAGTATGTATTTATTTAATGTTTTTCTTTTTAATGTTGTTGTTCAAGCTATGGATCTATGGTCTGACAATAAAGTTTATTATTATTATATTATAAATCTAAAAATATTAAATTTGTTATTAACTACATCACAACAAAAAAAAAATTTTTGCTATTCGGAAAACTCTTCGAGACTCCATTCGGGAATTATAGTTTGTACGGAACCCTCAGTGCGCGAGTCCGACTCGCACTTGTCCAGTTTTTTTACTATCACGCGAGTGAAGCTACTGGTAGCAGCCAGTACATTAATTGGTAGTACTATTTTATTTGGAACTGGTTTGATGATGGAGTCAGATAGTATGGCCATAGGAAATACTGAATGCAACAAGATAAATCAATTGTTTTCATACCACACGAAAAGAGGTGGTGATAAAAAATTATTTATTATTGAAAACTTATTTACGTCCGTGTTAACACTATAACCTTTCAAAGTTTAGTGTGATCATCCTTCATAACCCTAAAGGGACAAGATGAAACTCCAAAATGACACATTTGGTCCCCAAACCCTTATTAAATATGTCGTCCCTTGGCAACATACATAATTATATAATGTAAAAGTAGGTGCTATTTTCGATAGTCCTACCGTAAAATTCATAGAGACATTGTTAGTTTTGTAAACAAGGGCTAATTAAAAACTTTCTGAAAAGAAAAAGCTTGTTTATGGAACTCAAAGTAGCCTTTACTTCAATGGCATTCTAAAATAGTTTTTATTTCACCATGTTACGGTTGATTTTTCAGTAAGAACAAAACTTTTGTGTAAGTGCTTTCACCTTGGCTCGGCTTATTGTGAATTTTTGGAAACAATCCCCTCTAGACTGTCCTCAATTTAAGTGCGTTTGAGAGATATCAAACAGAAATGGCCGAAATATATAAGATTAGGTTGAAATAGGACCAAAGTATTGACATTTTGTCGTAACGTCATATTTCAGTGGTTTTTATTCTAGCAATTTTTATTATTAGAAGCTTTCAAGTCTAAGGCCTCATTTACGGCGACGCGCGTCGCGTATTGCGGCGCGGCCCACACTGAATTCAAACACATGGTGTTGTATGAGTGCGTTTACGGAGAAGTGATTTTAGACGCGTTTGCTTAAAATGGAGCGTTTTATGCGGCCGAGCCCACGGTTGGTAACGCCGCGTCTCACGCAGCGTTTATCGTGGTGGCGCACGCAGCAGCAATTCCCGATGGAGCGATGCCTGCGGCGGAATCTTCTGCTAGTCATATTTGGAACTTGCAGAACGCAGACGTAGTCACCGTCACAATGGAGTACGATATGATCGAATGAATACGCAGTGCGTTTGCTATGTCTTATTTTTGGGGGTTTGAAATTCATCAAATAACTAGTCCCGCTCTGGGTGAAGTGACACTCCCTGTATCAGATTTTTACGGACTACAACCTACCCTGTTCCTTCCGTTGCTCTTTCCGTTCCAGGGCCGCGGTAACTCTTTCGAATAATCCCGCAGTTAGGTCTTCACTGTTTGTGTGTTTACTAGAGTTCGGAATTAGGTAGAGTTATTTAAGTACTTATAATGATTTCATACAGCGAAAGAATAACACGATACGCGATATGCCTCAAATCCCGAGATTAATTTTAGAGAGCAGTATTTATTTTATGACACTTTCAGAAATATAGCAGAAAAAATTTCTTCCTGCATTAATAACGAAGAGGAGGAAGTATATGAATTTGTAAACCTCATCTCAGTTGACGTAGAGAGATCTTTTTCAATGAAAAATACTAATAAAATTGTATGTAAATTATCTTTGTTGGAACGAAGTTCCTTATCGCGCGTTGTGAAAGGGGGCTAGACGAAAAAAAATTCTTACGAAAAGTTGTCACGACACTTTCTTACGAAAAGTTGTCACGACACTTTTTTTTGTTTACTAAATATTTATATCAATTGATTCAAAAATTGAGTCAAAGATTGATTGATTGATGGATGGATTGAAAGATTGTTTTATTGATTGATGGATTAAAAGATTGATAGATTGATAGATTGATAGATTGATAGATTGATAGATTGATAGATTGATATATTGATAGATTGATAGATTGATAGATTTATAGATTGATAGATTTATAGATTGATAGATTGGTAGATTGATAGATTGATAGATTGATAGATTGATAGATATGTTGAAGGATTGATTGATTGATATATTAATTGATGGGTTGATGATAGATTGATAGGTAGATGGATAAGTCGATAGATTGATAAGTTGATGGATAGATTGATTTATTCAAAGATTGAATGAAAGATTGATCGATTGATTGATTCAAAGATTCCAAAGATTTTAATGAAATGGTTGACAAATTAGTTTTAGTAATCGAATCAGAGGAACTTCGTTCCATCCGGGTGTCCCTTGACACCTCTCAAGTTTTTTTTTAATTTGTCTTATCTATCTCTGAGGGTTTTATTATTACTCGTATTTATTTGTAATATTGTTGACTACACGGGATTTTTCATTAGAAATCCCGGGAAGACCCATATTAATATCAACATTTCGATGCAAGTACGTGAATAACTTTACCTAATTCCGACCTCTGCTTATTACGTACTTAACTAGTAACTGTCTTATTTTGTGGCTACCTGTTTAGAATCAACGTCCCACCTTCCACTCCGCCCTAGGGCACGAGAGTCATTAGATGATTTCCCACCTCATAAAAAACCGTACCAATTTTTTTTTAAATATTTAAATTGTTCTTTTATATAAAATTATTTTCTTACAGAAAATTAACAAGTTTAAATAGCTTACTGGTTAATGTTAATGTTATGTGATATAACATCACGTGTGTAGTCCCTGAAGGATAAACCAGATCTCATCAAATAAATTCTCTCAATCTGGTTGGAGCGAGAGGGAATTTCAGACTTTTACTGACTTAAACTCACCCATGTTTCTTCGTTACCTTTTGCATCCCAGTGCCACGTTCAAACAATCTTACTGGGCCTCAAGTTTGCTATTACAATAGTGTCAGAATGGCCTTGATTTCATGATAATATTTTTTGATTTTGACAAGTTTGGTAATCTACTAATATAATGGTGTCATTCTGACTTTCCAATGGTCAACTACTGACACTCCATTGAAAGAAATGTCATAGAATGGTAATCTCATACATAATGACAAATGAATGTTTGACGTATGCGGGAATCTGCTAAAAATTTTTGACAGATCCTTTGATCAGTGACTTGCCATTAGAACGTCATTGTGCAGTCATTGCTTTTAATTTGTTACGAGACATCTCAATATTGTCATTCTACGATCAGTAATCGACGAACTTTTAGCAAAATGACAATGGGATCGTGTTGGAATAACGAATTTATAAAAATAGCAGACTTGGGCCCCTGGAGTCTGAAGTCCAAAGTGTCTTAAAATAAGTTGCGAACTAGCCAAAAAACGTTTGAAATTCGAAAAGTAAACAGATAAAATAAAATTACAACTCTTTTAACCTTCAAATGCTCGCGTCATGAAAACAACTGAACATCGCCATAAAAGTAGGGGTTTACTCAACAGACACGTAAAAAATTCAAAACCCAACATGAATATAAACTTGTGGCTTAACTATAAAACTGGTAGTGGTCGAGCCGTAGGGCTTATATTAATATGGTGGCCCTTGTCAAAGACGACAGCGATTGACATGGGTACATTGATTCCTGTTTCAATGTGGGACTTTTTTGCTGTGCTCTGTTTTCGGTTTTGGGTAGATGCCGATTGATTTATTTGTTTATTTTTTAGGGTTCCGTACGTCAAAAGGAAAACTCACTTTGTTCTCCTTCTGTCTTTCTGTTTTCATCTAGGGAACGCGTGGAGGTATCGAGTTGAAAATAAAACCATATACTTAAGTCTGCGGTCCCTTGAAGTTGTAAAAAAATCAAACTTCTGAATCAACGAAAAAAATGATACGGCCGTTTATGTCACGAAAAACGTATATCGACACTCTCAAGGGAATCAAAATTCATAGTGTACTTCTCGTAGACCTAGAGTTCTGAAATTTGGCATGAAGCAAGGTCCCATAGCACAAGTATAGAAAAAAATCTTAAAACTGTGAATTTGAAGTACAAATCGTCGTCGTCATAAAAAAAACTTTTTTGCGATTCGGAAAAATCTTCGTAACCCAATTCGGGAATTGAACTGTTTTCATAGGTGCGCGAGTTCGACTCGCACTTGCCCAGTTTTTTATTTAATTGTTCCTATGTCATTTTCAGGTTAATTTAAAACTTTGTACTAAGAGCTGTGGTGGCCTGTTGGTTACAACAATTACTTAAGCTTATTCAGACAGGCGCGCTTTATTTTGTTTTTTCATCACCAGTGCTCTCAAAATGGTGATGGAAAATATCGTGAGGAAACCGGCATGTCCTTCAACAAACCATTAGAAGACATGTGACATCCAGCAAGTCGCACTGAGCTCATGTCGAGCCATTTCATCTCATCGAGAGTACGTCTGAGTCCCAGAAGTGGGGAACATTATGAGGCTGATTATGGTTATGCTTACAATTTCGATATGAATTTCGAATACTTATTAACATTTTTTTTTTTATCTAAAAGAGTCCTTTGTGTTTCTTGCACGTCCATCTCCATACACATCTTCCCTTGGGAATGTGCAAATGGCTTCATCTTTTTGATTCAGCAGAACCTTCACAATTCGAGTATGCTTTTAAATGTTACTGCTTATGCTTTGTGTGTAGAAGAATGATGAAGTTAATCACAAGCTTTGACAAATCTCTATACTAATTGGTCCTTAGTAACTTCTCACCACCCATATACGACGAGAGTGGGGCATTTATTTTTCAGGAAAAATACGACACATACATTAGACTAATAGGTACCCACTTTTCCTGCAGCCCTTATTTTTCGTCTCCTTAAACAAAAATAAGTCAAGCAAGGATATTTACTGCTGACGATTGCAGCTTGCGTTGAAAAAGGCTTGGGGGCCCAAAAGACCGACATCATGAGATTTTAGAAACCGCTCGGATAACCGAGGGTTAGTAAGTCGATGTCGTTACTAGATTACGGGTCTTGTAAATAGAAGGAGCTGGGTATTTCCCGAGTTTATTTTTTGATTTTTGATCAGCTTCGTTTAATTTTATGCTTAGTTTTGTTTTTAATTCTAGTAGTTTTAATGCTGCTATAGGGTCGTATTAGGTTTGTAGTTTCTTTTTTATTGTCGTGTTAAAACAGGGCAGTAGAGACAACAACTGTCAAGGACTAACTGCTGAAGAACATTGTAATGATACTTCGTCAATTAACGCAGAGTCGCATCGTTACGCAGTTATGAGTTAGCAAAAAAATACATACTATAACACGAAAAACTGTAACAATAAGACTCGCCAGATGCCTACAAAACGGCACTCAAAGAGAACAATAGCACTTAATTAATTTTCTTTTAGGTTAACATAAAAGAGGATGGAAAAGAATAGGATAGCGGTCTGAACACAGACATTTGGAGAAAAGCGGATTTAAAGCGCTGCAAAATTATCTGGACAAGAAAACACGCTATACCAAATCTTATGACCATAATCTTAAGGTTGTTGGATATGTACGAGGGTGGAGACCACTATTACACTGGGATCGAATGTAAGGAATGTCTAGAGGATACGTTGGCCGTAATTATGGGTTGGCACGAAGTAGGCAGGGGCATATTTTCCTTGTTGATGCTTGGTAATAGCGCAGTCTTTAAATAGTTTGGAGCCCACTGAGTTAGTTAAGTGACAATAACGCGCGATATTTTGGTACTTTAATGGCGTTTCGAAGTTTAAGCGGTTCTTGAAGGGTGTTGTTATTGTAGGGTTAAGTACTTGTCTAATGGTCAAGATTGACAGATGAGTGGTCTTTGGAGAGTAGGGGCCAGGTCAAATTTTGTGTTCTGCTTCTGTCATCAGCAATTCATGAAAATAATACCTAACTAATATTGTTAAATTACGCTTGAAGGAATGTCTGTATTTTTTTTCTTATTTCTTGATTAATACTTATTTTGTTAACCATTATTCAAGCTAACAATTGATTGATTAAAGCATTTTGCTGACATTTTTTGATAGTTAAGTACTACACATTTTCAACTATTATTATATTTGTTATTATGTCACATTTGGACTTAAAGGTTTGAAGTCATCTAGGAACTTTAAAGGGGAAACGTGGAATCATAAGTTTGAGAAACCCTGACTATTGATTGTAATATAGCGAATCTCACTAATTATAAAGATCTGTGAGTGAGATAATGTGTGATAGTTATTTCTTCACTCTCGAACGGCTGAATGAATTTTGATTAAACATGGTACACCGGTTTTTTTTTAGGTTGGAAAATCATCCAATGACATTCCGCGCTCTTGGGCGGAGCGTGAGAGGGTGTGTCAGACTTTTACTGACTAAAAACCTACTCCTGTTCCTTCGTTGCCTTTCATACCAGGGCCGAGTTTTTCTTTCAGAAACAAACTCTTGGCTCCAGTAGGCTTCGACCCTGCTCAAGGAGAGAGATGTCGGCAAACCGTAGGGGGGCCCCTACGGTTTGCCGACATTTCCTTGAGGCTCGTGTGGAACAGTATGCGCCGTCAACGACTTGGGCTCGGTCCGGACGGTTACCGGACCGTCGAACGGCGAGCTACCCATTGCTCAACGTCCGCAAGCCTGTGCTTACGTTGGCCGGAAATCGGGATCGGGATCCCGGCGGCTGGGGCGTGAGAGCCGTACCCTCGCGCGTGCACGTGCGGCCTCCTCCTTTGCTAGCATTATTCCTTCGCAGAAGGAGGTGACCGATTGCCACTCCTTTGGTACACCGGTAGTATGTTCTCTTGGGATAATTTTCTACTAATATGCGAGCTATGGCATTGGTAGCAGCTAGTTAACAACAATCCTGAATACACATGATTGGTACTGAATACGTACAAGAGCTAGCTACGATGTTTATTTACAAATGTAAACAATATCAGAAGGTTTACAGTCACCCAAAGAAAAATGGAAAGGGCTATGCTTGTAGTTTCCTTGCGTGATCGCATCAGGAATGAAGATATTCCCAGGAGAACCAAGGTCGCCGACATAGCCCGAAAAATCGCAAAACTTAAGTGGCAGTGGGCAGAGCACATTGCTCGTAGACCGGATGGTCGATGGAGCCGAAAGGTTCTAGAACGGCGACCGCGCACCGGAAAACGCAGCGTTGGAAGGCCTCCCAGTAGGTGGACCGACAAACTAGTGAGAGTCGCGGAAATGCGGTGGATGCGAGGTGCGGTGGATCGGTCGTTGTGGCGACGATTGGGGGAGGCCTATGTCCAACAGTGGACGTAGATGATGAAACAATAAATCTGTAAAACAAATAAAAGCCCGATTACACAAAAATACTCCAACCATTTCTAACACAGAAATGAACCATCTATCATTTATATTATTTAAAGATCTTTTGACAACCTCAACAAGTTATCATAAAAAAAACTTATAATATTTGTATACAATTGAAAAACTTTACCCATATTGAAAACTTCGGCGCTCAGAGCGATATAAGCCTCTCGTTCTGATACAAGCATGTAACTTGAAGGAGAAACTAAACGCAACTTGAACTTTCTCGCACACGTGGGTTGTAATAGAAAAATCAGACTAACATTATATAGGTGAAAGTTTGTGAGTGTGTGTGATGATGTGTGTGTATGAACGTTTGTTACTTATTCACGTTCGAACGGTTCTTAAATTTCATTCAAATTTGGGACATGGGTAGACCATGTTCTAGAATAAAACATACGATACTTTGTATCCCGGGTTTATATTCCCTTGGGACAATTTTTAGGGTTTCGTACCTCAATAGAAAAAACGGAACCCAACAAAGCGATCCTTTTAAGATCATTTTGTTGTCTGTCTGTCTGTCTGTTAGTCTGTCAAGACCCTTTATTTCGGGAACGCGTAAAGGTATAAGGTTGAAGGTCTGTAGACCCTTGAAGCTGTGAAACAATCAAACTTCTGACTTAACAAAAAAAAAGATACGGCATTTTATGTCCCAAAAAACGTATTTATTACGACGCTCTTAAGGGAATCAAAATTCATAGGGTACTTCCCGTTGACCCAGTATCCTGAAATTGGCATAAAGCAAGGTCTTATAGCACAGTTATAGGCAAAAATCTGAAATTGTAAATTTGTAGTTACGTTGCAAAAAAAAAACTTTATTTACTATTCAGAAAAAAATTCTTACTCATTTCGGGAATTGAAATGTTTTCATAGGTAAGTTTGTACGGAACCCTCAGTGCGCGTGTCCGACTCGCACTTGTTCAGTTTTCTTTTTTAACTATTCCTGATAGCAGTAATGCTTTCGGTGTCATGGAATTTTCACACAATTCATCAATGTCTGATCACAACTAAAAAACTGCTATTTGGTACAATGTGCCATATTTCTCTTTCTCTCTCTCTCAATTTTACCAATACTTATCTCTTCTGGTAATTTAGTTTTACAAATAAGTCTAATAGGAATAATTTTCATCAATCTCAAACAATGACTGTAAAGTTTTAGCTTGTTAATCAACCTAATTTCATTTTCATCTAAGAAAAGGTAGATATTGTTTGCCTGAAATGTATTTTTTGGTCTAGTGTCACCTCATCATCATCATCATCATTTCAGCCAAAAAGACGTCCACTGCTGGACATAGGCCTCCCCCAAGTGCTGCCACATTGAACGGTCCTTTGCGTCTCGCATCCATCGGATTCCCTCAACCCTTACCAGGGGCCTAAGTCTGCTATTTTTATAAATTCGATAGTCCAACACGATCCCAATAAGATCCCTCGCATCCATCGGACTCCCGCAACCGTCACCAATTTGTTGTCACCTACAACAACAAATTTATATCAAAATAGTCTTGTGAAACTCTCAAGAAAACCAGAACAAATCTCTGTATTTTCTTCTCATGTATAGAAAACAAATCAAAGTTTAAAATCTCAACAGCTATTTTGAGGCAGGATGTAACAAACGTTAGAAGTTAGCGGGTGACGGCGACACCGTTTCATTTCATGTGTCTGTGCTGCATTTGAACTTGTACTAGTAGATTTGTGACCTACTTGCTTGTTTACTGTGCGGGTTCTTTTCGTCCTTCAAATGTCCCTTCAGGCTTGTTAGTTGTTTGGGTCGTTTTAGGTACTTCTTTCTTTAGGTTTGTTTGTTTTCAAAAGTAGGTCTGTTGGTTTTGGTAACGGTTGGAAATGAGGTGATGTTAACTGTTTTAAAAGAATAAAGTAAGTATACATACCAGTGATGTTTTGCAACACTACGAATATTACAGAAAACGAATAAACGATTACGATTAGTTTTAAATTTTCTGATGACCAAAAGCACTGCAAATAATCAGATTCTAATTATGCAGTGTTTTGGTAAAACTGAAATGTTCAATTAATCAACAAAGAGTTTCTTTATTCTATGAAAGTATTGTAAAGAAAAAAAAAACAAAATTACTAAGACTCCGCTATCCGTCTGTCTGTCTGTTTGTTACTAGGCTGTATCTCATGAACCGTGATAGTTAGACAGTTGAAATTTTCACAGATAATGTATTTCTGTTGCCGCTATAACGAAAAATAGAATAAAATAAATATTTAAGTGGGGCTCCCATACAAAAAAAAGTGTTTTTTTTTGCCGTTTTTTACTACAGACGATGTGGAACCCGCCGTGCGCGAATCCAACTCGCACTTGACCTATGTTTTTTTTTTAAATATAAATACAGTCTCTGATTTTGACTGCCTGTCACCACTTCTAGTGTTTAAGATAGTAAGCACACCAAACTAAACGAGCCTCGAGATCAGGAATTTATGTTCAAAATGCACAAGTTGGTATTGCAAACTGCAGTTTCGCTACATTTTTACGTGTTACTCTCAAAATACGAGTACGATATAAATTTTACATTTTAATTCCAGTGTAGGTGTTTGTTAATAAACGTAAAATAAATAACAGGCCACATAAACTTTTAAAACATGGTTTTTCAGCACTGCGGAAAACTGTTTTAGTTCCTGTTTTTTCTACGGATCAGAACTTCGAGTGGAATTAACAGGAATAGTAATTTAAAGTCCGTGCTGAGGACTGTCTTGTTGTTATGTTGTTTTTGCTTGTTAGAGCTGTGTTTTTATGTCCAGATAATCTGGGCTTGGCTTAAGACTGAATGGACTTCGAGCTAAATTGTTTGTATTTTTTTTTAAACCAAATGGACGATAAAAAATTTCTTGTTATTTTTTTAAGTTTATAGGTTTACACACTTAATTGAAAATCCACTCTTATCCCTACTGCTTTTAGGCACGCAATATGCTGTTTTTCGCATTAGTGCAGAAAAGTGCACCAGCTCACCCACGTCACAAGTTATTGTATTTATCGTATCAGGCCACGCGCTAATCGACCCCCACAGTTCGCGTCTCAACCCTTATTTATGTCTTCGTAAGTGTATTGAAAAATGTCGTTTGATACACGTAGAAATTTGTCACTGCAGCACTCGGCTCCATAACCGAGAATTCCGCCTCGGTCGTAATGACATACTATCTCCACTTGTATTAAAATGTACTATAATACGATAGTTTCTTCCTTCGTTTGTTTAGTTCGGTCCTTTGTGCTTTTCTATCTGCTTTTGTTCTTTTCATTTTTAAGTATTTGTGTGTACATAAATACATCATCATCTTCTTCCTGCCCTTGTCCCGTTTTATTTGGGGTCGGCGCAACACGTTTTTTGTGTGTACATAAATAAATAATTTAGTATGTACGTTATGTGATCTAGGGCAGCAAGCCTGTGGGGCATAAGCTTTCCATGTAAATTTTCGCTATGATCATTTTCTAAATCCTTCATCCAACATCGTAGTAACATGACATGCGAGTATTACCATCTATTTCCATAACGCTTAACATTTAGGTTAGAAGCAAATTCATGTTTCTGAAACTAAATTCCCGCATAATCATTGATTTGCTAAAATGTTCTCAATAACATGCTGTTTAGAATTCCTAGTTACTATGTTTATTTTAATGAAAGATTATTTTCGAATGCCTACTATGAAAAAAGGTACCTACAAAATCTCCTAATCACCACTTAGAAATGGATTGTGTGCTTAGTAAAAGGTCAATTTTGCTTTTTTTGTTATCTTTGCCGGAGAAAACGGACGCTTCGGTTAATTTTCTTGTCATAATAAGTAATTTTTCACGACAGTCTGGTTTATACAAGATGATAATAGGAGTACCGCTTAACTTCATTTCATATTATAATATTTTTTGAGGAACTGGGAATAAAGTAATAGAAAAAACGTTTTCTTAAAACTACACCAATATACCATTGTTATCAGTAGCAGCGTATTGGTCACTTTTCTGAAGCGAGGATGAATGGCAGGCGGTGGCCTCCTTCTGCGAAGCAATAATGCTAGTGAAGGAGAAGATCGCACGCGTGAGGAAACGAATGTCCTCACGCCCCAGCCACCGAGACTCTGATCCCGACTACCAGCCACGGTAGACGCGGGACTACCAGCCACGGTAGACGCGGGTTTGCGGACATTGAGCAATGGGTAGCATGCCGTCCGGCCGTCCGGTAATTGACTGGACCGAGCCCAGTCGTCAACAACGCGTAGTGATTCACGCGCTCCGATGGCCGATGCTTGCTAGCTAGGACCGCGGAAAATTTCTGAAAAGGAAACCCGTAGTCCTAGAACGCAAAGGTCAACTGAAGGACACAGGTGTGGTTTTAGTCAGTAAAAGTCTAACACTCTCTCTGCCCAGAGCGGAAAAAGTCCATCCGATGATTTACACCTTTAAAAAAAAGCACATCGGTCACTTTAGCTGCATGCTTTGGGTGTAGAAGGCAGCGTAGGAGGTGGAGAATTTCCAACTGCCGATCCATCCAAGTAGCACACTTTGTTAGGTTGAAGACACATCTGGCAACTTGGATCCGGCGACGGTTTAAAGACTTGCAGTGCAAACTGAACTTTTACCTTCACTATTTTCACACAGTACAAAGAGTAAAAGAAAAAGTTACCTAGGGATCTCCTCACCACTTCAAGTAAAAAGAGCCTGATAAATCACTGTTTCATAGTTGAACAAGCTACAATGTAGTTTTATAGAGCCAAGGTCTCCGAATAAAGAACTTAGACGCTGTAAATTACTAACTCAAACTATAAACAACATTTTTGTACAGATTTTAAAGCCGTTTCTTTAGAAACTTTACTGAAGTGACACATTGTTGTAGAGATACCGGCTTTTTGTCTTACTTTAGAGGTGTATAGGGATATCCCAGTAGGAAGTTACACACTGTTAATATTTATTCTTTTTTGAGGCATGTTGTTAATGCAATATCCAATGTCAGTCTTACATTCTAAACTTGAACTGAACAGTATGAGAGTCCACATTGCCTCTTAGTAATGCCTTTTTATTTTATTGCTCATCAATATTTTATAATTTGTGAAAGATTGCTTTGTCATCATTAAGATACACATAATAATTACACTATCAGTTTGAATTGTTAGCAAAGTTTTGGTTAAGTTAATTTTGGTTATAAATACCAGCGCATTACCATATAACTCCAGTTTGTTATTCAAAATCGAATATTCTACGCTGTCTTGTTATCAGATGAAATTGGCCTCATTACGAAACCTATGAATAGATATTCTCAGTAGCTATGTTGATATTTTAAATGTCAAGGTTTTGTTTTAATAAATAAAAAAAAAATAAAGCTGGCTCAAATTGCCTCGAATTAAATCTAAGTTTATAATTATACTGACATTAACAATAATTACATAAAAGTAATTGAAAGAAGCCTAACAACCTATTTATAATAAAGAGATGACGTAGGTGTAGGCGTAATCGTAGACGGAGGAAAATTAAAACATATTTTATGAAAAAGTTAACAAAAGAGTACTATAGATAAGACTTAAGGCTTTGACTTCTAACATCATACAATAGGGTAACTTATCTAGACTGAGAGTTTTTCCTGACTATGCGAAGCGCATTTTTTTTCTCTGACAAGACTTATCAGTACCACACACACACACGGGTTTATCACATTAAAATAATAAAAAATGGTACTGCTTTATATTTTCAAAAGACTGCTTCAAGGTTCAATGTTCAGGCCAGTTTGTTTCAAAATAGAGTTTTCTAAAAATATTGTCCGACAGTGTACTCACACGTTTCTTACAGTATAAAACCCGACCATTTGTATAGATAGCTTCGTTTAGCAAGAAACTTGACAAATTGGTTACTGCAGCTTCCTATAAATCGTTCAGACGTCAACGATGGCGCGATGGCGGACCACTTTGGCACAAAAACCGATTTTCCACGGACTTTGTGTAAAGAAAGCTATATCGAAGCGTATTACGTGTGGGTTAAGTGATGAGAGGCAATAAATCTGGATTTTGCTTAATTTATTGGATGTTATATAACTTTTTAAGGTAGATGAGAAGAAACACCCGGAGTTTTAGTCATTTATCGTTAATATTTTTAATTTTACGTACAGTTCGGAGAAAAGATCTTTCCTGAAGTAATCGAAGTTAGTTTTAGGCAAGCGAAGTTAGTTTTACCTTCATCTAACACATTGTATACCATCAAGTTTTATGGTGATCAAACATGCGCCTTTCAGTTATTCGAAAAGCCATATCTTAAATATATGCCATTGTAGGAACAATAAATTGTATCTAGATATTTAAAGGTATGTGAGTTATAATACAATAATATAAAAAAAAACTATGTAAGTCAAATATTAAGAAAACACAAAGCAAATAGTTTAGCACCACCCCAGACATCTTTGAAACTTCTCATACTTGCAAACTTGTAACAATTTCCAACACAATCCGAACAAAAGCACTAGATAACAAACAATTACTACGTTTTCGTGCGAGCACCCCTAATCTAAGCATTCGTTTGTACGGCATTATTCTACTCTGTAACATAACCCTCAAATTTGGGAGGATCAGAGCTTTCAGGAGCTTCCATTGTTTTTGGAGACTAAAGACCCGCTAATTGTCTAATATGTACATCTATTGGATGAGAGGTTACAAAGCAGATAAATGGTGAATTAGTTAAAGATGTGAGTTTGAATAACGAGTTGAATAATTTCCTCGTCGTTTTGAATGCCAATACAAAAAGGAAACTAGTTCTTGAAAGAAGTTGAAGTTAAAGACAAAGGAAACTGTACTAGTAAAGACGGTGAATTTTGGTCTGGGAAGTTAACGACTAACAATAGAGATAAAGTTAGGTAATGTTAAATCGCTGTTTTTACTGAAATTTTGTACCAGTAAATGATTTTATACATTAACAAGATCCGCATGTTGAACACGTCATAATTATGGCTGTAAGTTCCCTCTTTATGAAGTGGCTGGAATGACAATATGACGCCCTTACCTTCTGCATGACGCAGGTCCTCACCGGACATGGTAAGTTGGGGAGGTTCCTGCACCGGATTCGTGCAAAAGAAACGCCCGGGTGCCACCATTGTGTGGACTGCCCGGAGGACACGGTAGGGCATACGGTAGAGGTGTGCCCCACCTATGCAGAGCATGTCTTCGTGGGGGCGATCGGCGGCATCGATCTCTCACGCTGGTCCTTGATACAGGCCATGGTCTGGAGCGAGGAGGAGAGGCAGGCGGTTGCCTCCTTCTGCGAAGCAGTAATGCTATCAAAGCAGGCAGCGGCACGCGCGAGGCAATGACCCTCGCGCCCCAAACCGTGTGGACCGAGCCCAAGTCGTCGACGGCGCGAAGTGTTCCACGCACGCCTCAAGGAGATGTCAGCAACCGTAGGGACCAAGCAGGGTCGAAGCCTACTGGGGCTATGGGTGATGCGAAAGAGATCCCCGACGCCCTGGAACAATGGCAATGAAGGAGAAGGAGTGGGTTTTTAGTCAGTAAAAGTCTGACACACCCTCCCCGCTTCGCCCAAAAACGGGGGATGTCATTTTCCTACCCGAAAAAAAAATACATTTACAAGAACTGCATGTTACTGCGTGGTGTGACTTAGCCCTGTTTCTAAACAAGTAAGGAACGATAAGCTACAAAACGAAAAAGATGACAACTAGCTACTAACATAATTAGCGTGACTTTAAAAACGAATCGAAGAAAATAAGTTAGGAATTACGAAGGATCTAAGTGGCAAAGCAACACTTTTTAAATACTATCACGTAGCTACAATTGCTCTCAATGCACCTAATGAAGATACCGCTTCGAACATCCAACTTTTCCAGTCTTGTAAAAACAGTCAATTCGAAGAAGAAAAAAATAACTTGAATTCCAAATACTTCGGCCATTTTGCGAACTGACAAACAGAATAAATTGACTGAACAGACAAATATTTAGCCTGCCTACGACTCTAACGACTGCATTTTCATAAGAAAAAGACCAATAGCTCATTTAATGGCCAATTGGCACACTCCTGCTTATTGTTCCATTATTAATATTTTCTTTTCTCTCACTAAATTGCCTTGCTTCAGCGAAATGTTTTGGAAAAGGTTCTTGATTAGCCTCGTGATTTTCTTTGTACGTCCTTTGTGAGAAAGTTTTTTCTTCAGTTCATTTGGATTTAAAAATGGCGTAAGTTGTCGTCTTTTTTGTGTTGGGGAATTTTTGTGAGGTAGCCTTTGTCAAAGATTTCTTGTAGCGTTTGACTTCAATGTTGTTTGATAATTCGGAAATATTTCTGAATTTCAGTTTATTGCAACATTCTAGTTGAATATTCAAATCTTTTTTTCATATTCAACCACGCTTACATCAATGAGACTTAAAACCTCTTTACTTAAAACTGGATTCAGCCAAATCGTTTGCTTAACTCTAATGAGACACTCATTACCATTGTTACTCTGGTCCCAACGAAACGTGTGCGTTTAATATATGGTACCCAAACGATTATCATTTTGTATAACATAAAAACTTTTCGCTTTCCACTCCACTGCACATGTCCTTATGTTAAACACAAATTGTGTGTCCACCTGCCGCGGGTTAATTGGAATCTTTATACGAAAATATTTGTCCCTTCAGACCCTACGATACCCAAATAACCCTGATCTCTTCAATGTCCTAATTTCTGAAAATTTACAACAAAATCGGAGGGCGTTCAGAGGTCTTATTATACTAGCCAGTGACCCTTCCGCTTGCCTTGATTAACGTTTCCTTGCTTTTGTGTGTAACGTACCAGTTAATATGAATTAATAAGATTTTCTATTCGTTCAATGCAAAGATGGTGCATTCATACGGGAATTTTGTCGGGACCGTGTAATTTATTTTTGCTTTCATTTGAGTGTAGTAATTTAATGATATTCCGCATGAAATATTCTAATTTATAAAAGTATTTGTGACCTATTCAGAAAATATTTCTGTATGTGATTAGTTTAAGATAAAAAATGAGAATATGTTAAAACTTGTTGAATATCAGGATTATTACTTAAACTTATTATATGGGGTTACATTACATCGATTGTTTCTAAATAAAGCTATGAATAAACAATTTCTTCAGCAATCCATCGAGAAAAAAATATCACAAAGGCAGGCTTCGTCTTTACATTCTCTGAAAGACGAATTTCTTATTCACCCTATTCGAATTCTCGTCACGAATTTGCCAATGACGTTTCTTCAATACTTCGACCGAGTGTTTTCTCTTCCATTTATTATTTTCCGTTTGTCTTTAGCCACCACTCTTGGCTTGCACGCACAGGTTCGAAAAGTAATTTCCATTGGCTTTCTAAGCGATATCGTTGTTTTTAGAAAACTCAGTGCCAACAATTCACGGTATTTTTTCTTTTTCGCTTTCCGATATAAAATTCTGTTCGTTCACGTGTTTACTTAGAAAATGAGAGTGTTTTCGGCGCGTTTTTGTTTTGGCTTAGCACCGTATCGTGAGGAAGTTTGGGTACAATATCTGAACATTTAGGTGTGAAATTGGTATTGGATACTTTCAATCCTTTTTTGTATGGCATCTGTTTTTGGCAACAATTTATTTTATCAATCTACTCGTACTACCTTATCTAATAGTAAGTGAGCATTCTGACTTTTTAATATGTCCAACACCAGAGCATCGGCTGCAATGCCATTTAAAAAAAAAGCAAACGATTCTCAAAGACTCTTTTTTCTCTGTTGCAACTGTATTTTTTTGTAAGTTGACACCAAATAGACGTTTAAAACTAGTCTCGTACATAGGCGATTAGAAGGATGCTGGGTCCCTTATTTGTTAGCGGAAGTTGTAAGAATCGATTGAGACGGATGAACAGATATGTGAGACGTATTTGTTCGTCTTTTTGCTAAGTGATCCTTCTTATATGTGTCTCATTTATCTTTTCCATTTAGAAGATTTCTTTTGATGTATTTATTTTTTGTTTCGTCCTTAGCAACAGTGGAATTATTTTCGTTGACAATTTTTTTTATGTCGTCCATGTTAACATTAGACTTGTCATTTAAAGTTTCATTATGTTAGGTCACCGTGCAATCAGTACTAGGCTCGAGTCGACAACATGTCACCATAAGTGACATGGCCCGACAGTACCATGCCTGTTTTAGTCCTGGAACACAAAAGGCAACTGAAGGAACACACGCAATTGCTCTCACTCAGAGTGGAAGGAGTTATTTGATGATTTATTCCCCCCTTCAAAAAGGGTTCCATTAAGTAATCCACATTACTATCCCTATCTCTACTATTTCGTTTTTCTGTGTGAAATGTCGAAATAATACCTAACACCCGTCACAAACATAGCCATTTGTATACATGTATGGACTCACGTGGATACTAATGGACAGGGATCCCTGTGGCTTTATTTTTAATCAAATCCATTCCACGCCTGTCCATGTTTATTATTCGAGCACACTCTGCGATAGAATTAAGTCTGGCGTCATTTAAAGTAGGTTTTTTTTTTATTCTGCAAATGAATCATTTCATGGCGTCGTTCGTAATATTGTTTTTTTTTGTCGAATGGTGGTTGCTGTCGAATCCTATTGGTTAACGTTGGTAGATATTATTCAGTGATATGATTTGTTTGTTCATTAGAATTTCGATGACGTCTTTAACATATGTTGGTAATAATGATCTATCAGTTATTATATAGCTTTAAAATTGAGTCAGTTAAACAGCATCAATCACCTACACGTCTGAATAATAAAATTATAACAAATGCTGAAGTTTAATATACCCAGAAGACCAGTCGACTCTGCGGTCTTAAAATGAATGAACGAATCATAACGAAAAGTAGGATCTTTTATTTTTTTTCTTACTTCACTTGGCATAAAACTGCTATGAAACAAAACCATTCGCATAGTGGAATAATAAATAACATTTTGAATACAGTAATTTATGCGAAGCTCCGAAAGTAGCGGCGCCTAGCACGACCTACTTTTGTTCAACAAAATATTGTGAGACAATGTTTATTTAGTGATATAGATACGTATTTCTGCGTACTCAGCAACTTAATCAAGCTATTTGAAATAATAGATTGTATTTTTTTTTTTCGATGTCGATGTAAATATTGAAATTGTGGATAAGATACTTTTTGGATGCAATATGGTTTGGTTTTTTTTTCGCTGGGAAAATCATCTTATGACGTCACCTGCTCTTGGGCGAAGCGAGAGATGGTGTCAGACTTTTACTGAATAAAAATCCACTCCTGTTCCTTCGTTGCCTTTCGTACCAGGGCCAAATCTTCCTTTCAGAATCAGACGCTTGGCCCCAGTACGCTTCGACCCTGCTGAGGCCCTTACAGTTGCAGACATCTCCTTGAGGCGCGCGTGGAACAGAACGCGCCGTCGACGACTTGGGCTCGGTCCGGACGGTTACCGGACTGTCGGACGGCGAGCTACTCATTGTTATTTATAATATTTTTTAAGTAAAAAAAGTACCTCCCTCATCCAAACTTAAATAGTGGACAAGTTTTATAGTAAGATAATCATTTAATCATAATCTATCTATATCTATCTTTTATCTGAATTTAATCATTAAAACATTGCATAGCAATTCCAATAAGCCATGCCACAGCTAACGTACATTGTTTTATTACGGTATTTTTGTACCTGCCTTCCATCATTAGATTATCTCGATGGTACCTAATAGCCAGAGTGCATCTCATGACAATTCTAATAATCCTAAACACGGTTAGGTTACATTGATTAATTACAGAGTTTCGGTACCTACCTTCCGGCTTCATCATCAGATCAGTTCGATATTCCCCTCCTACTATTCTTTTAATTAGTCATCAACTACACGCATAAAAAAAGCAATTTTACTTGTTATGCTGTGATACTTTGAGGAGTTCCATTCCATATTTTCGAAGTTCATTATCAGATCATAATAATATTTCTATGGAACCAATAGAAAACATAACCTTTCAATAAAATAAAAATAATTTTCAAAATCAGTTCACAATTGACCGAGAAATTGGTAAAACCATACATAAAAAAAAAAACATACAGCCGAACATAGACCTTCCTTCTTTTTTAAGTCGATTAAAAAGATTTCAACTTTACCTGCACGAGACACGAGGCACCAAATACCATACGTAACTATTTATATAAAAATATAACAGTTTATGGATTATCTAACTACTCCCATTTGATGATTTAGGTACACATATAAATACTTGTAAAAGCTACTGCGCATTTTATAGAAAAGTTTTAATGAAATCAGTGGATTAAAAATCTTATTAGGTACACTCTTTAACAATAAAAAGAAACCTTAGACAGTCATTAAAAAGTGCACCTCAATAATAAAAACAAAACCGCATAAAGCCACTGTACCAGAACATCAGAAATTCAATTATTTTTCACAGCGCAGAAAAAAAGATCCTTTCGGAATGTTAAACTAACATCACTAAACCGAGATGGAGGATATTCCTAATAGCGTCTGACATTTTCATATTTCCATTCCGTTTTTCTCTGCGAACTAATTTACGTACATCCTTTTGATGGTAACATCTAACGTTCACAACGCTAAATGGGAAAGCAAATTTGTTTAGCCAAACGCATTACTCGAGCCATTTTGGTTTCTATCGCTGACTGGATGATATTCTTTTTATTCTTGGAATAGACCATCTGCCGAGATTTTAAACTGGTTAGAAGGGAGCAGGGTTAGATCGAAAAGGGAAGCTGTTATTGGTTTACTCGTATCGTGGGACGTGATTAGGAGCATCCATTTGTTTATTTGTACCCTGGTACCCTCAGTATTTGGCAACTGGCGAATCTACCACTGTAATTGGAGACTGGAAAGAAAAAAACAAATTCTACTGAAGAGACAAGGCAAGAAGAATACGTTAAGAGGACTGTAGACTTTAGTAATTGGATGAAGAAAAGGAATGACATGAAGTTGCAATGAAACATAGGTGCAGTTAATTTGCAGCTGTATCCCAGAGATATTTAAGTCTAGTTCGACTTGCTCTCGAATTAGTTGCTACATCAATGTGCTGTAGATGTTTTATTAGAAGTTAACACCAAGCTGCAAGACCAACCACTCTAGATAGCCACGGAATAATAAAACTCAGTCCATCAAAAAAATTTAATTTTAAAATGGCCGCTTTTATCAAACGAAATTGAGTAAATAGATGCAGGTGGGCTGTGAATAATTGATTTGTTTCTGTTATACCAAATAATCCGGGGTGTGTACAATTGAATTATAAATGGCCACCCGAGTATCTACGTTCGCTTGTTCACCCTGTTTGCGAAATGTATTTTGTTTATTGAGTTCACATTTTGTAAAAAAGTGTGCTTCAATTTAGTAATAACGGGTTAAAATAAGGGAACTCATTTTTCTCCTTTAATATTACTCAGTTCTAAAATCAATGTCAAAAAAATTATGTAGATATATTGCATCATGCAATCTCGTGCTCGTCTGTTGAGAAACTGGCCATCTCCTACCAGTGGCTTTTCAATTTATATTATTTTATTACTCTTTTTTCTTAATTATTTACATACTAGCACACTCACATAATAGAAGCGACAAGATATATATTTATAACCAAGATTTTTGTAACTTATAGCATAATAAGCATAATCAGCCGTTTAATGTTCCCACTGCTGGGACTCAGGCTTCCTCTCTAGGAGAGGGAATGGGCCATAATCCACTACGCGGGCCCAGTGCGGGTTGGTATCGTAACTCATAAAATAATTTAAAAGAATGTCCGTGAAGTTTATTGCTATGTTCTTTTTCATAGAGATCTACGTTTTGGATCGTGTAGTTTCACTTTTTAAAATTGGCCGATATTTTAAAAATTCTAAAGTGCCTATAAATGGTCTATTTAAAATAAACTTTTCTGATTTGCGTGAAAATAGTGTAGGTCTATTACTATTTTGATAGTTTCCTACGAAGATACTCGTAACCTAAGATATCACAAACACGCCATCCAAAAACAGCATTTTCGCAATCAAGAATTCAAAAAGCGTTTCTCCGTACCCACAATCTCATTCTAATATAAAACAGATGAGACGATGCGATATATTGAAGACAATCGGATATAAACGCAAATGTCGTCTAAATATGCAAACGACCACCAGAGAAACGCGGAGCTGGGCGCCATTTTTCAATCGTACGCGAGTCGGCGTACTTAATCGTTTCAGCCTACAGATTAACTTTTTGTCAAAATGCGTTGTACTTGGAGATTTTTGTCTCTTGATTTTCTTGGTTCAATTGAGGTAAGATTGTGAATACATTTCTTCATTAGATGTAACTGTTGGTAATTAAATTACAATTGTTGATCAACATACAGGCTCTAGCAGACACAAACGAAATGATAATTCAACATCGACGTATCGACAATATCTGTGCGATGTTAGTCCTGTCCCTCTAGCCAAGTTAGAACCGTTTCATTTCGATTTTCTTTTCGTCGATCGCCTCGAGTAGGCACACCTCTTATTCCTTTGTTTTGACGTCATCTCTGCGCTCAGTCACGTGGTCAGAACAAAGGAATAGGAGGCGTGGCCGACTCGAGGCGATCAACGAAAAGAGAATCGAAACGAAACGGTTGTAATTTGGTTAGGGGGGCTGTTGGTGTCGAAATGCCGCCTATCTGCGGAATCCTTAAAGTAGTTGTATCATGTCCCACTGGACTGGGTTCTATGGTAACATTAATCATTTATAATGCTAAAATATACATTGAAGAGAATGTATTCGTAACACTTAGGTATTACGAAGGTTAGTTAGGTAAGTTTAGTACCATCCAGAATTTGCAAACAAGAATCCTAAATAATTCGAGACCAGAACTAGCAAAGTAAGACTGAGTAAAAAACTGTACCCTTACCATGAGTTACTATCGAAAAACTATACCATCTTACCGTAGTCGATATCGAATAAACGTGACCGCTAGAGCCAAGTGACCGCTAGAGGCACTGCAAAATTTGCCATACAAAATATATACGGCGTCGATATCGAGTAGCGACAAATACTATTGCTTTAAACTCATGGTAGAGGTACTGATCGATAAAATTTCATAATCAGCTCGAGCCACAAAGGACTACAAAAAAAAGAACCCTAATTTGAATACCAAACTTATTCACTTTGAATAATATCAGTTCCAAAAAGTATCAAAGTTACTCGCCGAAAAGTATATTTTTTATATTTTATTTTTCACCAACAGTGAAGCAATCAATCGCGGGTCTAGCAGACGTCTGCACAACGCAAAAGAAATGTCAATAAACGACAAGAAAATTTATCTTTTCCGTGCGGAAATTGAAATTTCGACCTCCGGCCGTCAAGTGGGGGCCTGTCACCACAAATGTACTGGTTGAAAGGAAAGATTAAGCCTTTTATATTGATTATTATTACTGGCAACTAAATAGCTTTTTGACAAAGAAATTGTAAATGGTTAAAGAAATTAAATAGACGGACCAGTTTTTTGAGTATCTTGTAGTATATACTAGTAAAACATGAGGTGAATGATTAATTTTGAAGCGGTCTACAATTGAAAAAAACATAAAAGTTTTTGTTAGGCTTTCTTAAGCTATATTATTTATGTAGCTTACTTATTGTGTGTGCGTTAGAAATTTATAAAATAATTTAATATGAATTCCAATCTAGTCGTTCCTATGCCAGTTTTAAATCACGTCAGCGATATAGATACTGAGATATAATTATATAGATCCTAACAGCTACCTGCACTCGATAGAGACAGAGTACTGAGTTTTATCAGGGTAGATAGCCTACTTGTGCTTACGCCTCTCGATTGAACCAGATCGTTATTAGTTATTAAGCGTAACATAGGATAAGAATTTAGTTACTAACACAATGGACATCTGCCCCCCTAGCCAAGTTACGATCGTTCCGTTTGCGTCGAACGTCGGACGCGTGGCCTACTCAAGGCGTTCGACGCAAACGAAACGGGGCTGTAGTCTTGATGAACAAATTATTAGTGGTAATTTTCGTTGTCTACTTTTAACTATTATCCTTAAATTTTATATGCAAAATTCTTACTCCTACCAATTTCAGGCCCACAATTTTCTCTAAGCAATCTGCAAACCTATCGAAATCTATTGGTCACAGTCCAATATAGACTCGACCTCGTACGAAGAAATATATTCATAGTTACAGTAACGCCACAATTTATTTGCTCATTCAACGGAATCCGACCGTGGCATTATCATAACTAAAGGGCAAGGCACAAAAATTTTCCCATTCGATTTCGGGTCCGTTTTACAGAAGACGGCGGGACCCGAGTCCCCTTAGCTATAAAAGTTATTTTACATTGATCGCGACTTTCCACAAAATTGAATTTTCACAGAAATTCTTTCTATACCTAAGTTTATTTCGAGGTTAACAACGTGTGGAGGTCCATTGAATTTGATGGACTTAACTTTATTCAAATGTTATGCTCCTATTTAAATATTTTTCAAATAATATGCGAGATTGTGGTCGTCTGGAGTTTTTTAGAAACCAGTAAGCTGAAAAAGGTTGTATAGATATGTTTCTATTGCATATAACATAACATAATAAGTATTTTAATGTTCTCACTGCTGGGACTTGGGTCTCCTTTCTAGGAGAGGGGGATAGGCCATGATCCACCACGCTGACCCAGTGCAGATTGGTGGATGTCACATGTCTTCGAATTTTTGGTTCTAGGACATGCCGGTTTCCTCACGATGTTTTCCTTCATCGTTTTGAGAGCAAGTGGTGATGAAATAAATTACACAAAGTAATGCATATATAACATCGTATCGTATACATCATACAACTCGAAGTCGGGGCCGTTACCACTGTTCTTCTATTACAACCTTTTTCATATAATCTAATATTCCACAACTGTCACTCAACGCTGGGCATGCCACAATTATGGCGGTAAGTCCCCTCTTTGAGGCATGGTTGGAAAGACCTCACGGCGTCCTCACCTACCGTATGACGCAGGTTCTCACCGAACACGGTAAGTTCGGGAAGTTCCTGCACCGGATTCGTGCGGAAGCGACGCCCGGGTGTCGCCACTGTGTGGACCGCCCGGAGGACACGGTGGAGCATACGGTGGAGGTGTGCCCCGCTTGGGCAGAGCAACGCCGTGTCCTCGTGGGGGTGATCGGCGGCGGCAATCTCTCGCGTCGGGCCTTGGTACAGGCCATGGTCCGTAGCGAGGAGGAGTGGCAGGCGGTCGCTTCCTTCTGCGAAGCAGTAATGCTAGCAAAGGAGGCGGCCGATCGCGTGAGGCAACGGTCCTCACGCCCAAATCGCCGCCGGGATTCCGATCCCGAATTCCGGCCACCGTAGGCGCGGGCTTGCGGACAGCGAGCAATGGGTAGCCCGCCGTCCGACTGTCCGGTAACCGTCCGGACCGAGTCCAAGTCGTCGACGGCGCGTAGGGTTCCACGCGCGCCTCAGGGAGATGTCAGCAAATCGTAGGGGCCCAGCAGGGTCGAAGCCTACTGGGGCCATGGGTAGTGTGAAAGCGAAACCCGGGGTCCTGGGACGAAGGCAACGAAGGAACAGGAGTGGGTTTTTAGTCAGTAAAAGTCTGACACTATCTCCCGCCCCACCCAAGGGCGGGGGATGTCATAAGATGATTTTCCCACAGAAAAAAAAAAAAAAACTGTCACTCAACGCCATTTAGTCCCAAACAAAGCAGAGCTTGTGGTGTGAGTACTAAGACCACTGATAAACATACTTATATATTTTTAAACACATACATATTATAGATAAATTACACCCAGACACAGAACAACGCGTTAACCCTATGCTGTTGTCGTCTTAGTTTTAGTTACTCTCATTAGTATAAGTGAAAACTTGTAAATGGCCGTTTTTTACCTATTCTAAGTATTTACTGTAACAAGTAGCTGTAAGTTTTCCGAATAGTAATAAAATAAAATAAATGATCGTGCTCATCACACAAAAAGTTATCCTGGGAGAGAACCGAACCCACGACCTCCGTCTTAGCAGTCAGGACCACTAACCACTAGACCAACAGGCCAGTCTTTCCAGTTTTCAGTTTTTCATATACGTTCACCGTATCTAATAATTATTCAAATGGATACTTTCTCAGATCAACTTTCAGCATCTGCTAAAATGTATTGAGGAATTGATTTGTTAATTACTGTCGGTCCCTTTGTCCCAAGGTTGGTCACCTCTGTAACCCCACTTAAAGTGTAATGTCCAATGTTGGCTACACTTCAGCATACTCTATACTACTCCACAGCCAGACAAGAGGCATATCAAAGCTGTTTGTAATCTGTCAGTTGATATCGGAGTGTGAATATCGATGCTTGAGTGCTTGGTCTAATAGGGGGCCATTAGTATTAGTAGGCTATGATCTATTTTCTGTTCTATTACGTTTAGATTTTAGAATATGATAATTACTACTATTAGTACTTATTTCGTTACTTTATATTAAACTATTACAGTTTTTAAAAGAATAGTGAAAGAACACTATCTTTCTATCTCGTCATAGTTGCATATTATTATGTATTATTTTATTATGTTGTTTAGTATGTATTTTTGTGATATTTATTTTATTATGTGTATGTATATAATTATAATAGTATATCTTTATTTTAATTTAATTTTTGGATGTTATTTATGTATTTGTATGTACCAATTTTCCTTTTACTTCTACACACAGTGTCTACATCTCTATTTCTCCAACTCTCCTTTCGCAGGTATGCTGGAAGAGATTTCTTTAGAAATAAGCATCACCTTTGTACTATTCTTCTGTTTCCTTCTTCTTTTCTTCTATTTATTATTGTGTGTACATAATTTTTTAAATAAATAAAAAAATAAATAATATATATGTATATAGCATAGCATAAGCATAATCAGCCTTTTAGTGTTCCCACTGCTGGGACACAGGCCTCCTCTCTCTAGGAGAGGAATGGGCCGTAATCCAACACGCGGGCCCAGTGTGGATTGGTGAATGTCACGTGTTTTCGATTTTTGGTTCTAGGACATGCCGGTTTCCTCACGATGTTTTCCTTCACCGATTTGAGACCGACACCGTGGTGGCCGAGTGGAGCAGTGGTGACCGAGTGGTAACGGCCCCGACTAACGAGTTGTAGGTCGCGGGTTCAAACCCAGCCAGGCGCATTACTTTGTGTAATTTATTTCATCACCACTGCTCTCAAAACGGTATATGTATATATATAATGTTAAATATATATGTATGTGTATTTTAATTATATGTATACTTTTTTTTACTCTTGTTTTTCGTAAAATAAAATAAAAATAATATAAAATAAATAAATAAATAAAATTTTCTTTTTATGCACCTACTATATTGTCTCTTCACCACCCTAGGTTGACTGGTAGAGAATGCCTCAGGCATTAAGTCCGCCTTTGTACTTTATGTTGAAATAAATAAATAATTAAACAAAATAAATTTAATTTCACAAGTCGGTGTTTTTGATTTTATCTCTACGTTATTTAACAAAGACTTTCGTAATTAAAATTAGTTTATTTTATTTGAAAGTTGGTTTTATTTGTTTGTTTAATTTTTCACTAAGCCTAAACGTGCCCAAGATTATCGAGCGATGTTCTTCCTGATAAGGAAGAACATTGAAACATTCGTGACCATACTAGACTTTTTAGGGTAAATATCAAAATCGCTATAATTATGTGAGTTCGTTAAATTCAATATAATCAATTTCAATATACCTAAAAAGAAATTTAAAACGGTTGATAAATAAGGGCATTCTGAGGTAATAAACATAATAAAAAGATTTAAAAAACATGTCCGAATTGAGTATCGTTTTCCCGAAGTCGGTTAAAAATAAACCCTAATATTTGTAAAAAATAATAATAATCACATCAGAAAAAATTAGAATTTATTCATAGACAAATTTTCCAAATAGAAGAAAGCATCATATCGCATTTTTTGTCAATGTATAAAGAAAAAACCACTTACTCAGTAATCTTTTAGAATTCTGCTGAGTCCCTATAAGAGATAAGTAAGCTCCATTTACGCTTGTGCTTCTCACTTGTACTAAGATTTGTGGCTTTACTGACCTCTTCTAGTATCGGATGAAAGATTTATGGAGGTCGACATCCACTCTTTACACAAAGCCGGGTCACAAAGTATGTATGTGCCCCGGACTAAACACTTCTTATTGATTTGTTTATGTACAAGGTCATCAAGGTTATATGTAAATAAATTGTGTTTAAGTATTGATACAGTTAAGCATGGCATTTTTTTTTTCGCTAAGAATAGAATAGAATAAAACTATAGTGTACACCAAAATAGTAACAAAAACTTATAAACTAACTTAATCTATGGGTACAATGGCGGTCTTATCGCTAACAGCGATATCTACCAGACAACCTTAGGATGGACTGTAAGAACTTGACATAAAAAAGGGAGTAGACTGTGGTGTACTGCATATTAAATTTAATTAAATTAAAAATATATATAATACTATACACAGATATAAAATTATATTATATAGCTATTATATATAAAAGACAAAAAACAAACTCATGAATATTATACATACATACATATTATAAGTTACACAATTTCAAAAAGAGAAATAGAGACAAAATACAAAAAGGTGAAAGGACTAGAAAGAAAAAGAAGGGAAAGAACTTGGATAGTAGCAGAATTAATTATTGTGAAAGAAAATGATCTTTAATTAAATCATCATTCATTCATGATTCATTTTTATGATCGAAAATCTTTGGCCGTCCTTGGTTAGTGCTGTGTGAGTATGGGTATTCGACCAAAGGTGGTGATTGTAGCAATAATTGATGATCATTTGAAGACATTCATTTATTAGTACAATATTGAATATATATATTTAAATATATATATATATTATAATCTATCTATTTACACATTATTCTACATATTTATATTTACATGTACACACACTCATGCATGCATATACACTCATGCAACACACACTCACGTTGACTATTGCAATTTGTGATGTAATGGGGGGGCCTGGAGCTCTAAAATACAGGCCTTTGCTTAGTTTGGACTCCAGATCTCCCACAAATTACCTTCTTTCTCTTGTCAAACTACTTGCCAACTAAAACTGTGTTGTAATTTGTTGGAGATAAATAAACGTTTTTATTATTATTATTATTATTATTGACCTTTTAACCACCTGTCGCCTCCTTTTGCGAAGCAGTAATGCTAGCAAAGGAGGCGGCCGATCGCGTGAGGCAACGGTCCCCACGCCTCAACCGCCGCCGGGATTCCGATCCCGATTTCCGGCCACCGTAGGTGTGGGCTTGCGGACAGCGAGCAATGGGTAGCTCGCCGTCCGACCGTCCGGTAACAGTCCGGATCGAGCCCAAGTCGAGGACGGCGCGTACTGTTCCACGCGCGCCTCAAGGAGATGTCAGCAAATCGTAGGGGCCCAGCTGGGTCGAAGCCTACTGGGGCCAAGGGTCTGATTCTGAAAGGAAGACTCGGCCCTGGTACAAAAGGCAACGAAGGAACAGGAGTGAGTTTTTAGTCAGTAAAAGTCTGACACTATCTCTCGCTCTGCCTAAGAGCGAGAGATGTCATAAGATGATTTTCCCACCGAAAAAAAAAAACCCTTTAACCGCCTTCGTCGGACATATCTGACGAAATTTCTCGCATTAATCCGCCATGGTTAAACAGTCACGATCAAATACTCCATCTCGTCAGCTCTTCTGTCACCTATGGGGATTGAAGAGCTAACCAGTCGCAAACATGCGACCCTGGTGAATAGAACGCGGAAACACTCGTCGGACCAATCCGACGTTCTATAGCATAGCATAGCATAGTCGGCCTTTTAATGTTCCCACTGTTGGGACTCAGGCCTCCTCTCTAGGAGAGGGAATGGGCCGTAATCCACCACGCGGGCCCAGTGCGGATTGGTGGATGTCACATGTCTTTGAATTTTTGGTTCTAGGACAAGCCGGTTTACTTTGTGTAATTTATTTTATCACCACTGCTCTCAAAACGGTGAAGGAAAACATCGTGAGCGAGCGGCAACGTTTTTTATAAAAACGTTGCCCTGCACTAAGAATTACTGTGTCACGGATGCGTTCAAAAACGTAAATTTATATATATAGAGACTGCAAAGTCATGACCATTAGACAGCTCTTTGTGCTCAACATCATTTTGCGCAGACATTGATCATTGGATTTTGCTGCTAGTAGTCTGGCCAATGGTAGATCCAAATATGTCTGTCCTGTCGTACGTTGTATGACCAAACTGGCTGAGAGACACTTCCAAGTGGTCGTATATACAATGCAGTTAACAGGCATTGAAATATATATGGTACAAGTTGTAAAAAGTCAAGATTGTAATAAGAGAGTCAATGGCTCTTACTTATCAGGAGATTGAGAAGCTATTAGGGAACTTTTTTGACTTTCATACATATAACCTACACTCAACATATATACATTAAAAACTCACATTCACACTAGTGAGAGGCTTTTATGTATCTAATTATTATGCACTATATTTATATTTTTTATTATATAGTTATTATTATTATTTTTCTTTATACCCTATTAATTAGAGTAAGTAATTGTAATTTTTAATAAATGTTTTTATAATTTATTGATTGAGTAATTTTAATTTTTTAATACCTAACTAATGTTTTTTTATTAACTTAATAGTTGGAAAATTGTACCTGTTTACTTAAATTGGAAATGTAATAAATAGAGTGAGCCCTGGCACCCATAACACAAGTTTACTCTTAGCTTGGGTGCCAAAGGTCGATAATCTGTGATTATGCAATTTTATTAGAAACGATGCCGCATCATGATATTCCTAATTTGTGTAAAATTGTACTTTTGGATATAAAAACGTATTATTATTATATAAATATGACACCCAGACCCGAAACAACTATCTGAAGGTCATACAAATATTTGTTCATGCAGGAACCGGACCCACAATATGCAGCCCAGCAGCTAATCTCTCAACCACTGTACCAACCTTGACGTCGCTAGAGATATCCGCATATAGACATTTTAAATTATCTACTAGGCCTTGAAAATCTGTAAAGTTGGCAACCGTTGATGCATCGAACAGCTATACAGGCTTTTAACCTTGATGATTTTTATTGATGAGTATTCAGCTCGAAGACGAGAGTCTCGATTAAGATTATATTTTTCACTACCTAATGTTTTATCGTGTTTAGTTTAGATACATACACTCGTAGTTAGTTTGATTATTGTGTCGGTACCTGTTTTTTTTTTGGGGAGAATCATCTAATGACTTTTCTCGCTCTAGGGCGGGGTGAGAGGGCATGGCAGACTAAAAAAACATCTATGTTCTTTCAGTTGCCCTTTGCGTTCTAGAACCACGGGTTTATTTTCTGTACCAAGTACTGAAGTGAACCCAAGTCCCTAGCAGGCATCGGCCCTATTGAGGTTTTGCTGACGTCTCTTTGAAGCGCGCGTAGCACACTACCGTCGACGATTTGGGCTCGGTCTGGACGGTTACTGGATCCATTGTTCATCGTCCGTAAGCCCGCGCGTGTCGATACCAGTTGACTTCGAATATTCGCCATACAAGTGCAAAGTTATTGTTGACGATTGTTAAAAAATTGAATCCTTTTTAGGGTTCCGTACATAAAAACTAAAAAACGGAACCTTTATAGGATCATTTTGTTGTCCGTCCATCTGTCTGTCCGTCTGTCAAGACATTTTATTTCAAGCCGTATACTCAAGTCAGCAGTCCCTTAAAGCTGTGAAAAATCAAATTTCCGAGTTAACGAACAAAAAAGATACGGCCGTTTATATTGCAAAAAACGTATATTTCGACACTCTCAAGGGATTCAAAATTCATAGGGTACTGTGACGACTATGGAGGTCACAGTTATTATTAACTTGCGAACTGGCATGTTATACTTTTAAAGTTTATGTTATAAAAAGTTTAATTTTGATTGATGTTCAATCAATAAGATAGGAAGACGTCATAAAAATGTCGGGACGTATTTATATAGAAAATGTTTTAAGAAAGTGCTTAATACTTTAAAATAATAGTTAAATAATATCAAGAAGCCTTTCATTGCGTCCCTACCCAGCGCGACAGTACAGCAAAGCAAGCAAAGTCACATAGCATAATTATAGGAAAAAATCTGAAAACTGTAAATTAGTAGTTACGTCACAAAAGACATTCAATCATTCATTCATTTTGTTACTAACATAGTTGTATAAGTTTTTCTGTTACTAACACATTATGGATTTTCTATATCCGAAATAAAGTATATTATTATTATTAAAAGAAAACTTTTTGGTGATTTGGAAAAATCTTCGTAATTATTCGGGAATTGAAGTGTTTTCGTAAGTAGTTTATACGGAACACTCAGTGAGCGAGTCCGACTCGCACTTACCCGGTTTATTCTTTTGTCGTTGCTCGGTTTGTACATTTAGCCAGTGTCAAGTTCAGATAGTATTTATTACAGAAAATAATTACTTTATTTTCCATTTAAATGTGGAGGGAACACATTCTAATATGTTTTTAGTGTTTGGCAGCATGTGTATCGAGTTAGCCTTTTTCGACAAGTTTTGCTGAGATAGTCAATACTACAATAAAATCATAGTTTCATTTTACCGAGCTCACGACTGTTTTAATCATTCACTTATTGTCCAGTTAAGTAGACACTGGAGTAACGAAACTACATCACAATATCCACTTGAAATCAATTCGCGAATAATTTAAACAACCGTTGAACTTCACTTGAGAAAATTTCGGTGAAAAACCAATCCATTTCGAATTTTTCGCAACCATAATCGCTGATAGCCTACTGGGGCCATGGGTAGTGTGAAAACGTAACCCGGGCCCTGGGACGAAGGCAACGAAGGAACATTAGTAGGTTTTTAGTCAGTAAAAGTCTGAGACTATCTCCCGCTCCGTCCAAGAGCGGGATTTGTCATAAGATGATTTTCCCACCTAAAAAATAATAGTTTAAAAAAACTAAAAAAACACGCTTTTATAGAAAATCCAACTAAAAAAATAGAAAATAAAGTTTAATAAATTTGGATTAAGAATAGTGTACATAAGAAATAAATGTATATTATTGTAAAAAAGCGTGGGGTGCATTCAAAGTGTTTTTTAAGATATTATCAAAGTGATGATCCTTCTACTCATCTGTCAATAAAATGTTCATAATTATTGACATTATATGCACCCCACGCTTTTTTACAATAATATACATTTATTTCTTATGTACACTATTCTTAATCCAAATTTATTAAACTTTATTTTCTATTTTTTTAGTTGGATTTTCTATAAAAGCGTGTTTTTTTAGTTTTTTTAAACTATTATTTATTTTTCATTTTTTAGAAATTAATTAATCCTGGCGAATCTAATTAGAATAATCGGATATTTTGATCGGATTATTGCATTGTCATCGATCTTTGACAGGTGTGCAAAGTTTGAATTAAATCTGATCGTTCAAAGTAGGACAAAATCGAGCTCAAAGGGGTCGGTTACAAACAAACAAACATACATACATACATACAGGTGAAACTAATAAAAGCGTGTTAAAAAAAAAACCATAATCGCTGATAGATCGTCTCTCTTGTCAACCTTAAACATTCAAGTCAGTAAAATACTGAGCTCTGAATAAACAATACCAGTTTATTTATTTAATTTTCCCAGCATTTCTACTACCACTTAAAAATTCTAGCTACAAAAACACAGACCTATTTTATCCTCCAGCTAGGGGACATTACAAACAAGAGTGACACTGGTCCCTCAAGTGCCCTTTATTTGTTCAAAACTTTCTAAAGCCTCAACTAGACCAGGCAGGTCTAGATAATATTCAGGGGATGCCTAATGGAAATATGAATTATTCTGACGTAAGCACTAGGGTTGACTCTCATAATAGAATAGTTGAAGGCTATGTTGCTTTCGAGGTTATGACCGTCACTCAAATGTCTACAGTTTGGCACTTGTTTTGGAAAATAGTATAGTGTTAATCTGTTGATTGGTGATTATGAGTAGGAGTAGACTATTTATATTTGCTTTGGCAAAGTAGGCGGTTTCAAAAAGGATAAATAGTTACACTAAATTGAGTTTTAGAAGCTTAGGTCCGATTTTGGAACAAAAAATTTTTACAAACAAAGTTTTAACAACTAATCGCGGATCCGTTTTTTTTTTGAGGTTGGAGATCATCGTATGAATCGATGGCGTGTCAGATTTGTACTGACTAAACCCAGGTGGGTTTATAGGTACCTATATATTATTTTTTACTCCTTCATTTTCTCTTTGCGTTTCAGAGCCACGGTTACTCATTCAAATGCTATTCATATGCTATTCAATTGCATAACCTGACTAGCGTGTAGTTGAACGCTTTGATAATTCATTTCCAGAAGACGGGCTTTCGACTGCACAAATAATATTAATAAGCTTCGAAGCATAATTTCAGCTCTAAGGTACGCAAATGATTTATTTCTTAGTATCTCAAACATGCTTAGTTTACGAGCAGAAATAATTTACTCCCAAATGAAATTGACTTGTTACCTACATGATGAATTATCATACAAACATCTCATTTCACATTTATGACGAACTGAATAATTCAATTTTTAGGCTCCGTCAACGTAATTTCGTTTTAAATTTCATCTACTTTAAAATTACTATCAAAATCTTATTTTTGCATTATTGGTTGATAGGCTGGCGTTTTACCACGATCTCACCTAAGCGATGATCTGGTCAACGATGGAGAGGGTCACACAGACTCCGGCAAAGTGCACGCGTGCTCGCGCTTGGTTTGAAGTTGTGTTCTTGTGTTAAGAAAAGTAGTTTGACGGACTTCTAATTTCAAAAAGAGAGCTAGTTTCGGAGTGCAGTAAAGTTAAGCGAATGTTATTGAGGTACACTTTTTGAGAGAGGGAGTGCTGCTGCTGTTTACCTTTTCTCTTTTTGTTCCTTTGCAACTGTGTGTGTGAAAAAAGGAAAGAGAAGGAAGTGAAATGCGGTTCTTCGATACTAGCCTTCAGGCACTCTCACTCAAGTGATGACATCATTGGTGACTAGGTAGCCTGGATATCGTGGGAAAACCGAGCTCTCTGAAAGAATCTATAGCGCCTTTTCAGCTATTTGCCAATACACGATAGGACATTTTGGGTTTTTTAGAAAGATGATGGGGTCTTTGGGTTCCCAATTACATACAAACGGCCAGAAAGGCACTGAAAATTTAAATTGAGATTATATATCTGTACTCTAACACCTAAAAGTAAACGAAAATTAATATTACAACAGTGTAAATTTCGACACAAAGGTCTGTTTAATAAGACCTTGCCTCATTAAGGGTTAAATTCTAAATATTCATACGCATAACACTGGTAAATTCAGAAGTTTATTAAGTTCTCTTTAAATTAATAACAGGGTGTTGTATTTAATTTAGGCGTGTATTGAATGTGTTGATGTAAATTATGTGTGAATTTTGGTATTATAAATGTTTTCAATGATGGAGTAAAGCTTAGTTAGGTACAAATACTTTTTCATACCTATAGGTAATTAAAATAGATTGGCATATTATATCATTGTAGTGTAGTACCATAATTTGGCATTATTTCTGTGTATGTATATAAACTGCCACACACACACATGACACTGGGGGAGCATATGTCCTACAGTGGACGTCTTTCGGCTGAAATGATGATAATGTCATCATTACAGATATTGTAAACTGATCTGTTTGTTTTTTTTTAAATGTTTTATGATGTGCTAATGCAATAAAAACAATCTTAAGGAGATGTAAATCGACATAAATTTTTACTGTTTTTCATACAACCGCTCTTAAGTGATTAGGACAGTTTGACGAGTTTACCATCGAATCGAAAAGAAGAAGAAGAAGTGATTAGGACGTTGTTACACATTTGTCATTAGATATTTTGGAAACACAGTATGTTGTGGATATTATCTAGGCTTCTATTGGAATCAATTTGTAAATTTGTGTAAAACTAATCCAGTAAAGACCTGAAAATCTGCTATTTTGCATGAACTTTGACACTTTATAATGTACTCATAAAAATATAAAAAAGTACATCAATAGAAGCCTTGCACGTTTAATCGAGATTCTGAATGACTTAAAAAGCACGTATTTCCTAGTACAAGTTTTGTGAAATATTCGAGTAAATCACAGAATTATCGAATGCTAACAGAGTTTTTAGGCGTTATCGCTGTTTTTTGACGATAGGCGAGTAGAAAAGGATCCTCTTAAGGTGTAAAACCATAGGTTTAGTCAGGGAAATGAATTGTTCATAACCTTAATATTTAATAATAATATCATTATTATTTGTATGTGTGTATTTGTTACATTTAATTGCCTAATTCGAATATATCCGACAAAGGCTGGCGTTTATTCCGCCAGGTCTGGAGCGAGGAGGAGTGGCAGGCGGTCACCTTCTTCTGCGAAGCAGTAATGCTAGCAAAGGAGGCGGCCGCACGCGCGAGGCAATGGCGCTCACGCCCCCGCCGCTGGGATTCCGATCACAATTTCCGGCTACCATATGCGCGGGCTTGCGGACTGCGAGCAATGAGTAGCTCGCTGTCCGACCGTCCGGTAACTGTCCAGACCGAGCCCAAGCCGTCGTCGGCCCTAAAACAGTGGTAAAGAAGGAACAAGAGTGAGTTTTTAATCAGTAAAAGTCTGACACCCGTCCCGCACCGCCCAAGAACGGAGGATGTCATTGCATGATTTTCTCACAAAAAAAATACATCCGCGTCCAAATACTCCATCTCGTCAGCTCTTGTCACCTATGGGGATTGAAGTACTAAACTAGATAGAGTACCTAGTCGCAAACACACGACCCTGGCAAATAGGACACGAAAATACTTGTCGGGCCAATCTGACGCAAGCGGTTAAAGGGGTTAACATTTCTCCCCATGTTTCGCACACTAAAAATATCGAACTAATCCATATATTATTATCTATATCTGTATATCTATATATGTATGTATGTATATATCTATCTATGTATGTAAAAACTAGCTTCTGCCCACGGCTTCGCTCGCGTAGACGTAGGTTTCTCCTTACAAACTTTGGACCCCCGCTTCATCCCCTTAGAACTCCCTAAGGGGATGAAGCGGGGAATTTTGGAAAATCCTTTCTTTTTGCTCGCCTACGTCATAAAACAAAACCTTGTGCAAAATTTCACGCTCCTAATCCCAGTAGTTTCGGCTGTGCGTTGATATGTCAGTCAGTCAGTTTCCCCTTTTATATATATAGATGAATAGATGTTCGTTAGTCTTGCTAAAACTCAATAACGTCTGGACTGACCAAAAGGAACCCGTTCACCTTGGCTCCTGCTTTTCGGAATGTATCCCTGGAGTGCACCGACCGCCTTCAGCTCTTGGGAGTCGAAATTTCTTCAGACCTCAATTTCGGGCGGTTCATTGAATCCAAAGCGAAGGTCGAAACTAGGCGTTCTTGCAAAGGTCCGGTGGTACTTCACACCATGACAGCTTCTAATGTTATACAAAGCACAGGTCCGATCGTGTGTGGAGTACTGCAGTCACATATGGGCTGGTGCTGCAAAATGCCATCTAGCAGCTTTGAACTTAGTGGAAAAGCGTGCAAAGAAGCTGATTGGGGATCCAGATTCGGTTAAGTCCAATCTACAAAGCCTCGAGCACAGGCGCGGAGTAGCCAGCCTATCGGTATTTTACAGGTTGCATTTTGGAGAGTGTGTGCGGGAATTGCATGACTTGATTCCGCCATCTCCTTTCTACCATCGGACAACCCGACGTACGGCAAGTATCCACCCTTACGTTGTTGAAACTCCAACGGTCCGTACCAAGCGATTCGCTTCGTCGTTTATACCGCGTACATCGAGGGACAATTTGCCTGCTGCGGTCTTCCCGTCCAACTATAATTTAGGTGCCTTCAAGGCTACAGTGAATAGGCTCTTAATAAACTAGTGCGCCTCACCATCAATGATTGCATCTCTGTTTACCATCAGGTGGGATCGCAGTCAAGCACTGGTTTATATCAAATAAAAAAAAAAACGATTTGGCAAATTTTGGTCTTAAAATGTTTTACTTACTATTAGGCGGTACAAAGTTCGCCGGATCAGCAAGTAAAATGTAAAACTCCTTACTTTGGTTACAAATTAATTAAATGTAAAGACCTACAAAAAATTTTCCTCATTCCTTATTTGTTATCAAAACATTGAATAATTGCGGAAAATTTTGATATACATCTTTTTTATATTCTGAGTAATTACTATTGGTTTTGTAATAGCTGTTCGTTTCCCGAGGGCTTGACATTTATGTTCCAGTTCTTGTAAATACTTATAAATATGTAAGTCCTAAATGGCACATTGCTCGCAGAACGGATGGCTGTTGGGGTCGAAAGGTTCTGAAATGGCGACCACGTCCTGGAAGACGTAGCGTTGGAAGGTCTCCCACAAGGTGGACCGATGATCTGGGCTACAAATCTACTATTACAATAATGTCAGAATGGTCTATCATTGATTTCATAATTATTGATTTCGACAAGTTTGGTAATCTACTAATATAATGGCTTCGATATGACTTTACAATGGTCAACCACTGACACCCCATTGAAAAAAGTGGCATAGAATGATAATCTCGTACATATAGATAAATGAATGTCTGACGTATGCGGTAATCTGCTAAAATTTTGACAGTTCCTTTGATCAGTGACCTACCATTAGAACGTCATTGTGCAGTCATTGCTTTCAATAAGCTCGATATTGTCATTCTACCATAACTCTATTACGAGACCATTGACTGATCAATGATCGATTATTATGGCTTAGCAGATTACGACCTTTACTCGTGGGGGCAATCTCTCGCGCCGGGCCTTGGTACAGACCATGGTCCGGAGCGAGGAGGAGTGGCAGGCGGTCGCCTCCTTCTGAGAATCAGTAATGCTAGCAAAGGAGGCGGCCGATCGCGTGAGGCAACGGTCCTCACGCCCCAACCGCCGCCGGGATTCCGATCCCGATTTCCGGCTACTGTAGGCGCGGGCTTGCGGACGGCTAGCAATGGGTGGCTCGCTGTCCGATCGTCTGGTAACCGTCCGGACCAAGACCAAGTCGTCCACGGCGTGTACTATTCCACGCGCGCCTCAAGGCGATGGCAGCAAATCGTAGGGGCCCAACAGGGTCGAAGCCTACTGGGGCCACGGGTAGTGTGAAAGTGAAACCCGGGGCCCTGGGACGAAGGCAAAGAAGGAACGGGAGTGGGTTTTTAGTCAGTAAAAGTCTGACACTATTTCCCACTCCGCCCAAGAGCGCGATTTGTTATAAGATGATTTTCCCACCTAAAAAAAAAACACCTTACTTCAACTTCCTTTAGTGACGTTAGTAGACATTGGTTTATCGACTTCATTCGTATTCTAAATATTATTTACATACGTCCTGCTTCCACATAAGTACGTTATTCACCCTCTTGTAGGCACATACGCACTCATCCGAATATCTAAACATATGAAGAACAACACTAGATCTCTGCAAACACAAGACGGGTGTACCTTGAAAGATTTTGCTTAGTTTATTAAGATGAAGAGGGTTATTATTACAATACTAGCTTCTATCAGCCGCTTTACCCGCGTGTATATAGAGAACTAATTTCTCCATATAAACTTTGGACCCCTTTTGGTTGGATTTGTAGGTGTTATAGTTTCTGAGATTTCATGATTAATCAGTGAGTGGTATTTCGCTTTTATAATATAGAAGAAAAAGATTACCAAGGGAAACATATTTTTGTGTTAAAGAAAGTTTATTCTATGTGCTATTTCCAGGATTGTTTGCGCATGTGCCACATTCTTTATTCACCCGTTTGAGCATCAAGGAGTAGCAAACATACACGTACATACACATACATACACATACATACACATACATACACATACATACACATACATACACATACATACACATACATACACATACATACACATACATACACATACATACATATACACATAAAAACTTTCGCCTTTATAATATTGCTTTCATCTTGTGAGGTCTTAAGCGACTATTACACCACTTGATATTCAGACAGTCTTAGTCTATGTAGCGTCCCACAAGAAAAAGAGCAACTTACGCCAATGTCGTGTAAAGGAATGAAACAGAACAGTGAGATAAATAGATAAACATAGTATCGAGTGGTGTAATATGCGCTTTAGTTTGAGTGGATTATATAAGAAATACGTATTTTTACAGATAGCGCGTACTTACTTTTTCACTTTCTAACACAGTGTTCATACAATTGGAATTTGGGATTTTGCTACTTCGATCAAAACTATAATAGAATGAGCGAGTCCCGAGTCAATACGTTGACTGGTGTCATTTTATAAACTGTACCAGGTACCTACTCCTGGTTACCATAACATGTTCCTATTATTAGAAGGTTCTCAGTTCTCCCAGGAGTCTTAGGTTGCTTTCATCAGACATAGTCACGCTACGTTGCTTTGGACGCGTTTGATGTCCAGCAATCAAATTCATAGATCCATATATGAATCTGCACTGGTGGAAATGGCTTCAATTAAGCTATGTTTTTTATATGAATGGATGCGGGCTATGGAAAGTCGCGAGTGGTAGCTATGTGAAGAGTAGACTACCTACCCGTGCCTCTCATCGTTTAACTCGAGCTGTGCATTTTCCTCGCACAGTTATCGCGCGACGGCGTGTCTTCATAGGACATCTCACTTGCCCCGCTACATAGCTTAGCTTCAGTAAAAAAGGTCACATAGTTTCATAGCTTAGCTTTCACAACCTCGTAACATAGCTGAATACTACATCTCTGATGTAAAAGCATTCTTAACCGCACCCATTTTTATGCGTAGTTAGTCAATAAAAAGATAAATTTTATTAGCAAGCCCAAATGCGTTCACACAGTAATGAGAAAGAAAATCAGAATTTGGCTAAATAGGTCTCAGTATTAGATAGGCACTCCATTTTTGACATGAAGCCATTCCATCTTCCAGCTGATTGATTGTTTAAAAGAGTCACCGCGGTGGTAGATCACAAAGAGGAGCTGAAAGAATACGGGCGGATCTTAGTCAGTAAGTGTCTGACACTTCCTCTCACTCCACCCAGAGCGGAAGAAGTTATTTGATGATTTCATCATCATCATTATTTCAGACGAAAGACGTCCACTGTTGGACATAGGCCTCCCCTAAGTTTCGCCACAATGAACAGTCCTATGTGTCTCGCATCTATCGGATTCCCGCAACCCTTACCAGGTCATCGGTCCACCTTGTAGGAGGCCTTCCAAAACTACGTCTTCCGTCGTATGTGGTCGCCATTCCAGAATCTTTGGACCCCAACGGCCATCCGTTCCGCGAGCAATGTGCCCTGCTCATTGCCACTTAATTTTGGCGATTCTGTGTGCTGTGTCGGTAACCTTGGTTCTCCTGCGGATATCCTCATTCCTGATTCGATCACGCAAGGAAACTCCGAGCATAGCCCTTTCCATTGCCCTTTGGGTGACTTTAAGTTTTTGATGAGGCCCATTGTAAGAGACCACCTTTCGGAGACATATGTCATTACTGGCAACACGCACTAGTCATAGACTTTCGTTTTGAGCCACTGTGGTATATTGGACGAGAAGATACCGCGCAGCTTCCAGATTTTCTTCAGCTGATTTGATAATTTACCACTGGCTTTTACGTCGGTCAGAAATTAAGCATTGCCATTCAACGTAGTAATGCCGCCAGTCTTTTCGGCACACTTCCAGTCGACAGCAATGCGGAGGATTTTTTTGATGCCATATTTTAGGTAGGAGTTATTGTGTATAATGTAATTTTAATTAGTCTTTTTATTTTTCTTGTTCTATGTTCAAAATAAATTATGCCAATTTACCACAATAAAAAAAGTCTTTTCGTCTGCACTTCACATGTTGATTTCTCACTGTCAAAAAAAAGCCTTTATTTACATCTTCACTTCACATGTTATACAACTGAAGTACTCCCTCGAACCTAACACTATACTAGCCACTACAGCAACAAGATTACCTGTCCTACAATTCTTTATGTTTGTTTTTTACTCGGCTGCCCGTTCGCAAACCCGAGAGTCTCTTCAACAGCATTGTATGAAATCTTAAAGTTCTCCTTTTTACCGCACTGCGATATTTTTAGGTAGAAGATTTTATTTTCTGTGTTTGTCGCAATGTTTGCGTTGGAGATTGGCTAAACAGATTGAGGGTGTTAGCTGTAAATCGGGGAAAATAAGAGCAGAGGGTTTAGTTATGTTTTTAAATCAGATGTGAAGATTTATTTCTGTGACACAGCTGTTAATAAAAGTTCTAAGTATCTAGATTGAAAACTCTTCAGGGCTAGAAGTGACCTGGAAGTTCTGACCTTGTTTATTTCACCGTAGGCTCAGGCTTGCGGGCTACGAGCAATGGGTGGCTCGCCGTTCGATCGTCCGGTAACCGTCCGGATCGGGCCCAAGTCGTTGACGGCGCGTACTGTTCTACGCGCGCCTCAAGGAGATGTCAGCAACCGTATTGAGCCCAGCAGGGTCGAAGCCTACTGGGGCCATGGGTGATGCGAAAGAGATCTCCGGGGCTCTGGAAAAATGCCAAAGAAGGAACAGGAGAGGGTTTTTAGTCAGTAAAAGTCTGACACTATCTCCCGCCCAAGGACAGGGGATGACATTAGATGATTTTTTCACCCAAAAAAAATCCTTGTTTATTTAAGATACTATCTCCATACTAGGAAATACTCACAGGTATATCGCACGTGGCTTTATACATGTACGTACACAAAGTATAACAGAAAATAACGCACACTCTTATAAACTCCAATTAGAATATTAAGTTACAATCATAATTCAAGCACTGAAATTGTACTTAAATGCACTTACAATGCGTTCCAAATAGGAATAGGATCGATTTTTACGCCATGTTGTGACGTCATTGCTGTCAAATCGAAATTGGGTAGGGTGAGCCTAACAATATATGTTTTATATACCTAATATTTATTTACCAATCATTAACGAAAATGTTAAATCAGAATCTAGTTCTTCAATTTTGTTAATCTCTGTCTGTGTGTAGTGTCTGAGTAGTTGCAAATGGAAAAAGAAGGCGAATTGTTCCAAACAATGAAAATAAGAAAGAAAATAGTTTTTTTTTTAACTAATTATGATTTAAATAATATATATTTAGCTAATTTAGATTAAACAATTACGTTTTTACTTCAACTAAATTTAACTAAGACTTAGTAATAAACAAAGCAAAAAAAAAAAACGTTTTTAATACGCAAATAAGGTTTTTTTGCAAACTGTACTTTTCAATAAAAAATGAACAGATCGAGGTTATTGGCTTTCATATTCTTATTTGGAACGAGTAGTAGGTAGTGTTGTTTTAAAGAAATTAGTTATCCTAATTGTTGGCAAATAATAAGAAAATTGACGCACTGTATTGGCAGTGCATCGGTATTGGTGTGTAGTACATACTAGTGACGTAATCAAGAATGATCAAGAATTTATCAAAATAAGTTATTTTTTAATCCTAAAATAATTCTTTGTTATTTTAGGGTAAATAAATTACTTATTTTAAAAATAGTTGACATTAATTCAGTAACAGATTCTCAAATTACTATATTAGGACCTGCGTTCACCATGTTAGCATATTCAGCCTTTTTTAATGTTCCCACTGCTAGGACTTAGACCTCCTCTCTAGGAGAGAGGGTGGGCCGTAATCCACCACGCGGGCCCAGTGCGGGTTGGTGAATGTCACATGTCTTTGAATTTTTGGTTCTAGGACATGCCGGTTTCCTCACGATGTTTTCCTTCACCGTTTTGAGAGCAGTGGTGATGAAATAAATTACACAAAGTAATGCGCCTGGCTGGGTTTGAACCCGCGACCTACAACTAGTAAATCGGGGCCGTTACCACTCGGCCACCATTGCTCACCATGTTACTTGTTGTATAATTCAAAACATCTATAATGTATGGCAATACAAATATTTGTTTCGGGCGGGAATCGAACCCACGACGTGGCGTCAATCCATGAAATAAGTTGTTAACAACATTTAATTACTTTACTAATTTTATTTACACCTACTTACTTTAGCTACAACTTGGGGGTCTTGAAGTCAAAAGTGAATAGGTATATAAAAAAATAAAACAAGTATATTAAAACCGATCCCAACTTACTCGAGAAAATTCATATATTATCAACAAGATACAACTTTAAGTCATATAAACGCTTAGCTGAAACTACTGGGACTAGGAACGTCACATTTTACATTAGGCTTCCTTTTATGATGTAGGCGAACACTAAGAGAATTCACCCCCTAAGGAGATGAAACTGGGGTCCAAACTTTGTATGGAAAAACTTACTTTCAAGTGGGTTAAGCCACCAGCAGAAGCTAGTCATATCATACGTTGTCATGGAATTCATCAACTGACCGACTTAATCATCATTTACCATATTTCATTATTGTTATCATTTTAGCCGAAAGGCGTTTACTGCAGGACTATAGGCCTCCCCAAAGTTTCGCCTCAATGACCTGTCCTGTACGTCCCGCATTCATCGGATTTCCACGACCCTCACCAGGTCGTCGGTCCACCTTATGGGAGGCCTTCCAACGCTGCCATTTATTTACTATGTTCAATTCATTTGTTCTATACAGTTGTTAGATACTTTTATTTATGGCTACTAAAATGCACTTCGAGTTTTTTCTATTATTCATTCCCCTTTCTTAGGGGCAAGTTGCAAATCCACAAAACGATTCACAAAAACACCAAACATATTCCATCTTTGACGGATTACTAAGAAAAAGCAACACAGAGAGCGTTGGAAATAAAATATTCTTTCAAACGTGGCGCATAGAAAAGGCTGTGCTAGTAAAAATTCTTGTTCGCATGCATTTGGCGGGAGTTGCCGGTATCATCCGGGTTTAGAGGCAAGCGCTTTGCAGAAATACATTACGAGGGGCACGGTACATTAGGCGTGCAGATTTCTTGATAGCTAGAGGTTGTAATGGGATTTAAAACGCTTAAAAGGCTACGAGAAATAGAGATTATGAATAAAATATTTGTTAACTAACCAGTATGTCAATAAACATGCAAACATAGAATACTCACTTTAAAAACAAGATAAAAATTGATTAAAAACAAACAAGATACATTTTTTTAATAAATATATCTGTCTCTCATGCAAAAACGCTATATTCTATGACGGCCATATGGGCAGGATGGACGTTGACGTCAGAGTCCATGTCAGACTTCTTTTTCAAATAATCAACTTTGAAGCTTTATATCTAAGTCGTTAAATCCTCTCATATTAGTTTATTTGAGACAGTAAATATTTTATTTAGGCTTAGATAGAGATATATATATATATATATAGATAGATGTGGAATTCTGATTTTGGTTTCATCATATACAAGCATATCGTAAAAGCTTTAATTTATACTCGTAATTTCTGTTCTAATATGTTCTGTCCGAATCTTCAGCTATTAAAGAAGGCCAGAAGAAGTCTGATAAATATATGTAGTAGAATAATAGTATTTTTTATTCGGCAGTTTTCCTAGCTATTTAGATGTACAACATTGATAAAGATTATCTATCAGTGTAAATTTTAATGAATACTAAACTTCAATGTCTCGGTGAAAGTTATGCATACACCTAACAAAATAGGGGAATGTGTGGGCATCATCAAGCCCTGAAGCAAATGGGTTTCAAAACACATTAAAGGGAAAGAGAGGCACATTTAAAAGGGTGCATGCACAAATTGAGATAAATGTAGATAAACATTTGATAGAAGGATGTTTGCAAATGATCAAAACATGTTAATTCAAATATAGGGGATGATCAAAGATTTTCAAGTTCTGTTAACACTGAACAGTAGGGTATATTTTATCCCCCAAATCACACGTATGCATACAGTTGAACGAATTGGATGAAATGTGGCACACATATAGTTCATAAATTAAAACATTGGGTAGGTACATTCTATCCGGAGACACGAAATAGTTTGTATAGAAATCAAGTAAACTGGAAAACAACTACCTCGCCTTTACAAACATGTCAAAAAACCACGAATAGTTCCATGTTTACCGCATGTTTTTTTAAATTCGCACTACTACACATACGAGTGCCATAATGTACCATTCTCTCTAGCAGAAACACATTAGGCGATATAACGGTACATTACACAAGGTGCAGATGCGCGGTAACTCGGCAGCAGAGCTATTTTCATGTGATAAGGGTACATGCATACGGTGTGGTTCGCCTCTTAAATTTATTACAACGGAAGGTGGGTAAAAAGAAATGGTTAAAAATGAATTATGAATCCTGTTTTGTTTTCTTTGTTGGCGCATGCAGAGTGTGTGGAATTAAAGTAATATTATGATATATGTGTTATGATTGCAACAGCGTATGTTGGCTCTTTGTTGTTGCTAATTTATTAATATTATCTATAGTTATTACTCGAGCAAATGGTGTGTAATAAATATACTTACATTCCCTCAGGTCTAGTAAGAGTACGAGTCTAATATTACAAATTAAGCAAAAAAATATAGTGACCGCTACTGTTATCAAAAAATAAACTAGGGTAAGAACAAGCGAACAACGATGAAGAAATATAAACAACTGGCTGTTAAGACTATAATAATTTAATGTAATGTTTTTTTAATATTTGTACGCCCAGGCCACATGGGCGTACAAATATTATAAAACATGGGCGTCTCGAAACGTCCTAATGTGCCGAGATTAAATGTTTAAACATAAGACCATTAATATATACTTACCATGTTTACAATAAAATAAAATAAATAATAATAAAAACCCTAATCTAATTACAACTAACTAAAACTAAAATATGGCGTCAAAAAAATTTCAGCCCCTGCAGCTAGGTTTCGGCTCAAAAGGGGGCTGCGAGGCTGCCGTACATGCCTTGTCGACCTACCTAAATTCTAATTTAGGAGGGGTCATCCTGAAGGTTGACATAAAAAATGCCTTCAATTCAGTTAATAGGGACACCTTGCTGACAGAATCTAAAAAAGAAGTACCCCAAATTTTTAGTTTTCTTTGGCAATGTTACAGACACCCATCTAAATTACTATATCGGGACAACATTTTGGAATCCGCTGTTGGCTGTCAACAAGGTGATCCCCTCGGGCCAGTGATCTTCAGTTTAGCTATTCACCCAATTATTCGACAATTAAATTCCAAATTCAACGTTTGGTATCTCGACGACGGAACCCTAGGAGGCGATGCAGACACAGTTTTAAATGATTTAATTTTCCTAAAAAATCAACTTCATTCAATAGGACTTGATCTGAACCTCTCAAAATGCGAACTTTTCTTATCCGACAGTACCGACAGACAACTGACTCTTTCCAAATTTAACACAATAGCCCCAGAAATTAAAATTATTGAAAAAAGCTCTCTTCGTCTCCTAGGATCTCCTATTTTCGAGGATTCCTTTCCCAATTTTGTTGAGGAAAAAATTCAAAATTTTAATGATATTTCGGAAAGATTACTACAAATTAATATGCATTCGGCCATCACCATAATTCGTTTCTGCTGTTTCGGCCCTAAATTAACATATTTCCTTCGCGCTTCTCATTTATGGAAACATCCCCATCTTTTGGAAAAAATGGACCAAATTATCCGACATACTCTCACGTTAATTTTAAACGTGGCCATGGATGACCGAGCTTGGGCTCAAGCTTCCCTTCCTATCCGTATGGGTGGCCTCGGCGTCCGCAAAATTACTAGTATTAGTTTACCAGCCTTTATATCCTCGGTTCACGGTACTGAGAAATTAATCAGGAATATCCTATCTCCCTCACTGAGTAATTTCAATGTGCCGTGCTTCGTCGAGGCTATAGATACCTGGAGACTCGCTTGCCCGAATTCTAATCCGCCCGATGAACCATCTTCCCAAAGACGGTGGGATGAGCCGCTCTGCAAAGAAGTTCAAAAAAACTTGATTGAAACATCTACTGCTCCTGCGGAGCGTGCGCGCCTGCTGGCTGTGGGAGAGTGGGAGTCGGGTCTCTGGCTTCACGCACTACCATCATCGAACATAGGCACCTTGCTCGATGATAATACTTTCCGCCTCGCTGCTTCCTTACGTCTAGGCGCTCCCTGTTGTTCTCCTCATCGCTGTCACTGTGGCGAAGTCGTCAACAGCCTCGGACACCACGGTCTGTCATGCAGCCGAAGTGCGGGTCGCATAGCACGACACGCGAATATCAACGACATCATCAGACGTGCTCTTGTCTCCGTCGGCGTTCCAGCCGTATTGGAACCCCATGGCCTGGCACGCGACGATGGCAAGAGACCGGACGGCATGTCGTTATTCCCATGGAAGATGGGTAGGCCTTTAGTATGGGACGCTACTTGTGTCGATACTCTTGCGCCATCCCATCTTCCTAGCTCGTCGTGTTGTGCTGGTGCTGCCGCTGCGGCTGCGGAGAACCTCAAGCGGCGAAAATATAATAACCTTGTTGGAAGTTATATTTTCGAACCGTTTGGGGTTGAAACTCTCGGTTCGTGGGGTCCGAGTGCTCACAAGTTGTATAAAGATCTGTCAAAACGTCTAGTTGACACTTCGCGTGACCCAAGAGCTGGCTTTTACCTCGGACAGAGGATAAGCATTGCCATACAGCGTGGCAATGCCGCCAGTCTTTTGGGCACATTACCAGTCGACAGCGATGTGGAAGAGTTTTTTGACGCCATATTTTAGTTTTAGTTAGTTGTAATTAGATTAGGGTTTTTATTATTATTTATTTTATTTTATTGTAATTATAGTTAGTATTTTTATAAATTTTAAGTAGTATTGAAGCGGATATTTCAACTTACCATGTTTTGACAAATAAATGAATATGATAAATGAAGAAATCATAAAGGCATAAGGTAGGTAATACACGTTAGGAAAGTGGCGCTAGTGACTGAAAAGTTGAAAGGGAATCGTTTGTCTTGGTATGGTCATGTGAATAGGAGGGATGAAACGCATGTTACTAAAAGAGTTATGAGTTTACATGTGGATGGATGGGAGAGGGAGACCAAAGAAAATATGGATGGACACCTCCGGCTTACCTGTAAAACTTAACTATACAGGCAAACATGTCAGGTATACCCTAGCGTACGCTAACCTTAAAAACAAAAACCTAATAAACAAACCCACGGAATCGCGCTTGGTCCCACTACCAAAGAGGCAGCGAATTTGCTAGTAGGTAATTTTCAAAAAAGGAAAATGATATATGTCATATCATATTTCCATACCTCAGAGGTTACCCTGTCACTTAAACCTGACATTATTCTCGAAAAGGTCGACTAAAACGTTCAGACATAACGAAGAAACATGACAGACAGACTTTTAAATGGAAGAAAGAATCACAAAAATGAACGCAAAGTAAAAGATAAAGGATTTGTGGCTATGCTGAGACTGCGATGAAACATTCATACATATTTAAAGGGACCACAAGTTCAGACGTTGGTTTTCGATATAACAAAGACCTTCGATAGGGTCTGATACAAGGTAGTAACATTGGTAATGAATATTGTATTAGTTCTACGAGTTTTGGCTCTATTTTGGAAATATTGAAGTCTGTGACGATGTTATTTGATGATTATTTGTTGAGTTATATTGAGATTGTAGGAAAGGTTCTTGAATTACAAAGAAACTCCCAGTTATTGATGTATATGAACAAATTGTCGTATTAAGACCCTGTAGTAGTTCATTGTTTGTTATGATACTTAAGTAATATTCAAATTAAAACCGTAATCAATTCTCACATTGAACATAAATTATTTGTGATTATAAAAACCATTTTACGAGTTTTATTAGAGAAGAACAATCTGTTTGAAGAATTTTCTTTGTGGAAACTGATATTCATCTCTAGTTTTTTACGGTAATACAAGTCACATTGGGATAGAACAAGACAGCTATTCCGAATTCAAACCACTTTAAATTGTAAGTTGGTATACTCGTAGCTACACAGTATTTTCAATTAAATGCCCAAAGTCCATAAAAAACTTATAATGACTTTCCCATGTTAAGTTTTCCAAACACGTCGTTACAGCATCCAACCTTTTTATTACCTCTCTTTTTTTTCTTCCTGTCTCTTTCTATTTATTCGGGGTAATAAAATACCTCTTACATTTCATGACGTGCGCAGGAATTCAATATCTCAATCTTGATAAAATAGTGCGGTATTGGGTGTAGATGTGGTGTTAGATTTGCGTGTAAGATCTTCCAGGCTTTATTATTGGACATGTTGGGTTATCCCGGGAATGGAAATGGAATATTTAGAAAAGGGTGTCCAGTTGCTAGGTTGTTCGTTGAATACTTGCACGTGTGAAAATCACAGCAAGTAAAAATGCTGTTTGAAAGTTTTTACAGTGCAAAGTTTATGGTACAAAACAAGTTGACAAGTAAAAATTAATGATGACAACATCAACTTAAAATTTTGACACAAATACAACATAGATATTGTACAGTTGGTACAAATAACTTATTAAAACAATACAGTACAACAAAAAGCCGAAATTTCCTCCAAAAAATAGTCGTATAAAAAAATTCGTAAAAACCATTTTCTGGAGCGATTCTATCTTGAGAATAACTTTATAACCCAAGCTCACATTTCTACCATTTTAGGCGTTGGAATATTCTTCACAATCTCGGCATAACTTTGTGTCGAGAACACGACATATTCATAATTCCTTTATCTTCAACGCGACCTTTCATAAAGAGCCATTCACGGAGAACGTTCAATGATTGCAAATAAATGTTTTGTTATCCTTCTCTTGCTTCAATTTTGGAAAGTGAGTAAAAGGGACAGCTATAAGTGATACTGTTTCATATGGAATCGATTCTGAATCCATGTTGGAATTTTCTCCTTACACATTTTGGAGGCATTATTATCTCTTGTTTGAAATCGGATCGGATACTTCTGATGTCTGGCTGAAGTTTAACAAAATATTTAAGTGGAATATGGTAACATCTCTAGTATGTTATTTTTTTACTTTCTTTAAATACATACAGTTTACATTTAAAAATACTACTAACTGACAATTATTACAGTAAAACCAAAAAAATAATAACAAAAACCCTTAACTAATTAAAACAAACTAAAATATGTCGTCAAAAAACTCCTCCATATTGCTGTCGATTGGTAATATGCCTAAAAGACTGGCGGCATTGCCCAGTTGTATGGCAATGCCACCATACAGCGTCAGCGTATAGTACTGATAAAGGTACAAAGTCAAGGCTGTATTTACTAATGCACCCTTGAGGGATCTAATGAGAGAAAATATAAGACTAGTAACATCAGATTCAATCGATACACATTATAAATTCGTCCAATAGGAAATGTAATAAAAATAGCAATTTGAAATATTATACATTGTTGAAAGCTGATATTGAAATATTTTTATCGATATTGTGTCTATAGAGGTTAACAGAAATAAAGATGATACTACGGATAAGATAGTACTATGTATAGATTTCAATATAGGTAGTGGAGCCTTATTAAAGAATTTTCTTATAAAACAACCTTGTTTTGCATTATTATCGTCTGTTATAAATTCCAACTTTGAATTAAGATATTCTTATTCCGACGAAGGAACTGAGGAACTGGGAGTTTTCCACTAAATAAAATATTTTGGATAGAGTAGGTAAAACTTTCCTAAATGCGTATGATATGAAACCACTACGGTCTACTATTTCATATGCTTTTAAATTAGAGCTATTTATATTCAGGGAGCGGACGAAAACATTCTCCAAAGCCGTGACACTCCAACCACTTTTATTATTTATTTCATGTGTAACATCACCTACAGAATTTGCAATGATATTCAAAGACTACGCAGTGTACACTTTTGATTATCGCAGTATCACACTAATATTATAAAATTGAAAGTTTCTGTGTATGTATTTTGTATAATTATGTTAATTACTTCTTCACGCAAGTGGCTGTATATATGTCATCATCATTATCATCATTATAGCCGACAGACGTCCACTGCTGGACATAGGCCTCCCCCAAATGTCGCCACAATGAACGGTCCTGTGTGTCTCGCATCCATCGGATTTCCGCAACCAGGTCATCGGTCCACCTTGTAGGGGGCCTTCCAACACTGCATCTTACGGTACGCGGTCGCCACTCCAGAACCTTTCGACCCCAACGGCCATCTGTTCTGCGAGCAATGTGCCTTGCCTACTGCCAATTAATAATAATAATAATTGTTTATTTCTCACCACAAAAAAATTAAGTTTGGCGATTCTTCTTGCTATGTCGGCAACCTTGGTTCTCCTGCGGATATCTTCATTTCTGATTCGATCACGCAAGGAAACTCCGAGCATAGCCCTTTCCATTGCCCTTTGGGTGACTTTGAGCCTTCTTATGAGGCTCATTATGATCGACCACGTTTTGGAACCATATGACTATAATATCATACTTATTATGTATGTGTGTATGTATGTATTTAGATAAAATTATTTAAATTTTATTTTCTGTTATTTTTTTATCCCGGGAATTTGTTCCGTTATGATAATTTTCTACTTTTTCTCGACGGTAAAGTCGCTGGCAGAAACCAGTACTAGAATTATGTTTATTGAATTTCGTAGGTTCCATATATAAGATTTACTTGGAATTTATTCTAGGCTGTCTACAGTTTCTTTGTCAATTTTCTTTTGGGACGTGAGACCTTTACTGAGTAGGTGGTCTGGTATATTTTTCGTATGTTTCATCTTAAGCATTAGAAAATTCTGAGAACTCCACAGTTCGAGGCTCAACGTTATTATATCTTTTCTTTGAATCGTTTTATCTGACGGATAAACAAAATAAATCTCTTTTTTATTGTAACTTCAAGTATGACAATAATAGGTACGCGAAAATTATTGCAAAATTACCATGTGTATTAAATCAAGTTGTACCATAAAAATAACTCACCTCTATGTTTCTTTTTTCAAAAGTTGTATTCTTTTTTAACGAAGAACATTGCTTTAGTGCTTTACATTGTGCGTTAATTATTACTTTTATTGAAATTACAACGAAATTCATAAATTTGTAAAAATTTGCATGATAATGTGGTGGCCAAATATAGAGGACTCTGTTATAAAAAAGACCTATGTACTATAGCCATGTTCTTAAATAAATGATTATGATTATTATCTTCTCATTACTAAAAAAAGAACATATTATTGACAAGCGAATTTCTCAATTTTCAGCCCCTTAGATGAATTTTCAAAAACCTCTTCTTAGTACTCGCCTACATCACAAAAGAAAGCTTTGTGCAAAATTTCACATTTCTAGTCCTAGTAGTTTCGGCTGTGCGTTGATATGTCAGTTAGTCAGTTTCTCCTTTTATATATAGATAAGGCCATAGAATTTACATAATTGAACAATCAAACTAGCTTACCTGTAAGTGCTGTTCGATTGTAATTATTCCTCTAATTGTCTCGTCCAAAGAGCCCTAGTGGATGTAACAATCAGATATTTTTTTCATTTTTTTACTTATAACTAAATGAAGTCTACAGATTATAGACCGACGAGCGAACAATGGATACGTTGCCAGTATTTTTTGTTGTTTCAAGATTTAAACTACATGTGACGTCATCCAGTAACCAGGAAATGTATATACATTAGTAAAATTATTCATTATCGAAGGACGAGATAATTACTGGTATAATGTGTCATTAGCTGCCTTTGCATTTCGCGAATATATCATAACTAATAACGTTGATAAACATTCAAGTCCTAATTACAAAACTTTCTACCACAATAATTTAGAAACTTGAACTCCGAGCTGTATTTAATATATACCTAAATAATTTAGCTTCTAAACAGTTTGTGTGCCTGAAGTTGTAGTTTGTTTAATTTAGGGTTGCAACTGAAAATTGGCTGAAACTACACGCAGTCTGGCTGTCTTCCCAAACGCAGAGCCTCCTAACTAGGCTGTGTTGTCGTATGGTGTTTGTTATATATGGGCTTATGTACTTAGCTGTGAGTTGATTTCTCGTTAGCTGTTTATGGAAACGGAATTCATCTTTGAAGATTTTGTAGGTAGATTTATAGTAGGATCAGTCTGGTAACTAATCATTATCATCTTCCTACCCTTGTCCCGTGTTATTTGGGGTCGGCGCAACATGTTTTTTTCTTCCATTCTGCCGTCACTCGTCATGCTATCATTAACTTGCTTTTCTTTCATATCACTCTTCACACAGACTGGTAACTAATAATATAGCTAAATCTGTTTAATATTGTATGATGCATTTTTGTAATCTTGAGGAGGTATAGGCAAGCTTCAGCAGGCATAGGCACATACAATTCTGATCTATAACTGCATTCGGTTACGCTAAAAGCCGTACCCGTATAGTTGGGCAAAGAGTAGGCAGATTGATTGATGCCTTTTTGCAATTTAACTTTTTGGCTTACTATAATATCTAACCAATATTATTTATGTGTAACAAAGCCCGGTTGTCTTTTGTAGACTGACCATCAGTCTATCCAAGTAGGTCTACTATACGTGTCTACTAACTGGGTTGTGGGGGTCTAAGGCTGCCTGTCCACCAGAGCGGAGCGAGACAGCGGAGCGAAGCAAAGGAGTAATGCGGAGCGGAGTTGCGGACGGTGTCTGTCCAACAGAGCGGAGAGAGACTGCGGAGCGGAGTGAGAAAGTAATGCGGAGCGGAGTTGCAGACTGTTTTAGCTATAGTTTTGTTATAGCTTCCGCATTCGTTTCTCCCCTTCGCTTCCCCGCTCCGCTTCCTCTCTCTGCTTCTCCGCTCCACTTACCGGTTTTGTATGAATTTTTAAACTAGTTCGTTTCGTAGAAAGGAAAACTCCACCCTGGTATGAAACAACAGGCATAGAACAGGAGTGGGTGTTTAGTCAGTAAAAGTCTAACACACCCTTGCGCCCCGCCCAAGAGCGGGTGATGTCATCTAGAAGGCTAAGAAGATGATTATTTATGTATATTTCTGGATGTTTAGATATTTGTTTATCAATCACGCCTTAACGGGTAATGGAATGGAATTCGGAACACGGATAGTCTATGGCCTTGATTAGAACATAGAATACTTTTATCGCTATTGCAAGCTCCTGTGTAGTTATTTTCAACTCTCATACCGACAAAGCCGCTAGAAAAAGGTACATGATAAGATTGAACAGGACGTTAATGTTGCTACAGTATTTTGCAAATCTTGTCATAGTTGGATTTACTACGATGATTTACTTTTAAAGCTTCTAGAAGCAGAAATTCTTACGGAATTCTTAAAGGACATTGATCTCCTAATGGTATGAGGCAAAGCTCTTGAATAGACAACAACATTGAAAGCCTCGTACATCATACCGAGATTAGTTTTATTAACGTTAATCTCGTTAAAGATCTTCTTTCAATTCCGGACAATAATTTTATTGGCAATTGAGGCGTAACAAGCAAATCTATCGGAAGAAGCCTTCACATACACGGACTGACCCAAATTCTCCTTTTGCTAAAGCTTTTTCGATGGTCTAAGTAATAGGCTTGTTCCTAGTTCGCTAAGAAATAGGGGATATGCATGCAATTTTTTTATATTTAGTAAATTAAGAGAAAAAAGAAGAAAAACATTTATTTGTGACTCACACAGGACAAACAACAATAAAATAAAATAAAAAAACTTTAGTAAACAAATATGAAAGAATTTTTAAAATATTACTCCATCAGCAACAGCTGCTAATAAGAAAAACACATGCATGGGCATGGGCTTTGACGTCAAAGTACATGACGCCCGTCACCAAAGGAAACGAGAGAGATCGTCTTGGCGAGAGAGACAGATATTTGTTTAAAATTGTTATACCTATCTCGTTCGATTTTTCAGAATTTTTCTTTTTTTTGCACAACTATCAAACAACGCCTTCTAGCCCCAAGCTAAGCAAAGCTTGTGTTATGAGTACTAGACAACTGAAAAACATACTTATATATTTCTAAATACATACATATTATAGATAAATTACACCTAGACACAGAACAAATGATCGTGCTCATCGCACAAACATTTGTTCTGGGTGGGAATCGAACCCACGACCTCCGGCATAGCAGTCAGAGCCACTAACCAGTAGACCAACAGGCCAGACATTCCTAGCCTAGCCCAATATTCGACCACGGTATTGACCAACTCTCTCGTAAGTGATCAATAATCCCGCATAGAGCACGCAGGCCTAGCAGTTACCTATTCCCTCATGAATGACTTGAAATCTTTCAGATTGTAGCAATCAAAAAACATAGATTCCGCTGCTATTTTCTACTAACAGATAAAAAGTAAACTGGTTTTTCCATACAAGTGTATAAAATGCTGTTTTAATTACAGCCATTGAATCATAACAATAGTACCTAGAATGCTCGACCATTGACCTACGATAGTAGACTCGTGCAAACGACGAGCAATGGGTAGTTTGCCGTCCGAACTTCCGAAAAGGATCGAGCTCGAGCCGTCGATGGCACGAACTGTTCCATGCTTCAAAGAGATGTCAGTAATATCATAGGGGCCTGGAAGGGACGATGACTACGGGAAATTTTCGAAAGGAAAGCCGTAGACCTGAAACGCAAATAGCAACTGAAGGACAGAGCTGTGGTTTTTGTCAGTGAAAGTCAGAACAAAGGAATAGGAGGCGTGGCAGACTCGAGGTGATCAACGAAAAGAGAATCGAAACGAAAAGGTTGTAACTTGCCTAGACGGAGCAGTGCTTGACTGCGATCCCACCTGATGGTAAGTAGTGATGCAATCATTGATGATGAGGCGCACTAATTCAATAACATTACGATTTCCTTTGAACACTTTTGTATTGTTTTATGTTAACATATTTTTGAGATTATAACTTTCGCGCGGATTCTTTATGCTAATTGAATAGTTTATTGCTGAGTTGGCGTTTGAATTCGATCAACATTTAAAATCGTATGATCTATTACATTTTTTCTGTTGTTTTACGCCCTTCGCTCATACCTTAGAACAAGCTTAAAGTGTGTATTGTATGGTACGATACAAATCCCTATAGAGACTAGTCTCATAGGCAGTGCATTGTGCACTATTTGAGGTGCCTTACTGTGTGTGTGAGTAAATCTATCAGAACCGAAAGCTCGGAGTGAAAAAAATAGGTGTGACATATGTTTTGATAAGTTCGTCTGTTGGTTTTATTGTGTACCATAATAGAAATAGTTTTTCATGAATAATATCTATCTATACAAAATAAGTGTTATGTCCCATGGGATAAGGCATAATATATACAAAAGGCGAATGGTACTGTGATATCGAAAGGAGATCGCATGAGATAGGTTAACGAACTGGCATGTTAAATGTACTTCTAAGGATTTTGTATGTTCTAGAATAGGTTTGAAAATTGAATAGAACAAAATAATGTCTAACTTTGTCAGACCGGACACAACCGTTGTAATGCGATGATATAATATTGAAATCCAGTAAAAGTTTTCAATCAAGATAAAAGTTTTATTTCAAGAAGTAATAATGATCCCCATATTGTCGCAGAGCGCGACAGTACTTATGAGAAGAACACCTTTCTAGTTTTCACTAGATGGCCCAACCGACGGACATTAATCTATCGATATAAACGTTATATCGTAAAAAGGGTCAAGTTTACAGATTATAAATTAAAGTAGGATGTTTTTGTGTGGATTAACTTTCTTGTGCTGCTCACCCTATTAATTCTTCGATTTGACAGTATGACGTGACGTCACAACATGGCAAACGATCCTATTCTACCTGGAACGCATTGTAATTGTAGGATGTCGAGTGTATGTCAAAAAATTATTATGTCAATATTACTTTGAACTTAAAAAAACTAAACTACTTAATTAAGTACTACTTTAAAAAAAAAATACTCACACTAGGAATTATTCTTGTACCGTGTACAATGACAAACATGTGAGCACAGGCGTAGGGTAGCCAGCCTTTCGGTATTTTACAGGATACATTTTGGAGAGTGTGCGCTGGAATTGCATGACTTGATTCCACCATCTCATTTCTAACATCAGACAACCTGACGAACGGGTAGTATCCACCCTTACGTTGTTGAAACCTCTCTGGTTCCGGAACATGACCACCAAGCGATTTGCCTCGTCGTAAATACCGCGTACATACGATGAACTGAGGGACTGGAACAACTTGCCTGCTGCGGTCTTCCCGTCTGATTATAATTTAGGTGTCTTCAAATCTAGAGTGAATAGGCTCTTAATAAACTAGTGTGCCTCCCCATCAACAATTGCATCACTACATTCTTTTTTCCAAAGTTTATTTTTTAATGTGCGCTCGCGTTCGGCCACTGTCTGACCTGATGGTAAGCAATGATTTGGCCGCCGGTAGAACACGCTTGCCTAGAAGTAACCTATTATCAATATATCAAAAGTAGATTTGTTAATAATTTTAACATTCGTGTCTTAGTTTTTTGTGAGTGATTCTTTGAAACCGAGAGAATGTCTCATTCATCTGGCCTAGTTTTTTCTTGACAATTTAATATTTTTATTTGTATGTTAGTTTTTCCCCGATAGCTACATGTATCTAAGGCACTCATTTACGCCCAGTGGCTTATCACACAAAATATATAGGTACAAAAACTAGGCCAGATGAACGAGACATTCTCTCGGCTATAAAGAATCACCCAGTTATGCCGATTATTCTAATGTCAGAGGACTTATGTCTGAGGGATAAAAACGGCAGTTTGCCAATATTAGAATTACACTAATATTATAAAAGCTAAAGTTTTTATGTAGATGTGTATGTGTGTATCGTTGTTACTCCTTTACTCCGCCGACGGGATTCCAATCCCGATTACCGACCACCGTAGGCGAGGGCTTGCGGACGGCGAGCAATGGGTAACTCGCCGTCCGGCCGTCTGGTAAACGTCCGGACCGAGCCCAAGCCGTTGATGGCGCGTAGTGTTCCACGCGCGCCTTAAGGAGATGTCAGCAACCGTAGGGGCTAAGCAGGGTCGAAGCCTACTGGAGTCTTCGCCGAGTGGGGATGAGTGATGCGAAAGAGATCCCCGGGGCCCTGGAACAATAGCAAAAAAGGAAACTGAGTGGGTTTTTAGTCAGTAAAAGTCTGACACGCCCTTGCGTTCCACCCAAGAGCGTGGGACGTCATTAGATGATTTTCTCACCCAAAAAACACCTAAGTACTTATTTAAAATTCAAACTCTAACATAAACCTTGTTCAAGAGAAACCAAACACAAATCCTAATCTTCTCTTCAATTCCACCGATTAAAGCACAAAGAAAATAAATTCAATGTGAAATTAGAAGCTAATACGGTTTTAAGGGACAACGGTGCGTGAGGAAGGGTCCCATATTTTTATATTAGCCCTTGAATATTGGACGAACGTAATTAGGGCAACTGAGGAAACTCGAACCGTCGTAAACTGAGGCATAACAAGGAATACGGAAGATAGAATTGAAAATTGTAACGAAGTCGGTCTTGTAATATGGTAAAATATATCTTTGGATTAAGATTCTTGTGATATAGAAAATTATTACTTGCTTACTGTATTGTACTATTTATTTATTGGAGTATTTAACGGGTCACTAACACAGCGGCACGTGTATATTCGCACTCCACATCCGCTGCCGTCGATCGCCCGATCTTCATTGACAGCTGTCAAATACATCATGTTAATATGCTTGAGACTACCCACATAGCGAATACTCCACATTTACTTGCGTTCTTGTTTTTTTTTATATATATATTTATAGGCTCGCATTTGACCATTATTTCATTTGATAAAATGACAAATAAAATTCTGATATATGTTCTCTCGCTCCTGAACGTTCTAGGGGGTCCCGTTCCCCTGGATTTATTACCTAAAAAAAAAAAAAAAACAAATAAATGCCGTTGGACCCGTCTATCGTTTGAAAATCTTCGACTGTCGTTGCGTGTAGTCTGATGCCAGAAAATCTTGTCATTATAAAAGTGCAGTGCAGAGCAGTGGTGACCGAGAGAGCAGTGGTGACCGAGTGGTAACAGCCGCGACTTACGAGTTGTAGGTCGCGGGTTCAAACCCAGCCCAGGTCATTACTTTGTGTAATTTATCTCATCACCACTGCTCTCAAAACGGTGAAGGAAAACATCGCGAGGAAACCGGCATGTCCTAGAACCAAAAATTCGAAGACATGTGACATCCACCAACCCGCACTGGGCCCGCGTGATGGATTATGGCCCATTCCCTCTCCTAGAGAGGAGGTCTGATTCCTAATAGTGGGAACATTAAAAAGGCCGACTATGCTATGCTATGCTATGCTATAAAAGAAGTCGGTCCAACCAATCTTAGAAATAAAGAAATATTCCTTAAATTGAGCATACTATATATACATAACAGAACAATAATCTATTTACATAAAAGGAGAAACTGACTGACAAATCAACGAATAGCCGAAACGAGGGTCCTTTTCCACTCGCCTATCATCAACATCGAGCATGGTTTAAAAGCTGATTGCTTCATCTAACGCAATCCAACGCGATGTTTGATGAAGAGGCAATGCAATAGAGATAACGCCTAAAAACTCTGTCGGCATTCAATAATTCTGTGATTTACTCGGATATTTCACAAAACTTGTTCCAGGAAATACGTGTTTTTTTTTAAACCCTTAGAAGTTTTTCAAAAAAATTTCGTCATTCAGAATCTCAATTAAATGTGCAATTTTATATTATATTTTTGATATATGAATGAGTACATTATGGAGGGCTAAAGCTCACGTAAAATAGTAGATTTTCAGAAGTCTTTACTAGTTTAGTTTTACACAAATTTATGTTTAGATTTCTATAGAAGCCTAGATAATATCCACAAGATAGCTGTATATCCAAAGTATTTACAGAAAGATGTGTAATAACATTATAACACGTAAGAGCGGTTGTATAAAAAATTACCTCGAAAAGAAAAAGTGAAATTTCTTTTCGCATATTTTGCATACAAATGAAATTTCATTTGTATGCAAAATATCATTCATTGTGCCAATATACTTAAAAGTTAGCACAAATAGTAACCTAAGCAACAAATAAAGGTTGTCATTATTCATTGTTAGAACTACCCCTAATAGATCAATTTAGTGGATTTTAAAGATTGTATGGAGGATTCTTATGTATGGTTCTTTCTTCAAAATACCATCTTTTTTTCTCATGTGATTTGACCATTACATATTTATTGTATAGACTTTAAAAGAGACTTTGACTCCTGAGTTTGTTTCGGTGTTCCTTCTCAGGGTAGTCAGCTAGGAAACACTGGCCTCATCTAGTTTGTGAAATAAAACGAAAAAAAATTGAAGTGTAAAAGTGTTTTTTAAACCAATTTGAAAAATAAATATCATTTACCATTTATCACTTATTTATTTGGTTAATAAACTTAAGCTTGGTGTACTGTTTGTGCACTTAACTTGATATCGGCTCACTGCCTAACTCGCCGCACGCGCGTCCGTCCAGCTTTGTGGTTCCAGGCAAAGTGAGTGAGGGAGGGGGAGTACGCCCCGCTCCCCCACCATACTATAGCGTGCGGCGTGTACGCATGAGACGACAGGACTATATAATATAATCTACAAACACTACATCTCTTCCTTATTTTAATGAAAGTTTTAGATATAATAATAGCTTTTATTATATTTAGTAACATCTTCATTTGAGCATCATAACAACCTTCTACATTTTAATTGACATCACGAAGGTAATGTACTCTTTAGTTTAAAACTATTTTGAACAACCTTTTCCATTACCTTTTCTATTAACTTTTCAAATATTATAATCGACTAAAGTTTACGATTCAGCATAACATTAATAGCATCAATAATCTTTCCAATATTCTGGTCTTAACAAACACTTTGTAATAACTAATTTAATACTTCCTTCACTTCCCAATTCATCTTTTATTATTAACTTTTAACCTCATAACACTTCGCTTGTTCCTGTTCCTAACTTCCTTCGCTTTTCTAATAACAATTTATCAACTATAACTAACATCATGCTTCCTAGTTCTTAATTTTAAGCAAAGCCTAAATCATAACATCAGATTTTCATCTATTTTAGTAATTTATTCTTCGTTAGTAAGTTCGTGCTTCTAACTTATTACTTCTTAAACTATAATTCTTCTAGTCCTCTTCTTCTCTTTCTGGAACTTCTGTTTCGTCCTCTCTTATAACTTTCCATTCTCCTTCTACCTTTTTTAGGTGTACTATATTTCGTCTCAAACATTGTCCTGTTTCCTCGTTTTCTACCTCAACATCGCCTCCCATTCGTGATTTAACAGTATATTGTGTTGGTTCAAAATTTGTACTAAGTTTATTTGCTTTATTCATATCTTTGATATATACTTTCTCTCCTGGTTCTAAGTCAATATCTTGTGCTTTCCTTCTTCTGTCCGCGTACTCTCTCCCTCTTTCCTTTTGTTCTCTGTCCTTGTCTCGTAAGTCCATGTCATCATTCCTATGCTCGACGTCATCGATCATAGGTATTTTATCCCTGATTTTCCTCTGGAAGAACAACTCTGCTGGTGTTTTTCCTGTGACTGTATGGGGGGTATTATTGTACATAGTCAGATAATCGACTAACGATTCTCTCCAGTGAATTTTATTTTCAGCCTGGCATATTCGTAGTCGTTTCAGTATACTTCTGTTCTGGCGCTCGACTTCTCCATTTTGTTGCGGCCAGTACGGAACAGAGTGATATAATTTTATGTCATTTTCCTTACAAAATGACTTAAATTGTTCACTAACAAACTGTTTTCCGTTATCTGCCATTAAAGAAACTGGATACCCGAGCCTACTGAAAACTTCCCTCAGGAGTTTTATCATTTCCTTACTGGATATATCTCGACAAATCTTTATTTCTTGATATCTAGAGTAATAATCGACTACTACCAAAAGATAGTCGTTGGATGGTAATGGTCCTAAAAGATCGATCGCAATATCAACCCATGGGTGTGATGGCAATTCTCTTCTTTTCAAAGGGTGTGGTGCATTAGGTACAGACACGAGTGTGCATCCTTTACATGATTTAACCATCCTCTCCACATCTTGGTCGTATCTAGGCCACCACACTTTTGTTCTGAGTCTCGCTTTCATTGCCACGATACCTGGGTGTCCCTCATGCGCCGCTGATAGTACTCTGTTTCGCAATACTTTTGGTATAACGATTTTAGTTCCTCTGAGTAGAATTCCTTCGTGAAAGCAGAGTTCATTTTCAATCAGCTTGTAACATTTTACAGCTGCATCCCACTTGCGCTCATGAACACCTTCTTTAACTTTTTGAATTTCTAGGTCTTCATTAGAAGAACGCTCAATATCGCTCAATGATACCGCTATGGGTCTAACATGCTCGATTATGTTTTGTACATAATCGACATTTGGGGCACTATTTTCCGGGGTGAGTTTACATAGTCTAGAAAGAGGATCAGCAATGTTGTTTTTTCCCGGGCGATAAATAACCTTATACTGGTATGATTGTAACCGGAGCATCCATCTTTCGATTCTCGCACACGGTTTTGACTTTGGACTAAATATCACTTCTAGAGGCTTGTGATCAGTCACCAAGTCGAATTCTTTTCCGTAAAGGAACATGTGAAAGTGTTCTACCGCCCATACTAGTGCTAATGCCTCTTTTTCAGTCTGACAATAGCGGCGTTCGCAATCGGTAAAAGTTTTATTTCCAAATGCAATAACACGTGGTCCAGAATCATTTTCCTGTACTAGAACAGCACCTATAGCAACCGGACTTGCATCGGCAAATACAAGTGTTCTATCTTGTACATTATAATAGCCCAAGTCAGATATGTCAGCAAGGTCAACTTTTAAAGAGTTAAAAGAAGCTTGCTGACTCTCTCCCCACAACTCACGTATATCAGCGTTTCTACCAAATTTATTACGAAGTAATTGTTTAAGAGGTTCTGTTTTTGTAGCTAAGTTAGGAATCCATTTGCCCACGTAATTTATCAAGCCCATAAAGCTTTGTAATTCAGAAACAGTTGTAGGAGCCCTAAATTTTTCAATGGTACTTAAGTATTTATCTAATGGTCTTATACCCTGTTTAGATAGTTTGTGGCCTAAGAATTCTACTTCGTTTGTACTAAGAACACATTTTTCATGCCTTAATATAACATTATTGGCTTCTAACACTTCAGTGACTTTTTCAAGTCTGGCATCATGTTCTGTTCGATTTTTTCCATACACTAAGATGTCATCAATGAAGTTAATAACCCCTTTACAAGGTAAGAGAATACGCTCAAGAGTTTTCTGAAATATTTCCGGAGCACAAGAAATCCCGAACATCATCCTTTTGTACCGGTAAAGACCTTTGGCTGAGATGAACGTTGTGATGGATCTGGAATCTGGATGAAGTTCCAATTGGTGGAAAGCGTCACAAATATCCAATTTACTGAAAATAACCGCATCTCTTATCTTCGGTAGCAACTGATCCATCGTCGGTAACGGGTGGTTTTCGCGTTTTATTGCTGAATTTGCTCGTCGCATATCTATACATAGGCGGATATCTCCATTCTCTTTCAATATGGGAACTATAGGCGATATCCATTCTGAAGGGCCATCAACTTTTTCAATTATGTCTTTTCCAAGAAGTTCATTTATTTTAGCATTAACTTTGCCTTCTAGAGGAATTGGTATACGTCTATAAGGCTGTGCAATCGGTTTTACTTTATCGTCTATTGGAATGTGTATTAGAACATTTTTGAATTTTGGAAATACTTTACTTCGTATCTCATTTACTGCTACACCAATCCTTAACACTCCTAATGCCAAGGCTGTCTCTTTTCCTAATAAATTTCTAGTGCCATTTTCAACTACGTAGAAAATTGAATGCTGAGTTTTCCCTGCAAGTTCTATTGAAGATTTAAAAGCTCCTAACAACTTTAGAGGAGAATCGGATCCATATGCATAAAATCTTTTTCTTGGATTTTGTGTTTGTTCCATTACTTTTATCTTATTTCTCTTCATAACACTCCACGATTTACTTGTAATCAAATTGTACTTGCAGCCGGAATCAATCAACATGTCGATTTCCACGCCTCCTATTTTACAGATTACAATATCATCGTTGTTCATGTTAAACACATAATCAATTTCTTCATCTGAATTTTTTTGTTCGTCTATGTTGTTAGTATCTTTTCTCGGTCCCTTGAATTTCTTTGTATCTTTATTGCGTGTTTGTTTTGCGTCTTCTTCTAGTTTCCTTTTTAGCGGGTTTGTCTTGCACTGCAGTTTGAAATGCCCGATTCTTCCACATTTTGTGCACTTCTTTCCCCTTGCTGGACATTTCTCATCGTATGCTAAGTGATTCCACCCACCACATCGAAAACATTCTCTTTTTCCTCTTTGATTTTTATTCTTACTGTTACCTTCCACTTGATTTACGTCTTGATTTCTTTTCTGTTTTTGACTAAAATCTTCTAATTGTCTGTTTATTACTTCTAACGCATTTGCTTCAGCTATAACATCTTCAAGAGTCATTTTATCTCCATTTTTTAAGATTTTCTTCCTTAATTCTTCTGAACTGCATCTGTCAGTAATCTGATCCAGGAGCTGGTCGTCTACATCAACGAATTGGCATTTAGCAGCTTGTTGCCGCAACCGGACAACGAATTTTTCAAACTTCTCGTTTTCTTCCTGCTTTATTAATCTAAACACGTGCCTTTCAAATCTTTTACTTTGTTTGGGTGCAAAATACTCATCCAGTTTCTTAATTGCCATTTTAAAAACGTCTGTTTCAGCTTCTGAGGTATTCGTTGCGGCTTCGTCAGGAATGTTATAGAATATTTCTTGTAATTCTGATCCACCCCAATGTAAGAGACTTGCTCGCTTCTGACTTGGTGTAGTAACATTTGCAGCTTCTAGGTATACGTACAAGCTTCTTTTCCATCGTCCCCATCTTACGCACACGGATGTCACCTCACCCTCGCACTCAAATTTTTCTAACGTTAGGTTTGCCATTGTTACCTGTAAATAACGAAATAGGTCACAAAACGGGCACCATCCGTTCTATGACTTCGGAAAACACATTTATGAAAGCTTCCATCATCACTTATCATAATACTTCTGGTCATGAACGGGCATCATCCGTTCTGACCAACAACATTCACCATAATACTTTTAGTCATGAAAAGGCATCATCCGTTCTGATCAACTTTTAAGAAAGCTTCCATCATCACTCATCCTAATGCTTCTAGTCATGAACCCGGCATCATCCGTTCTGACCAACATAATTCATCATAATACTTCTACCTAGTCATGAACGGGCATCATCCGTTCTGACTAACCTTTAAGAAAGCTTCAATCATTACTGATCATAACACTTCTAGTCATGAACGGGCATCATCCGTTCTGACTAACTTCTCTATGAACGCAATGTAACCGTAATTAATAGAATAATTCAACCCATCAATCAACACCTTATCGCTCGAAATATGTAAACAATACGGCATCAACCGTTTTTTCCTATATTAAAACCATCATCTTTTCAAGTTTTATGCAGCAGACATCAGATACTATGTATTTAACTAATTACGATAAAAACATATTTCAAATAATAAATACCCACAATGGAAACATAATGCAATAATATAAAGCTGTTAAATTGTTATATAATCCAGAAATCAACAGACATTTAATCGGGACTCGAACCCGATAGACTAGTGGGTAGGTACGATAAATACATACTTCAAATAATAAATACTAATTGTAATGATAATCAAAAATCAGCAGATTTAATCGGGGCTTGAACCCGATAGAATAGCGGGTAGGTAGAATAACTACAGATTTATAATATCCTAATTAACTGTATGTTTATTATTGGTATGCCTGTATTATATATAACTACCATTTTTGTTGTTGTTTGTTTCCATTTAGCACTATATTTGTTAAAATGTAATTCGAATAATGTTTATATATGCTACAAAATGTAGACGTTAGATGGTATTGTTTACATAGTTACGTAACAACTTCCTTTTACGTTTCAACATGATCTTATCACATGATAAAATAAAAATGTTTAAACTATATGACACTACCCACGTTTATATAAATAAAAATGACCAAGTTATGCATTATCATCAACGTATATTATAAACATTTAACTCATGTCCTTCTTCCCACAAAAGTTAATTATCCACAACGACAAAGTAAAGTTTTGTTGAAGTAAATAACCCACGTTAAATTATTATGAAAAAATAAACGTTGACAATTTCGCATTTTTTCAATCAGAAAAAAAAAACACAGTACTTACAATACTCGTCGCCAAAATGTACTGTTTGTGCACTTAACTTGATATCGGCTCACTGCCTAACTCGCCGCACGCGCGTCCGTCCAGCTTTGTGGTTCCAGGCAAAGTGAGTGAGGGAGGGGGAGTACGCCCCGCTCCCCCACCATACTATAGCGTGCGGCGTGTACGCATGAGACGACAGGACTATATAATATAATCTACAAACACTACACTTGGGACAAATTCTAATTAAAATGAATAATAAAGACTGTCATTAATAGTTTTTCAAAATTACCTTCAAGTTACAGTTTATGGGGTGAAATTTTTTTATGAAAACATACTCTGGAACGAAGACGCTGGTAAAGTGCTGGTTACTAGTACAAAAGCATATTTATGAACGATATAAGTCTATAATTATAAAAGTAAACCAAATAATACTTTCTCATATATTAAAACATCTTTGACAATAAATTTACTTTCACATTAACCCCTATATTTTCATTCCATTCCTCCATATCAGTTTCTATTACAATTACTAAAACAATAATTTCCCGGCGCGATATTTTCATACCATTTCCAAACAACTAATTTCTCATAATTTATTTCGGTTCTGATAAGGGAATTTCGACCTTAAACCTTTATTATAAGGTAGAAATAACGTGTGAAGGGTAATAACGTTTGTTAACATAAGAAGCGCCGATATAAAAGATTTACGGGGGTCGAATGTGGACCCTTTAAACAAGGGGTTGTAAAAGAACAACGGTGTGGCGTTTGTAAGTGTTAGTCCGCATAAATCGCGTCAATAAAACTCTATGCGTAGTGAAGGGCTCGACTTAAATAAAAAACACCATGCTGTAGATGAATATCTTTTTATAGGCGTGAAAAAGAAAATGGCGTGTTAGGAAATACTGTAGAAATCTAGTTTATCTCAATAAAACTATACATGTGAATTTTTTCTACGATTGAATCATTTTAAATAACCATGCTGTTATTTAAAATGCTGTTATTATTATTTCCTTTATTCGATGTAAATTACCATATAAATTACATTTTGAAATATTTTTTTTTAAACAAGATCATACAAAAAAAGAAACATTTAAAAATATAAAAAATAGTACCCCACCGGTATCGGGAACAGGGTCCAAGCTACCGGCGGTCAGGGCTCCAGAGAAAGGAACCTCCTAACAATGCGAGCCGTGTCCAGGAGTACCGCTTTCTGAATCAAGCCCTTGATCCAGTCGCCTAACGCGAGCCTCCTAAGGTGTTATTATTATTATTATATCTTTAAAGTTTTCAACTATCATGCGATCAAAGCCACTAAAAAAAGCTAGTAGTTGTCTAAAGATGGTAACTGTTTTAAGTAAGTTTTTTTTTTTTTGCAAAAACAATGTGGTAAAAAATGATGCATGAATTTTTGGTGCTGGAACGCATAAGGCAATTGAAGGTACACAGGTGGATTTTCACAAAGAGCAGTGGTGGCCGAGTGATAATGTGTAAAGTGGGTTCAAACCGCGCATTACTTTGAGTAATTTATTTCATCACTACTGCTCTCAAAACGGTGAAGGAAAACATCGTGAGTAAACCGGCATGTCCTAGAACCAAAAATTCGAAGACATGTGACATTCACCAACCTGCACTGGGCCCGCGTGGTGGATTACGGCCCGTTCCCTCTACTAGAGAGGAGGCCTGAGTCCCAGCAGTGGGAACAATATAAGGCCGACTATGCTAGGTGGGTTTTCAGTCAGTAAAAGTCATAGTCGTCCTGTTCTTTTTAGATTTTTTCACTTTAAACATTCGATTTGGTTAGCCATTTTTGTAAATAAAAGTAATAACGGTTGAGCAGGTCAACTATGCTCTTGAATGAACAATGCAAACCAACTTCCCACAAGATGCTAGTACAGAAATGCCGCCAGCTTTTGTCTGTCCATCTAAGCATCTTCATTTCAATATAGTGTTTCGCTTTAGTAACGACTGGTTAGTGCCCTAATTAGCAAGCTCGTTTGTTCGATTGAAGTTCTGGTATGAAATCAAACAGTCTATTTTTATGAAACTAGTGAAATTGTATATGACTTGAAATAGTTTGTATACCTACTAATTAGATAACATTGATGTGACCCGTCGGGGCCAACAAGGGTTGCAAGATTATTTGAAAGAGTTATCACGGCCCAGGTATACAAAGGGCAACTGGAAGAACACAGATGGGGTTTACTCACCGCCACTGGGATTCCGATCCCGATTACCGGCCACCGTTGGCGCGGGCTTGCGGACGGCGAGCAATAGGTAGCTCACCGTTCGACCGTCCGGTAACCGTCCTGACCAAGCCCAAGTCGCGCGCGCGCCTCAAGATGTCAGTAAACCGTAGGGGCCCAGCAGGGTCGACGCCTACTGGGGCCAAGTGTCTGCTTCTTAAAGGACGACTCGGCCCTGGTACGAAAGGCAACGAAGGAACAGGAGTGGGTTGTCAGTCAGTAAAAGTGTGACACTATTTTCAGCTCCGCCCAAGAGTAGGATTTGTGTGATTTGTGATAGATGATTTTCTATCTAAAAAAAAATGATGTTTACTCACAATTAATTTTATTCTCCTTCTCCCTCCACCCAGTTCAGGACAAGTTCTTTGATTTTAATAAGTAGTATAATGTTTTTACTGATAACTACAACTCAGGGGTCTTTAAGTAAAAAGTAAACAGATTACTTCCAGTTAAGCGTCTACAACATCAATCACGTCATTGCTTACCATCTAGTGAAATAGTAGATAAACGTGAGCCTATCATTAACTACACTAATATCATAAAAGAGAACATCTGTGATAGTTGCTCTTCTACGTTCTTGATCCTGATTGAACTGATTTTGAGGTACACGTGTAGACGATGGTCTGGAATATAATATAGGAACTTTGTTTCCTGAGGCTGTTTGTCCTTGGGATAATTCAATATTTTCACGGGCAATGCCGCTGAAATAAAATTAGCTAGTAAAAATAAAACACTCTCTATTAATAGTTTCATCAAAGGATAAATCACTATCAGGTAGTCGAAATATAATCATAATCCATTAGTAGCCAATTACTACTGAATGCATTGTCGAAGTACCTACTCATACAAAAAAAAATATATTTATGAACGAAGAAAATACTAATAATAAGCACTGTTTTTACCATGTTTCTCATGTAAGTGACTGTAGTCTTTTATGAGAATAAACTTCTTTAAACACAAACCTGTATTTGATTGTAAGACCAGTAAACAGCATTTTGGTTTGCAATAACAAAGATACAATGTAAAAATATAAAAAGAAAAGAAAATCGAAAATCGGTTGGAAATAGAGATATAATATAATAAATATTGAGCAAATATTTATTACAGAGCATAAAAAAAAGAATCTCGTACAAAAATTTAAAACTCGTAATGAAATCTGAATTCACAAGGATCCGTTGAATTCCAATCGAATTGTTCAACATAAAGAAAATTGCCTTCGCCGAATCGGAAATGACTTTTTTTCTGATCATTAAATCTAAGGCAGGCCTCCCAATATAATATCTCATTGTGCAAATAACAATTTCAATTATAATGGTGTTTATTCAGAAAGAGAAATGTGATAGGCTATTACTTCATTTATTCCTTCGTCGGTGGCATCTAATTGTAAGCCCATTTGAATTATTTAGTAGATGGAAATAGGGATGGCGATCTGAGATCAATTACCTATTCGAAGAATCGATTTCATAGGTAAAAGTAATCGATTTTTGAAATCACTCTTAAACAATGGATCGATTCTGTGAATAGATTTCAGTAACTTCTCACCAGTCATGAAACACATTGCACCGGGCTTGTTAGAACTCGGTACTTATCTGCACGGTAACAAACAGATCGATTTTTAGGAATAAGATCTTTTTAGAACTCGATTTATTACTAAATCGATTCTATAGACTTCGATTTGAATCGATTTAAAAATCGTGTTTTTTTAGGGAGAATGGCCATCCCTAGATAGAAATATAAGTTACCATTCAATGAAAATGTTGATAAGAAAATACTAGCTTCTTTTGTTCGTATTAGATTCGTGTACAAAAATAATACATTCTTCAAGAATAATTTTAGTTTGTTACTTAGCAGCGTAACGAACTGACATTATTCTTGAAGAATGTCTTATTTTTCTGTCATATTTAATAAAAGAATTAATTAATTTTATCTTCAGAATCAGCAAAAAAAAAATATAAAATTGCATGTATATTATTATGAGCCTATAATAATAATAATAATAATAATAAGCCCTGACCGCCGGTAGCTTGGACCCTGTTCCCGATACCGGTGGGACACTATTTTTTATATTTTTAAATGTTTTTTTTATTTTTTATTGAAATATTTAAAAATATAATTTATATGTACATAAACAAATGAATAAACGATAATAATATTCCACAAACTTTGTGTGATAGCCGTCTAGTCCCAAGCTAAGCAGAGCTTGTGTTATGGGTACTAGACAACTGATAAACATACTTATATATTCCTAAATACATACATATATAGATAAATTACACCCAGACACAGAACAAATGATCATACTCATCACACAAACATTTGTCCTGGGTGGGAATCGAACCCACGACCTCCGGCATAGCAGTCAGGGTCACTAACCACTAGACCAACAGGCCAGTCTATATATTTATTATTGTGTTTCTTTTCTATTTATTTACCATTAAGTTACACCTACCATGTCATGTTTCTGCACACCGTAAGGTCGGCTGGTAGAAAATGCCTAAAGCATTACTTCCGCCTTTGTACAGTGTTTCTCACTAGTGCACAAATTATTAATAAATTAAGACCCTTCCATTCTTCAACTCTTATCATTCTTAGCCACTTTGTATGTATAGTTTTATGAAATATTCAAAACAAACACCTAAAATAAAATTTTAAACCCATTCTATTCTATATACCAAGGTAAACTTCATTTAATTTACTTTTATGATAAACTAAACTAAACGTAACTAAGTAAAAAAAAAACAAACAAACATACTAAAAAAAAAGTATCAAAGAAAGAAAAAAAAGAAAAATATCGACATAATTTAAGCTTCTGCCAGCGGCTTCGCCCGCGTGAAGATAGGTTTCTCTATACAGACTTTGGACACCCATTTCTCCAATTAGGGGGTGAATTTTGAAAAATCCTCTCTGAGTGCTCGCCTACGTCTTATAAGGAGACCTTGTGCAAAATTTTACGCTCCTAGGCCCTGTATTTACGGCTGTGCATTGATATGTCAGTCAGTCAGTTTCTCCTTATATATATCATACTACTATATTATCTTTTCTACTATATTCTTTTATCTATATATGTATGTATTTAGAAATATATAATTATGTTTATCAGTTGTCTAGTACCCATAACACAAGCTCTGCTTAGCTTGGGACTAGACGGCGTTGTGTGATAGTAGTGGAATATTATTATATTATTATACTTTTCAGGTCTATTTGATATGATGTTGAGATTTACTAATGTTAAGATTAAGATTATGTATGGTTGTAAAGCACCTTCAGTAAATAAAGACTATTTTATAACCTGACCCAACCCAATCAGTTCATTTGTCCATTTTGAGAGCAATTTTTTATAAACACAATACAATAACACCAGTACAGCTAAAGGAGTAAAACAATCAATACGTCTTGTCTTCATGAATAATTCAAAATGTTCTAAAAAGGGATCAGTTCGCAAAGTAACTCTCCGAAGAAAAACATAATTTATACTGAGTATACAAGGTATACATGTACAAAAGTATATAAAACACGATAAGAAGTAAATGAGGGAGAGGAGTAAGAGAAACTTGGTATGTTTATAATTAGAGATTATCGCTCTAATATTATAAAGGCGAAAGATTGTATGTTTACAATGTGTGATAGTAGGTATAATAAAATATAGTATAGCATAATCAGCCTCATAATAAGCCAGGGTGCCGTCAGTTGAGACTGGTCATCTCTTAGCTGCTATTGGTTTAATTTAATTTCTATTGTTTAATTCGTTTGTTTTTTTTTTATTTATTATTACTTATCTACATTGTGCTCACATATTAGAAGCGACAAGATTGTATGTTTACAATGTGTGAAGGTAGGTATAATATAATATAGTATAGCATAATCAGCCAAGATGCCGTCAGTTAAGACTGGTCATATTTTAGCTGCCATGGGTTTAATTTAATTTCTATTTTTAAATTCGTTTGTTTTTTTAAATTATTATTACTTATCTACATTGTGCTCACATATTAGAAGCGACAAGAAATATGTAACCAAGATTTATGTAAGTTATAATATGATTTAAAAGAGTGTACATGGAGTTTCTTGCACGTTCTTCTCCGTAGAGATCTACGCTTTGGAACGTGCAATTTAGCTTCACTTGTTTTTTTTTTTGACTGACCGACATTTTGACAATTCAAAAGTGCCTGGATTTGGTTTATTTGAAATAAACGTTTCTGATTTCTGCCTTTTTAATGTTCCCAGTGCTTGGACTCAGGCCTCCTCTCTAGGAGACGGAATGGACCGTAATCCACCACGCGGGCCCAGCGTGAGTTGGTGAATGTCACATGTCTTCGAATTTTTGGTTCAAGGACATGCCGGTTTCCTCACGAGGTTTTTTTTCACCGGTGTGTTGGTGTTTTAGAGGTCTATGGAACAGAATAGTGTAAATTCCCGCGGTCAAGGAAGCTTTCTGTTGGAAAGGGAGGATCTTCCGACCAGGCGGGTGTTGTCTGGTTCCGGCAACTGCCCGATAGATGATTTCGGACTGTTGTATATGTTCTAATCGCGCTAAGAATTCCAATACCGCGATATAGATTTTTGAATTTTAGTTTCTATATGGCATGATAGATGTCGCTACAGGGTGTCTATCTGTTACTTCTTTACTTTCGAACGTACAGATACGATAGACTATATCCTGGAATAAGATCCTTTCTTCCTTTTCATCTCGAGAGTATATTCCCTTGGGATTTTTCATGCAGGTGAAACCATAAAACAGGCTTTACATTAATGAATGCTCCTCCTAATTATGTTTACGTTAATAAATTCGCAGAAAACTTAAATAAGTACTTTTAATCTTCATTAAAGACAGGTACTTTAATCGAAGACAAAAATGTATCTTTAATATTTCACGGAATAAAAACTAACCATTTTAATGTCTTTTAGATTTCTGTTAGGAATTATTTCTCACTACTTATTGATAAAAAAGTTCTATAAATTGGTTCTTCTCTTTGAGGCCAGTGTTACAGCTCGCTTTGACTTCTTTGCTTTGCTCTGCAATCTGTCAAGCTTAAATTTTTTCTCGATATTTATGTTTTTATTTTTCAATTTTCTTCTTCATTAAGTTAATTAATTAGGTCTACTAACGCGTAGATTCATAGACACGTTTTCGTCATTGTACGCTTGGTGTACGCCTGCTTACAGCTTTCATACAAAACTATGAAACTCGGTCGAAAAAGCGGCAACGACAGGACGGTACGACGTAATGACGAATATGCGAATAGCTACGCGTCGTAAGATTTCTACTGCATTATACAAAATTAGTTTTAATATATGCGAATCCCGAAACGTGTCTAGTATATTTAAGTAAAGAATATGTGTACAAAATTTCATAACTGTACGATGAAAAATCACGAAGTAAAAAGCTTGTTATGTTACTTTGTTGGCCGCACAAATACACGATCACCGGGCCACCCAGGCGACTGAAGGGTTGTTTTACTCCCGCATCCATCAGTGCGCTAGTATCTAATGTCCGCAATAACCTGCCGTGACCTGTGTTGTACTTAGTGTCGGTGGCGTCCAACTTGGGACCTTTTTTAAATATTTTTGGAAAAAATATTGTGGTGTAAAAATTATTGAAATCGATTTAGTTACTGATTCTAAATAAACTATATTCGGGTTTCGCATATACTAAAAATAATGTTGTTTGTTTATCATCGAATTTTCTTCACAGTTCTAAAAAATGCTTTGTTTAACGTAAATTCTAAAGTAAATCTCAAACGCCAAGCAACCACAATTTTAAACCATCTCAAGTTACTCCAAGCGTTTGCTTAGCATTGCGAGAATGCTGATAGGGAGACTCTTCGCACGCCATCAGGCACCTCGCAATCAAAACATTCCGGTCACGTGTTCTACAAAGCGTCAACTCCAGGCCATGAGCGGTCCCCTCAATTCGAACTGCTTAATGAAGTTACACCGGGATCGACGGAACGCCTTCGAAATATCTAACATGGAACTTGCATGGATTTGCGCCGTCAATTGTTTTGTTTAGAATATTGTCTAGCTTGTAGGTTTATGCTTCTTTTATTTAGTCTATACTTTCCCGCTCTTGGGCAAATATTCTTCCAGATAGGTGATATTTTTTGAGTCACTTTGAACTAGCCTTGGCAATAGGCGTCTGGGTCGTCTCACCACCTCTTCCAAAGTCGGCCTCGGTGGCGTCGTACATCTTCAGGCGTACATTGACGAAGACTCTTATTGCCATTATGCATGTGGCTCATGTCACACAATCTCATTTCAGCCATTTTAGTTTGTGCTTTTATACTCTGTGCTTTTATACTTTGTTAGATAATTATTTCAAGATCATTCCTAGGCAAAGGCCTCCTCTAAGTCCTTCCAGACATTCTTCTCCGGTACCGTTTCGAACCAGACCTCGCAGTACACGTCCAGATCACCTCGCCACCTCTTTCTAGGCCGGCCTCAATGGTGCTTTCTCTCTGAGTGAACGCACTACATGACGGCGGTCTCTGTGCAAGCGGCTGACGTAACCCGCCTAATCCCATTTAAGCATAGTAGCCCTTTAAAAAAAAATTGATAATTGAAAAAGAACCGAACCAGTTTAAGAATCTTGACATAAGTAGAATGTTCATTAACCTAATAAGCCTCACAATCTAGTGATAAATTAGCAAACAATACAATGACAGGTTTATTTGCGCTGGTAAATGATAGCTGGTACCTACGCGAAAATGTTGATCGATACATCCAAACCCGGTGAATTTATATAAAAAAAAACTGAGGGTTCCGTACAAACTTACCTATGAAAACGGTTCAATTCTCGAAGATTTTTCCGAATTGCAAAAAAAGTTTTTTTTTGTGACGTAACTACAAATTTACAGTTTTCTGATTTTTTCTTATACTTGTGCTATGAGCACTTGTGCTTGTGCTTGTGCTTGCTTCGTGCCAAACAGGATTCTAGGTCAACGAGAAGCACCCTTTGAATTTTGATTCCCTTGAAAGTGTCGAAATATATGTTTTTTTGCGACATAAACGGCCGTATCTTTTTTTTCGTTAACTCAGAAATTTGCTTTTTCAGTTTCACGGGACCGGACAAGGACAGACCAGACTATATGGTTTTAATTTCAACTCGATACTTCCACGTATTCTCGAAATAAAGGGTCTCGACAAACAGACAGATAGACAGACGGACAACAAAGTGATCCTTTAAGGGTTCCGTTTTTTCCTTTTGAGGTACGGAACCCTAAAAACAGCCTATTTTTAAACACGTCACAGAGCTTTTTAGACTTACGTATGTAAATAATTGTAGAAGAAATGTATTGCCAGCTGATCCAACGCCCATAATTTAAATGTCAAGCAAAAAAGTCGTAAGAATCGTTACAGCTTATTCTGATTTCTTTGTAAGCTCTGAATTGGGATTTTGTGTGAATGTCGCGGTCGTGACAAAGAAATTTATTCTGTGAATTATGTTTCCATTTGTTTTTCTTTCTTCATACAAAAGTAACTGTACCTACGCGTATTTTCAGTAAAGCGCGGGCTTGCGGTCTACTAAAGACAAGACGAAAAATTAAAGAGCAGTGGTGACCGAGTGGTAACGGCCCCGACTTACGAGTTGTAGGTTGCGAGTTCAAACCCAGCCAGGCGCATTACTTTGTGTAATTTATTTCATCACCACTGCTCTCAAAACGGTGAAGGAAAACATCGTGAATAAACCGGTCAGTCGGAGGATCCTCCCTCTCTGTTCCGCATACCCCCAAACTGGTGACCCTCGACAATGAACGTCAGCGCAGCCTTCGTGCAGCCACTACTTCGTGACGTCATCATCATTACCTCAAGCTTTCGAGCAGCGAGCCAGCATAACTGGTCATACCTGGTCATCACCCTCAGCCTCATCAGCGACCTTGGCTAATCATACCGCACCTTCGGCCAGTCACATGAAGAGCTATGAAGAACCTCTCCTGGTCGACGCACAACACCGCTCCGACTCACTGGAGCCAGCAGCATTACTCCGACTCACTGGAGCCTGCAGCATCATCCCGACTCACTGGGACATCATCACCCCGACTCACTGGGGCATCATACCGACTCACTGGAATAACACCACCCCAACTCAATGGGGCATCATCGCAGACAGTTCCGACTCACCGAGAACTATGCTGCATTCGGTTCCGACCCACTGGAACCAACCTACCATTGGCCTGGCACGCATCAAGAAGCATCAAGAACCATCGATCTCCGATCTCCAGAGGGGAGTGATGTAGCGACATCTATGGCGTCATATAAGAACTAATCCTGCATCGCGCAATCAAAGTTCTCCGCGCATTTAGAACATATAGAACAGCCCGAAATCATCTATCGGGCAGTAGTAGCCCACCAGACATAACACCCGTCTGGTCGGAGGATCCTCCCTTTTCAACGGAGGTATGTGGGGCTTTACTCTCTGTTCCGTCTACCTCCAAACCGGCATGTCCTAGAACCAAAAATTCGAAGACATGTGACATCCACCAACCCGCACTGGGCCCACGTGGTGGATTACGGCACATTCCCTCTCCTAGAGAGGAGGCCTGGGTCCCAGCAGTGGGAACATTATAAGGCCGACTATGCTATGCTATGCGGGTTTGCGGGCGACAAGCGATGGGTAGCTCGCCAAACGGCCGGTGTTCCACTCTAGGGCCCACGGGGAATTTCTGAAAGATCCAGGAAAGCAAAGAGCCATTGAAGGACACAGGTTGATTTTAGTCAGTAAAAATCCAACACCCTCTCACTGCATCTTGGAGTGAGAGAAGTCATTGGATTAATTCCCACCTCGAAGAAAAAAAAATCTGACATACTAAATTTATTAATTTATTTTATAAAATGAAGTCCCACACTGCGTCGATAAACTCAAATACTACTGAACAGATTTTTATGGGATTTTCACCAATACACAGACAGAGTTTTAAGTGTATATTATAGTAGAGAAAACCAAGAATTTCAAAGATTTCTTACACTTGTGCTAAGCTAAGCCTTCTGGGGCCAGTGGTTGGGTTTCGAAAGGAAAACCCGGGGTACTGGAACGCAAGGCAAAGAAGGAATATAGTAGTGAATTTTAGTCCTTATAAGTTGACAAGGCTCTCCCGTCCCACCCTAGAGTGGGACAAGACATAGGATGACTTCCCACCTATAAATATGGTTTATCATCTATGGTCAACCGTCAAGATGACATATCAAAATTTTCCGTATTTTTCAATTTTCTTTGTAAAAACTCATCGAAAGAGCTGTGACATTTCAAAATGTGTTCGATATGGGATGATGCATGTGGAATCCTGGAGAAGCAATCCTGGAGATGCTGCGTAACCGAGCGACGTGAACCTACACCGTGCCGATCCTTTGATGACTACCATTCCACTGCGTTCACGATGTAGGAAAGTAGCAGATTCTGGACATTGTGCTCCATTGGTGTAATTGCTGCAAGGCGTTCCGATGTGAGGATAAAAAAAAAAGGCGGGTTGATGATACCTAAATGGGTCAGTTTAGTTAAAGGTCATCTAAAATAAAGATTCTTCTTAACTATAAACCCAACCTTTCGATAGATGGAACAAAAATATAATAACAATATATTTTATACCATCCAAAATGTGCGAAGTTCCTTCCCGTAGACGCCATTTTTTTTCCATCGTTTTTATCGTTTTCCGCCTGTCGGACTAGAATCGTAAACTGCGAATGTTTTTGCTGTTGAACACCTTTTCCTGAATGTATTTTTTCATGGCAACACTAGAAGAAGGAAATCTTCGTCAGCGAAATAAACTTCAATTCTTTTGTTTCTTGTACCACAAGTAGTGCTAATTTAGAAACTGCTTCGCTTTTGTTTGTAGCTTCGTTTGCTTCGCCTAATAGAGCTTTTGTAGTAATAAAAACAATAGTTGTAGTTTAAAGTAGTTCTAATTTTATTCGAGTTTACAATGTATGTAAGTACTACTGAGACTTTGTCTGAGATGAGTTGGTTTGAATGACTGGCGTTACATCTTATGTAAAAAGTTACGGATTTGTTACTTTGTCTTGACTTAACAGGTACTTTATGTTTAGTGAAATCCACTGCCGTAAAACGGGGTGAGTAGAAACGCAGGGGTGAATAGAAACAAAATTTTGGTTTGATTTTTCACATTGATATCATATTATCGGCAACTAACAAAGTATCGACTTTTTAGAATGACAATTAATTAATAAATTGATATAATTAGATGCTGCAAAAAATATTCAAATATCGTGAAATATATTCTTTGACGTTTTGTTTGTATTCACCCCATTTGACTGTACACTTGAATTGGGTTGCCCCGATGCTCGAAAGAGTTACCACCTGAACTTGCCATTTTCAGTACGGACCTGCGTTAAACGGAAGATGAGGACACTGTCGCACCTCCCCAGCCAGTCCTCAAAGAGTGGACTTACCGCTCAATTATGGCGTCCCCAGTCCTGATCACCCGTCATCAACATTTCAGCCGCAAGACGTCCACTGCTGGACATAAGCCTCCTGTGTTACCACAACCTTGTGCTTCTTGTATCCATCGGATTCCCGGGTTTCACCGGGTCATCGGTTAACCTTGTGGGCCTTCCAACGCGCGTCTTCCGGTGCACGGTCGCCACTCCAAAAATTTTTGGCCCCGTCGACCATCTGTTCTGGTACTTGTATTCACCTGCATACTGTTAGATTGGAAGCTGACCCCAACAGAGTTGTGAAAAGGCAGGCAGTTAGATAATAATAATAACCCACAACTATCACACAACGCCGTCTAGTCTCAAGCTAAGCAGAGCTTGTGTTATGAGTACTAGACAACTGATAAACATACTTATATATTTTTAGATACATACATATTATAGGTAAATTACACCCAGACACAGAACAAATGATCGTGCTCATCACACAAACATTTGTCCTGGGTGGGAATCGAACCCACGACCTCCGGTATAGCAGTCAGGGCCACTAACACGCATCTAATAATTTTTTTTTTCGGGGTGGGGAATAATCAAATATAGTCGATATTTGATTACTCGCTGTGAATCAAGCAAGAAGGAGTTTCAGAACTTAACTGAATAAAACCCACCTGTATCACACTCTAGGATGGAGTTAGAGGGTGTGCCAGACTTATTAACTGAAACCCATCCGTGCCCTTCATTTGCCTTTTGTATTCTACGACCACAGTAAATCTTTCAAAAATTCCATTGGCCCTAGCGAGCATCGTCCCTGCTGGGCCCCTAGGGTGGTGCTGTCATATCTTAGAGGCGTTACACGCCATAGACGAAACAGGCTCGCGGCCCGACGGCCAGCATTGCTCGAAAGTCATTTGCCCTTTGCATTTTCCCTAGCTATTAATAGTAATACGGATAGCCGTATGCTGGGCAAGGGCCTCCCCTAAGTCCTTTCAGACATACTCCTCCCGCCTCATTTCCTGCAAAGAAAAAGCGTCGTCGAGGTCAGAAAGAGATGTGAGATGATCTAGACGCTATTCCACGAGGATTGGTTTAAGTAATATATAAAAAACCGGGCAAGTGCGAGTCGGACTTACACACCGAGGGTTCTGTACAAACATATACCTATGAAAACAGTTCAATTCCCAAATTGAGGTACGAAGATTTTTTTTTATGAATGGCAAAAAAAAATTTTGTGACGTAACTAAAATCTCCAGTTTTCAGAATTTTTCCTATACTGGGGGACTGCATACCCGAGTATATGGTTTTAATTTCAACTCGATACCTTCACGCGTTCCCGAGATGGTCTTGACAGACAGACAGACGGACGGACGGACGGACGGACAAAAAAGTGATAATATAAGGGTTTCGTTTTTTCGGACGTACGGAACCCTAAAAATAATAATAAAACCAAAGAAATTTCTACCTTCTATTCTGGCAATAAAATCAAACAGTAAAAACAACCCTGATCTCAAATGAAAATGAAACGACCGTCAAAATGACTGATCAAACTTTCGTACTACCCAATATTTGAGGCTAAAAACTTCATAACAGCAGGAATCTATAAAACCTTATCAACCCTTGGAGGTCTGTAAGTCGATCCTGATTACATTTTGTTCCCACCATTCCCTCATCTAAGTTTGCAACCGCAAAAACTTTTTACTTTATTACATTTACAAGTTTCATATCGTACTGATTGCTCTATAGAGTTGTTGAGTTGTATTAAACATGAATATGAAATTATTTAGCATTAGGAAAAATAAATAAAATAAAAAAATACTTGGCTCACTTATATAGTAAATTAACCACTAGACCAACGGGCCAGTCAATAAAGATGGATCAATATTACTAATAAATAAATTGATTTGCAACTATTAACTCTCAGTAAAGGTTAATTAAAAACCAGTATCAGGTTACTACTACGTAGATGTACTGGACCTATTTGGCGCAGTCGTGAGACACATTATGTGTTAGTGTTCTATTTTATTTAATCTTAAGTTTCCAAATGTTGTTTTTAGGGTTCAAAAGGAAAAAACGGAACCCTTATAGGATAATTTTGTTTATCTTTATCTCAAGAATGCGTCGAGGTATGGAGTTGAAATTAAAACCATATACTAAAATCTGCAGATTCTTGAAGCTGTAAAAAAATCAAACTTGTAAGTTAACGAGAAAAAAAGATACTTCGGTTTATATCGCAAAAAACGTACATTTCGATACTCTCGAGGAAATTTAAATTCATAGGGTACTTCCCGTTGACCCAGAATTCTGAAATTTGGCATAAAGCAAGGTCTTATAGCACAAGTATAGGAATAAATCTGCAAACTGTAAAGTTGTTAGGTCACAATTGTTCTTTTTGCTTTTCGGAAAAAAAATCCGGGACTCCATTCTGCAATTGGGTGCGACTCGCACTTGCCCAGTTTTTTTTATGGATAGGCTTGCTTTTCACCACTATCTCACCTGATGGTAAGCAAGGATGTGGACGACTATGGAGCTCGCTTGCCAAGAAGGAACCTATTCACACTTGATTTAAAGATCCCTACGGTTTCTACAATTTATTAATTCAACCCCAAGCGACGCCGGCGTTTGCTCGCTCATTCTCTTTCTATTGTGTCTCTAATTACTGTACAAATAAGTGCGTAGTATTTGGGAAAAGAACTATGAAATTGAAGTATCAAATATGAATTTCTGTATATGTCTGTCCTTTGGGAACGACAAACCGATATTTTGCGGTCCAACGATCATGATATAAAAACAATCGCGTTCAATCCACCTTTGAATAAAGTATGCCTGCTTTACTTCTCATTCTGGTTCAATAGTCTGTGAAATCAAATATTTAGATAATATTTTCTAGGGATTGTATTGGAAGTAACAAAACTGATAAGTTCTTTGCTCCTTACGATCTGCTGGAAAACTAAACCAGCTACTGCAAATATTCTTAGGCTGCTTTTAAACCAGATATGTAAAATGGAACGTAATAGCTAAACTGAGAAACTATGTGACCGTTTCTACTGATACTAAGCGATGTGGCGGTGCGAGTAAGATGTGCTATGAAGATGCGCTGCCGCAAAGTAGTTGCGTGAGGAAGATGCGCAGCTCGAGCTAAGCGATGTATCAATAGTAGGGAAGCGGCACATAGCTACACCACTCGCGACCATCCATAGTACGCATCCATAGCACACATCTATTGCACGCATCCTTCCATATAAAAATTATATCTTAGTTGAATCTGTTTCCACCAGTGCTAAGCTAACCAATGAATATGATTGGTGGATATCAAACGCATCCATAGCAACGTAGCATAGCACATCTCTGTTGGAAAAGCACCTTATAGGTCAGTTACTGATGCACCTGTTAAGGTATAGCTGCAAAGTCTTGAGCATTGACGTCGAGTTGCTAGCCTGTTGGTTTTCTACAGGTTGTATTTCAGGGAGTGTACATCGGAAATGCATAACTATATTCCGCCAAGTCCGTTCCATCATCGAACCAGCAGACATACCGGGATACACCACTGGTACATGATGGACATTAATTGTACCTACAGCTATGCTGTACCACTGAGCTGCAACCTAGCGATTGAGCACGCTTCCCAAGAAGTAAACTCACCCCTTTTGATTAAAAGACCCCTGTCTTTTAATCAGAAGTGGTGAGGTTACTTCTTGAGAAGCGTGCTCAATCGTCGATCAAAACGTCGCTTAGCATTAGTTATGAGAAAGTGCTCAAGAATGGGCCTATCATTTAAAAAAAATACTATGTCACAGTTCCATGAAATCCCTTACTGCACTATATTCTAGAACTTTCATCTCTAAAAACTTTGCCAAAATTATCACTTCAATGGTGAATAGCGATAATATATATAGTACGTTGTATTATGAATTATGCATCCGCCCGAAGACGGCAAGCCTTATTAAACCGCCAGTAACCCCGGGCTTACAACCCCGCTGTAACCTATAACGTTGAAATTTATTGGCTAATTTTCCTAGCACCAAAAATCGTAATTACACGTCCATAAAACGTGATAAAAACTGGCAGATTTATTAGTACTCTAATTAAACTGTGAGTTATTAAAGGTGGTGGCACGCAGTGATGGCACTTAGCATGTTTGATTATGGCGGTAAGTCCCCTCTTTGAGGAGTGGCTGGAAAGGCAACACGGCGTCCTTACCTTCCGCATGACGCCAGTCCTCACCGGACATGGTAAGTTCAGGAGGTTCCTGCACCGGATTCGTGCTGAAGAAACGCCCGGATGTCATCATTATGTTGAACGCCCGGAGGACACGGTGGAGCATACGGTGGTGGTGTGCCCCACCTGGGTAGAGCCGTGTCCTCGTGGGGGCGATCGGTGGCAGCAATCTCTCGCGCCGGGCCTTGATACAGGCCATGGTCCGGAGCGAGGTGTCGAAGCCTACTGGGGCCAAGGGTCTGATTCTGAAAGGAAGACTCGGCATTGGTATGAAAGGCAACTAAGGAACAGGAGTGGGTTTTTAATCAGTAAAAGTCTGACACTATCTCCCGCTCCGCCCAAGAGCGAGGGATATCATTGAATGATTTGACCGCCGAAAAAAATAAATAACAAAAACTTAGCATTTTTGAAGCTGTTCAGGTTAATGAGTCGAGCTAATAGAATGATTAGGTGTACCATGGTTATCTCATCAAATTTATCAAAAAATTGGAATATCATCAATATGAACAAATTAAGATCAGTAGATCAACACAGATTTCAAACGGCAGCCTAGCACATCGCTCGTAGAACAGATGGTCGAAGGGGCTGAATGGTTCTGAAGTTGCCACCACGTACCAGAAGACGCAGGGTTAGAAGCTTAGGTCACAGGTGAACTTGGTGAGGGTCGCGGGAATTCGATGGCTGCAAGACGCACGGACCAGTCATTATGGAAAACACTTATGTCCAGTAGTAGACGTTTTTATTTGGTATGATGATAATCGTACTGTTTTTTTTTTAAATGTGTGAATCATCCAATGACTTCTCCTGCTCTGGGCGGAGGGCGTGTCGGACTTTTACTGACTAAAACTACACCTGTGTCCTTAAGTTGCTTTTTGCGTACTAGGACTACGGGTTTCCTTTTCAGAAATTCCCCGCAGTCCTAGCTAATGGGCGTCGGCCCTGCTGGGCCCATCGGCCATGCTAGGCCCACAGATCATACTGTGGATCATCAATAACACGCCGTATCTGGTGAAAGTGTCTAATATTAAAAAATAAAACCAATGTTATTTTCAATCGATTTTATTCATCGTACTAAAGAAAACCAAATACATTAGATTTATAAACTTACATTCGAAGAAAACAACGTGTTTCGAATTTCGTCAACCCTATTACCGAAAGACAAAGCGTAATTTGGATTTCTCGACAAAGTTACTTTGCACTTTAAAAACGAACACGAAACCGACAATTAGAGTGAAAATGGGACCTCGAGAACCGCAAAACCGAAGTTTGCTAGCGTTCAATGAAATCCGGATATACTTTTTTTTTTGTATTCTCTTTAAACCTGGAGCAATATCGGGGGTGAATTTAAATTTTTCACTCGATGAGCAAATCTTTATTGACACGACTAAGCTGATATCGCCTGGGGCAATGTTCGGTGCAAAACTAGAACTTGCCGTTGTTGTATGAATCTGAATCCAATATTTTTAAAGAGAAATGATATCTACGTTTATTTTTCTTACATATTCAGCCTTTTCATTTGGTACTTTAATTTGGTCCAGTAGGTATTACTATAGTATTAATATTTGTTTTTTTTTTCTGGTTAAATCTATTTAGATACCTATCAATTATTTATAATTCTTACAATTATTTTGTGAGCTCTTTCCAACGGCTACGGGCACATGAAAGTAGAAGATTGTCCCAAGGAAACATACTCCCGGGATGAAAAGCTATCCCAAGACATGGGTTACATGTGTGCCAAATTCTATCAATAATAGCTTCGCTTGTGTGAAAGTAAAAAATATTTAGCCTAGCAGTTTACGTTTGAAAGAATTTTTAAAATCGATGCAGTAGTTTTCGTGTTTATTCGTTATAAACAAATTTTAATATTTTTGTTTGTAATGAATAAAATATTTATATAAATCTTTCATCTTTATGAAATTATTAGTATGACGATTCATTTCTTTTTTATTACGCACAGGCGAGCTATATAACTACTATGGTATGCGTTGATGTGGTCATTGATATAGTACGCTTGCCTAGAAAGTAACTAATTTACTCTTGACTTAAAGATCCCTAGTTTGTAGTTATTAGGAAACACAGACTTTGCATGTACTTGGTATGGCCAGCATGTATCGGTGGCGAATTTCTGTATGTCTCGATGGTTCGATGATGGAACGGGTTTAGCGGGATAAAGTAATACTTATTCAGAGTAAATCACCATAATTCAAAGTCTTTTAATTTAGTAATGGACGGACCGTCAAAAATAGAATGAACATTAATTACTCTTATTAAATTTTAATGTCAATATTAAAGTTAGACCCAAAATTTTATGTTCGTGAACCAAGGGCTCGAAGGGCTTGTAATAAATCTATCACTCCAGTTATTTCTAGTTATTTAAATACGAACTTTAAGCTTCAGGTTTTTAGGTTCATTTCTCTTTATAAACAAGCTTTTAACCGACCAATTAGGCATTGATGAGTGCGCTTGCATTTAAACAAGTATCTACAAATCGTGATTTAAATTGAACTGATAAATTTTTGAGTAGGTATTGAAGTATTCTGTGATTGTTATATAATAAGTTCAGGGCAAATTAAATAAACATCTAGTTGCTAATGTGATTTATCAAGAGATATTATTTAGTAGTTACTTAAGTGGTAATGGGCAGGATACATTGCTCGCAGAACGGATGGTCGATAAAGACGAAAAGTTCTTTAGTGACGACCACGTTTCGGAAGATGCAGCGTTGGAAGGCCTCCCACAAGGTGGACCGATTACCTAGTGAGGATCACGGGAACCTGATGGATGCGAGCCGCACAGGACTGGTCGTTATCACGATACCTTAATAATAATAATAATATTCCACAACTATCACACAACGCCGTCTAGTCCCAAGCTAAGCAGAGCTTGCGTTGTGGGTACTAGACAACTTATATATTTCTAAATACATACATATATAGATGAATTACACCCAGACACAGAACAAAATGAACGTGGTCATCACACAAACATTTGTCCTGGGCAGGGACTCAAACTGTAACCGTAATAAGTGTTTTTAACACTGTTTTTTAAAACAGTTTTAACAGAAAAACACTTTTAAATGTAACAGATACAATAATGTTACCGAATCAAACTGTAACCTTTTATATGTGTTAGTAAGTGTTAATATGTGTAACAGAAATAATCTGTTTTAGTATAGCTTTAGGTAAGTAATTGCACAGTACGGCAACAACGCGTGGCGGCCGTAAGAGTGTTAGACGCGCGTTGTTAAAGCCTACGACGATCTTCAGTACACACACACTAACGCATTAAATATAACATAATTATATTTGTTTTGTTAAGTTCCGATTCCGACTTCCGATCGGCACACGCCATTATTTTTTTATCTTAAGTCACCATCTCTTGCTTACAATACACTAAGTACCAGAAAGTATGCCTCGTAAAAAAAACCAATACTGTTCACAGATATTTTACATTTATTGGAATTGTCATGCGAAATAGGCACTCTAGTTATATACAGGGTGTTTGGTGCATCGTGTGCCAAATTGAAATGGTCGATTGGAGGGGTCATCTGCTATCCTTTCAGACCCTTAAACACCTCTCATGCCCTGTGGATTCTTTTTCATCGACTTTTTATTACTTTATGAAAATAAAACCCAAATTTTGTCATTCAAATACCAATTTAAAAAAATATATAAGGCCTTTGGATGAGGCCCATTGTAAGCTACCATGTTTCAGTGCCATATGTCATTACTGGCAACACGCACTGGTCATAGACTTTCGTCTTCAGACACTGTGGTATGTTGGACTAGAAGATACCGCGCAGTTTCCTGAACGCTGCTCAGCCGAGTCGGTTGCGACGATTGACTTCTTTCTCAAAGTTAGATCTACCCAACTGGATTGTCTGTCCCAGGTAAACGTAATCGTCTACAACTTCGAGTGCAGAGTCTCCGACCTTGATCGGAGTGGGTGATACATGGTTATTTACCATGACTTTGGTTTTTTCCATGTTAATTTTAAGACCCAGTCTTTCGGAAGCTCTACTGAGGTCATCGAGCATTGTACTGAGCTCCTCCGTAGTCTCAGCCATGACTACAATATCGTCGGCAAACCGAGGGTGAGTGATGTACTCGCCATTAACATTAATCCCTAGTCCATTCCAGTACATGACCTTGAAGACATCCTCCATTGCAGCCGTAAACAGTTTTGGAGAAATGACGTCTCCCTGCCTCACACCCCGCTGCAAAAAGATAGGTTTCGAGGTCCGGTCCTGAAGGCGGACTGACATTGTGGCGTTCTCGTACAAACACTAGTCAATCTGGCACCGTTGGAGAGATTACAGTACAGCCCAAGTCTCGATCGAATCAAAAGCTTTCTCGTAGTCCACGAACGCTAAACATACTCCTCGGTCTTCTGTATAACCTGCCGGAGCGTATGTATGTGGTCTACGGTGCTGAAACCTTTTCGGAATCCGGCTTGTTCGGGAGGCTGGAAGTCGTCAAACCTGCGCGCGAGACGATTCGTGATGACTCTGGAAAACAGCTTGTAGACATGGCACAGAAGTGAGATGGGCCTGTAATTCTTAAGCAGTGCATTGTCGCCTTTCTTAAAGAAAAGTATCACCATACCTTTGCTTCATGCCTGTGGCGTCTTTCCCTCAAGTATGACGGAATCGAACAACCTTTGAAGGGCCTTTAGGACCGGTTTTCCTCCCGCCTTCAGGAGTTAGGCTGTAATTCCGTCGTCACCCGATGCCTTGTTGTTTTTAAGCAGCTTCAGAGCCATCCTAATCTCGTACAGGCTGACTTCCGGGATATCCTCGGTATAGTGCCGGGTTAATCTAGCTCTTGGGTCGTTTGCTAGATTCGTTGTAGATTTTGTGACAGACGTTTACAGGTGTCCATAGAACGCCTCGATCTCTCCCAGGAGCTCCGATTTGGCGGATATGACTCTGCCACCGTCGGTCTTCAGTTTCGTGAGCTGGCTCTTCCCTATAGACAGATCTCTTGCAAAAACCTTTTTTTTTTTTAAGGTGGGAAATCATCCAAATGACTTCTCGCGCTCGGGGTGGAGCGGGAGGGCGTGTCAGACTTTTACTGACTAAAACCACACCTGTATCCTTCAATTACCTTTTGCGTTCTAGGACTACGGGTTTCCCTTTCAGAAATTCTCCGCGGTCCTAGCTAGCGAGCATCGGCCCTGTTGGGCCCCTACGGTTTGCTGACATCTCTTTGAGGAGCGCGAGGATCACTACGCGCTGTCGACGACTGGGCTCGGTCCGGTTAGTTACCGAACAGCCGGACGGCGAGCTACCCAGTGCTCAACGTCCGCAAGCCCGCGTCTACCGTGGCTGGTAGTCGGGGTCGGAATTACGACGGCTAGGGCGTGAGGACCTTCGTTCCCTCACGCGTGCAGCCTCCTTCTTCGCTAGCATTACTGCTTTGCAGAAGGAGGCGACTGCTTGCCATTCCTCCTCGCTCCGGACCATAGCCTGAACCAGGGCCCGACGCGAAAGGTCGCTGCCACCAATTGCCTCCACGAGGACACGGTGGTGCACCGCCCAAGCGGGGCACACCTTCACCCTATGCTCCACCGTGTCCTCTGGGTGGTCCGCACAATGATGACACCCGGGTGTTGCTTCCGCCAGAATCCGATGCAGGAACCTCCCGAACTGGCTATGCCCGGTGAGGACCTGCGTCATTCGGAAGGTGAGGACGCCGTGTTGTCGCTCCAGCCACTCCTCAAAGAGGGGACTTACCGCCATAATTGTAGCGTACTTCTGATAATCCCAGAATACTCCATCGTAACCTGCTCAATTCTTCCTCAAGTTCGGTGATCTTCTCGTCGGACCAGAGTGTACACGTATTATATGTTGCAAGGTCCAGTCGTCGTTTTCTAAAGGGGTAGCCGGATCCCATCCGGAGATTCTTCGCACCATTTGCCTCGCCATAACCTTGACCACTACCGGAGTCAAGGGTAGACGAGCTGCCGGGCACTAGGGGCTAATTCTTGGTTGTGCTTGTCATTAGGGGGGGGGGGGGGGGGTTTGTTGCCATAATCGCCACGATTGGCATGCGGGTTTGGCGATCGGAGTGTGCTTGTTGCAATTCACAGAGAATGCTGCTGCCCATTCTCTGGTAAGTCCCTTAGTCACCTCTTACGACACCCACGGGAAGAGATGGAATGGTGTTATTCTTTACGTCCAGACACCATACGGAACAATTAATTCACTAAAATGCTTGTTTCTTGGATCCATTGGTTCAACTAAACCTTCACTATGCAACGCACACACTCCGAACATTTGCCACCACACTTCTCTGCAGTCAAACTTTTCGTTTCCGAATCCGAAAAATTTAGTTTTTTTTTCAATTTCTTCTGTATCATCTTCAAATAATGTAGGACTGGCAAGACGCACAATTTCTTGTTGAAGTGGTAAATATCTAGATTTAGGAAATCTAGATAGATTTAGCATTTTCACGAACAAGAACTGTCAAGAACTGTCAAACTGCAGGGGCGCCATAAACAAAATGGTGGCGGGAATATGACTTTTTACAAATAAAAACGAAAAAAAAAAATTTGAGGGTAGAGACTATAAAATATAATGCGTTCAATTTATAGGAAATATATCCAAGAACGTAAGTAACCAAACTTGTTCATAAAAAAGTAGTCTCTAAGTGTTGAAAATAGGGCCTACAATGAAGTGGGAGAGAGAACGCCGGCGGTCGCTTGACTTTCGGCCGAATGCGCGATGACGTCAACGCGCGACCGCCGGCGTTCGCGTGGCTCTCAATCGGTAGACCAGACGGGGTTTTTTCTTATAAGAAAGGATTGATTGCGAATAATCCTCCGAATACACTTCCGACACTATCAAGATATTGGGACTATCGGGACGCACAACTTCTTGTTGAAGTGGTAAGAAGTTAATTTTAGGATGGTTGTCATCTTGATCCAAACGAGGTTTTTTTAAAAAAAAAGGATTGATTGATCCATTGCAGTCAATACTATTCACATAAACTTGAATTTTAAAACACAAATATTTTCAATACTGTTTTACACGTATACAACAGACTGCGACTGGATTTCGGCTATCTAATGCTTTATTAACCATAAAAAAATACATTGTAAATTTGGCAACGCTGCGTTTACCTGTTACACTTATTAACACTGTTAACACTTTTATATCTGTTACAGATATGTTACGGTTACACTTTTGTAAGTGTTTTGGGTTAACACATTGTAAACACATTTATAAGTGTTACACATTTGATTCTGTAACCAATTCAACATGTAACACTTATAATTCTGTAACCTTTATGAAGGTGTTTTTAAGTCCCTGGTCCTGGGGCCACCCACGACCTTCAGCATAGCAGTCAGGGCCACTAACCACTAGACCAACAGGTCAGTCAACCTTGGGGGAAGCCTATGTCCAACAGTGGACGTCTTTCGGCTGACTTGATGATGATTATTCTATATTTCGTAGAGAGGTCTGTTTCGTGTCAGATTTCTTAGCTTGGGACTATCTTTTAAGGACTGTCAAAAATTCATAAATGAATAAATAAGTGACAGCTGGGATCAACGGCTTAAATTGTTTTCCGAGGCACGGTGGAATCTCGTTAAAAACTGACCTCGGTAAGCATTGCTTAACCTTGAAGAACAACCCGTAGGACTGTTATTAATTTAGCTAAGAGCTTCCATATAAAATGCCTACTAATTTATTTTTTAAAACAATTTTATAACAATACAAAACCATTAAATCAGAATTTAAGATCGATAAGGATGTCTAAAGGTTAATTACTTTAACGTTCTTACTCTTTTACTCAACAATAAACAATTTTCATTGGTTGGTGTCAAGTTCTGTGTTAATTAAGACACAATTTGCGACCGTAAAAGGTATTTATTAACGGAATTATAATAATTAAAATCATCAATATAACCTTCTTAGTTTATGTAACTCTACTGAAAGGCCATTTCATGAAAAAGTAATACAATGCGTTCCAAATAAGAATAGGATCGATTGCCATGTAGTGACGACACTTCATACTGTCAATTTGAAGAATTAATATGGTGATCAAAAAATTTTTTTTCAAAATTTAATTTATTTACGAACCGTGATTAAAAATTCTTTAATCAGAATCTAGTTCTTCAATTTTTCTCATCTCTGAGTTCTTCAATTTTGCCCAATTTCTTGCGATTTGACAGTATGATGTGACGTCACAATATGGCAATCGATCCTATTCTTATTTGGAACTCATTATAAAATATGGTTAGTTAGCTCTGACACTAAACTGCAAAGCGTTAAAAAAACTTTAAAAAATTTGAATTTTGCAGGCTACCCTGATGTTGATGATTTAACACGATCTCGAATTAAAAAAGCTATTGTAAAAAAGTTGTGAACGTTGTAAATGAAAACATTTTGTAGTATATTCGAAGGTAACGAAGAAACAGGAGTGGGTTTTAGTCAGTAAAAGTCTGACACTATCTCGCGCTCCGCCCAAGAGCGAGATTTGTCATAAGATGATTTTCCCATCCAATAAAAAAAAAGTATCAACATTGCACCCGTGCGATGCCAGGGCGGGTCGCTAGTTAGGTATAACTCGCAAAAGCAAAGGAATTGCGAAACAATTTCTTAAGCAGCGCTTAATAAATATCTCTGTAAAGTTCTCAACTTACTGTTCACTGTTTAATATCTACTAATTCATATTTCAGGTAAGATCCGGACGGTTTCCAGCAAGTTTCTCTCAGAGTATTTCCAACTTTTGTAAGTTCGATTGTATACTTTCATAACGTTATTAAATTGCATGCATTCATAGTCATACACAGTCCAAAGTACTTACTGATATTACTCTACTTTAGCATATTACTTTGCGTTATTTGAAAACACTGCGGGCCATTGAAAAGTATAACATTCCGTTTGAATATATCATTCCATTTTCAAATGTTTTCGCGTGTCATATCAGCAGCTGTTTGTTGGGTATTACGTTTCTAGAAAACGGTTTTTATTTTAAAAAAACAATCTCGCTGAAACTGATGCGGTCTTGTGTTTGAAAGTTTTCGTGTTCAATATTCAAAAATTCTGGAAATATTTCTTCGTATATGTTTGATAGATTTGAAATAATAAAACTTGTCTGTGCTCTAAGGTCAGTACCTACTGTTGTAATATGAATTCTTTTATATTTAAACATAAGTGCTACAAGTGGCTTCGCCCGCGTGAATGAAGAGAATTATCCCAGGGAACATACTCCCGGGTTAAAAAAATCCTATGTGTCCATACATGGTCTACCCGAGTACCAAGTTTTATTGAAATCTATTTAGCCGCTCGAGTGTGAGAAGTAACAAACTAACAAACACACACATATACCTGTCTATTTATCTATCTAATTAGCCCATTATGCCCCACTACTGGGCGAAGGTCTCCCTCTCATACTTTGGCTATAAGGTAATATCGAACTGATCTGATGATGGAGCCGGAAGGTTGAAGGACTCAGGAACTTCATAATAAAGCAGTGTAACCTAGCAGTGTTTGGGTTAATTGGAATTGTCATGAGAAGTAGGCACTCTGTTTATAAGCGTATCGCAACTAAAAAGTATGAAATAAAAAACCTCTAACAAAAAAAAAAATAACCGACTTCACTAAAAAATAACGAAAAGGATCAAAATCACTTTTGTCTATTTCCAAAATTAAAGTTATTTTGACACTTTTCGTTTTTTTTTTCTGAATTTGGTTTTTTTTTTGTAAAAAGTGTTTCACACACGTCTGTCTTCGGTCATTGCGGGTCTGCAGTCCCTTTGGTAAGAAAACACGCAGTAAAAAAACGTACGGGAGTTAATTCGTGGGTTCGCGTGGTGGTTCATGATCTAACCTTGTTCCAAATTTCATCCATATCCAAAAGGAGTAACATATAAACACTAATACATACAAACTTTTGTATTTATAATGTTGGCATAACTGCTACGTGGCGAATCTAAGCTGCTTTCATTCAGGTTATGAAGTTACGATAGCACATTCAAATTTTGTAACGACCTACTACTAATAGCCTTGTCAAATAACTTTACCACATATTAAATAGGTTATCTAAATACGAAATCCAAAACCGAATATTCCTCTATACAAAACACAATTATCTAACAAACTCGTTTCGGCTAACTTTATTAGTCCATTCTCTCACAAATATTAATGACCAAGTAGAGTCAAAATGCATACATTTTCTCGGCCTCCATTGTACTTATTATACCTATATACGCAGCGGGCAGTAAGCCAAAATAGATACAAAGTTAGTAATTGCTTATGAAGCCGTTTACATGAAATTTGCTCATACAAAATTACGAGTATGTCTGAATATCATGGAAAACAAGTTTTTTTTATGGTGATCACAGATACGTACATATACCTTTCTTTGAAAACTTGTTTTTTTTTTTATAATATACAATTGTTTAATTCAATAAAAACACTTAACTAATTAAAACTATATATGTATACACTAAAGGCAAAAACTACTAGCTAAAATATGCCGTCATAAAACTCCCCCGCATCGTTGTCGACTGGAAGTGTGTCCAAAAGGCTGGCGGCATTGTCACTTTGTATGGCAATACTTAATCTCTGACCGAGGTAAAAGCCAGCCCTTGGGTCACGCGAAGTGTCAACTAAGCGTTTGGATAATTCTTTAAAAAGCGTATGAGCACTCGGACCCCACGGCCCAAGTGTTTCAACCCCAATGGCTGATGAGGTCATTATATTTCTGCCACTTGTGGTTCTCCGCAGCCGCAGCGGCAGGGCCAGCACAACACGAAGAGCTAGGAAGATGGGATGGCACAAGAGTGTCGACACAGGTAGCGTCCCACACTAAAGGCCTACCCATCTTCCACGTAAATAAAGACATACCATTCGGTCTCTTACCATCATCGCGTGCCAAGCCATGAGGTTCCAGAACAGCCGGAACGATGACGGTGACAAGGGCTCGTCGGATGAAGTCGTTAAAATTCGCGTGCCGTGTTATCTGTCCCGCGCTTCAACTGCATGACAGGCCGTGGTCACCGAGGCTGTTGATAACTTCGCCACAGTGGCAGCGATGATGAGAACAGCACGGAGCGCCTAGGCGTAGGGCTAGGCGGAAACTTGAAATATATACTTTTTTGGACTTCAAGTAAATCAGTTCAACCCACAGACTTTGATTTAAAAAGTGATGTCACATGTCTTTGAATATAACAAATATAACTCTCAATAAATCAACCTGAAGACTTAGTTTTCAACGTCAATAACAAACGATTAGATCTCCACGAATCGAGTTTGTTATATTTGTGGCGCTGACCAAAAAAATTATTGAGGTGAAGGCAATTTTCAAGATAAACAATGATATTGGACTGAAATTGAATTTTGTGAGAGGTTAAATGTTACTTATAGTGAAAACAAGCTTGGTAGTTTCCAGAATTGTGTACTTTTTAATTAAACATTTGTGTCTTATCAGTCTGTGCCCTATATACCTATAGTAATTTCTTAGATAGAATCAGGTGTTTTGGAAATGTGTCTGGAATTATAACAATAATAAAACATAGCATAGGCATAATCAGCCTTTTTTATGTTCCCACTGCTGGGACTCAGGCCTCCTCTCTAGGAGAGGGAATGGGCCGTAATCCACCACGCGGACTCAGTGCCGGCTGATGAATGTCTCATGTCTTCGAATTTTTGGTTCTAGGACATGCCGGTTTTCTCACGATGTTTTCCTTCACTGTTTTGAGAGCAGTGGCTGGATTTTGAACCCGCGACTTACAACTCGTAAGTCGGGGCCGTTACCACTCGACCACCACTGCTCACTCGATTTTCAATTACTTAACTTATTTATAAGTAAAGCGGTAAAATGCTTCTTATCATATTAATATTCTAAAGGATTGGATTAAGATGAAATTTTGTACCAGTATAGCTTACGTCTTGGAATAACATATAGGCTATTATTTATAATGCGAAGCCTCTGTCAGAAGCTAGTTTTCAATAAATTGCAGGCATTGCGTCGACGTAATTAATAATTATTTATTAATTAATATAATATAATCTATTCCTTTTGTTCAGTTCATCCAGGTAGAATATTGCCCTGTGCAATAAGACCGCCTATTGCACACTTTTTTTTTTATAAATGTTTGTCCTGTGATAAGTTAAGGGGTGCAATATAGAAATAATTAAATTAATAAATAATAATATAATTTTCCACAAATTTTACACAATGCCATCCACAAAAAAGATAAAAGATGCCATCCTATCCCAAACTAAGCAGAGCTTGCTATGTACTTATGTATTTCTAAATACATACGTATTGTTGATAAATTACACCCAGATACAGAACAAAATGATCATGACTATCACATAAACCCTTGCCTGGGTGGGAATCAAACCTACGACGTCCGGCATAGTAGTCAGGGCCACAAACCACTAGACCATAAGCCAGTCAATCATAGTTAATAAGATCATAGCATGACCTAATCCTCCTAATTTCAGCCGAAAGACGTCCACTGTTGGCCATAGGCCTCACCCAAGTGTCGCCATAACGACCGATCCGGTGCGTCTCGCACCACGCACCACTCCTGCCACATAAATATACATTGTAAGCTCTTAAGTATTCAATAACATCTGAAAATACACAGTTCCGATAATCCCCGAGAGGCTTTCAAAAGCAATATTGAATATGCAATATTTGTATCATTTCACACCACTCGAATAAACCGATACCAAGAAATTTACATTCTTTTAAAGATATCACAAACTTTACTGCAAAGATATGTATAAGCGTGGTGCTTCAAGCTTCGTCTAGAGTAAGGAAAATGAGCGGGTGCTGAGGCGGGAACGGAATATCAAATATATAGGCATAAAACTGCCGAATTTTAAAATACGCGATTATTATTATTATTTTTTACTAATTATATTATGAAAAACAAATTAAAAAAAAAACGATCGCGTAATAGTAATGCTTGACTGCGATCCCACCTGATGGTAAGCAGTGATACAATCGTTGATAGTGAGGCGCAAAAGTTTATTAAGAGCCTATTCACTTTAGCCTTGAAGACACCTAAATCATACGTTAAATTATGTATTTATTCTTTTAGTTAATTGTGTCTAATAAGTTACAAAATATAGCTCAAATAATCAGAATAAACTCTTGACTTCTGTTTTCGTCGACAGTTCTAGACATGGTACACAAAAAATAATATTCTATCATCCATATAAAATTAGAAAATTCAAATACCTACATTTAAACTTTTTCAATAATTAATTATTACTATTATTAATTATTTCTACTTCGTCAAAATCCTAAAGGGTTAAAAGTTCCTATCCGAACATTAAAAACCCAGGCCCAGGCCTCTCCTATCCTCTACTGACGGCTACAAAAACTCACGATACGCTGTGGCCACCTAATTGCGCTCGCTACCACTCTCGCTAGCGCTCTTGCACCCTGGTCGAGGCCTAAAAAGATTCAACCGTGTGAAGAAGAATATACTTTTCAGCGCCGTATAACCTTTGGCGCACTTAAGTATATTGCTCATATTAAATATTGATACGTTAAACGTATGAGCTTTTAGGCATGTTGTAGTATGAATGATGAACATACATTTACATATTTTAGGGACGTGTGTGTGATGTTAAGAAATTAATTTTAAATGGTAATGTGTTTAAAAAGATTTAAATTTTGTATGTTGTTACGTAATTTGTTTGATGAAGCTAAATCTTGAAATTGAAGATTCAATTTCAACATTTAGCTGTACCAATTTATTCACCCATTCATCTTCCAATTCTTCATTATCATAAGATAATCATAACAATGAAAATGATTTATATATAATAATTATGATGATTAAAATGATGTTTTTTTTTGATGAATGTCTGGAATATCACTTATCTATGTAAGTTTTCTTCCAAGGACGTCATGATTTTCATCCACTCCGTAAAAAAATGTTTTATAACTCAATTTACTGCCTACACAAAACCGTGTTCACCCAAATATAAAAGATATAGCACAGAACTCAGTCCTAAATACGTAAACCTTTCACCAAATATGAATCCCAAACTTTCGTCCTTATTTAACTTTGTATATCCTTACTCAAAATGTACGTGAGAATATTTCTTATTTTCAAACATTCTTCTTCAATCTCACGGGTACGATCCGAATTTTCGTTGTTCAAAATGTGAAGGAAAACCAAATCGTTGGTATTTTAAATTTGTTATCAGTACGTGATTGAACGCTTAGAGAAATTCCCGATATATTTCCTGGAAGTTTGATTTAACACGTAGAAGATCAAAGGGTAACAAGTATGACGTTCACGATATACAAAGAATATATGCAGAAGGTCGGTTCATACAACAAGCACAAACCAAAAAACCGGTACATGCACATAATATTGCCATGCGAGATAAAGCCGGACACAGTTAAGCTTTTCGGCTACGTGTACGTTCAAATTAGGCGAAGTACGTCCTGTACAGCTTTTATTAGGTTTTTAAAGACAATTTTTATTTTCAATTTCTCATGAATTGGTTTTCGCACCGTCCGCCTTGTCTTGTATAGTTGCAATATTGTTGCAATAGTACTTACTAGAAGACGATTCATTAAATTTTATTGTTATTTCATTAGAATTTAAGAAGTTTTTATGGTACATGATAAAATTGCCTTATTTTGCTTAAAACAAAACCGATGACGATGATAACATAACTGTTTTTTGTAAATAAATGCGTTAGGGTGATCTCAAATGAATGCTTATCGCTTGCAGTCGCTGTATGTATAGCGTTTGTACGTGCTCGTGTATTCTTAGAGAAAGAAAGAAAGAAAAAACGTTTATTCGTACCTCACACATATACGGTAGAATTACACAAAAAAAACAGTATGAAAAGAATAACTTAAAATCTGTGCAAGGCCATAAAGGCGCCTAACTCAGCATATGCTGCGGTATTTAAAACGATAAATATATAATATATTCTTGCCCATTATATGTATTTATAACTTCATGACTAGTATGATATAGTGCTGTTACTATGTATTTTAAATAACCGTTTACATCTTAATGAGTTCTCATTAAGATTAAATAAATAAGCATAATAATAGTGTCTCGTACCGTAGTCATGTTTGTGACCGGGCACCAACAGTCGGGACTGGTCATCTCTCAGCTACCACGGAGTAAAAAAAAAACCACGGTATATTTTATTATTAAGTTTTGATGCTTTTCTACATCTTTATCACATATCTATATGTTTTAAAAAATTAACGAAGTAACCTTAATTTTGTAATTATTAATTTAAAAAAAAATGTCTTTGGGGTATCTCACACGTATCCTATACAGATCTACGCTTTGGTATGTGCAAATACCTGTCATTTTTTGTGTTACTGACTGACCTTGACGAATTCAAAAGCGCCTATTAATAGTTCAATTAAAAGAAATGGTCGCGGGTTCAAACCTAGCCAGGCGCATTACTATGTGTAATTTATTTCTTTACCACTGCTCTCAAAACGGTGAAGGAAAACATCGTGAGGAAACCTGCATGTCCAAGAACCAAAAATAAAATTCGAAGACATGTGACATTCACCAATCCGCACTGGGCCCGCGTGGTGGAATACGGCCCATTCCCTCTCCTAGAGAGCGGAGGCCTGAGTCCCAGCAACATTAAAAGGCTGATTATGCTTTATGCTAAAAGAAATGCTTTGAATTTGTGTTTATGGAGTTGATCTTCTGTACTATTCTATCAAATAAGTTTAAAGTTCTTCCTTGGCAAAAGGGTCGATACACTCTGTAGTGTCGTTGAGAGTGAATGTAAATATTTTTTCACCGTAGTTTGCTGAATTTGCCGTTAAAGGGTTTCTACAACTATTCAATTTGATTGACGTATCTATTTGTTTGCTGTGAGGGTTTGTATGAGGATATATATCCCCTCGGGCACCCCGGGGTATTATTATTACGTAATTGCGCGTTTTTACGTAAATCACCAAAAACAAATAAAAAAAGAAACTTTTTCTGGATTCTTCTAGGAAAAGAAAGATAAGAAACAAAAAAAAAACGTACAAACGTGTGTACAAAACAACAATTAAGCGTTTTTCAAGGTGATTCAAGTTGTACAGACATATGTACAATCAGCTTTCGAGGGGTTTTAATATAGCATAAAATAATCAGCCTTTTAGTGTTCCCATTGCTGGGACTCAGGTCTCCTCTCTAAGAGAGGGAATGGGCCGTAATCCACCACGCGGGCCCAGTGCGGGTTGATGGATGTCACACGTCTTCGAATTTTTGGTTCTAGGACATGCCGGTTTTCTCACGATGTTTTCCTTCACCGTTTTGACAAAATATATAATATATATTATATGCTGTTGATTAGCAATTTTTAATATAAAAGTAGTGTAGTAATTTAAGGGTTTATTGGGAAAAAACTTTTTTGGTTTTTTGTACTTGAATGGTCAAATCACTATGTAGTGTAGGTGCTATGTTTAGTTTTTATCATGTACAATATAAAAAATTAGGAATGATGATTTTTTCCTTAAGGTTCTTAGAAATAGCTTATCCATTCGAATTAGATATATTAGACTTATTAGGATTCTATAGAGAAATCTGATGTTTAATTCCACCCACGTACACATACATACATATGCCTTTAATTCCCTTTAGTAACAGTATCAGACGGTCAGTCTATTGAGAAGCACTCGGGCCGAATATTCGATTTGATAGGCTTTATGTTGGCCCGCCCTCACCAATTATGCGTCCATATACTCCACCGTGAAGTTTATAGAATCGAATGTCTGGACCCTATCCCCTCCCCTCTTAAACTAAATCGACTGTCCCTATGTAAACTCTCGAATCTGATTTTTTTTTAAGCTTTATTTATTTAAGATTAAAAAATATCTATAAGCTATATAGGATTTTTTTTATGTGCGTACTAAAAAAACGATAATTATCAGTGTTTATTGCTTACTTGAAATCAAATAATAACGGAAGGTAACAGTTAAGGCGTCGTATATTAAAGAAAGTTAATTATCGCGTGCATACGCTATAGTGGTAGGTGTGGAAATGAGATGGAACTACCGGTTTCGTGAGTATTCGCCGCACACCGACGCATGCCACCGCAGTCTGATCGCGGTTTTATTTAAATTGTACAATAACTTATAGCATAAAAACATTGTTTTGGTCTTTTCTCACTGTTTCCCAGGTAATTAATCTGATCTGGTAGTTTCGATATTTTTCGGTGCGGTACATATTCAAAATAATAACGAGAATACCGTTTCCGAATCTGATGTACAGATATAGTCATTAATGACAAAGTTGAATAAAATAAACTTCAAATTTTACTCCTGTAAAGTAAAATTTTTCAATTCCGATAGTTTGCCTAGGGACAGTCGAAATGTGACTAAGCAGTATAGCCATCGAAGAGTTTGGTTATGTTGGTATTGTAAGAGATAATTGTATTAATGAGTTGGCGAAATTAGTCTTGATTACGGTATACAATATCCGACATGACGAAACATTTTTGCCTTCGTTTATCAATTTCCACAGGTGAGGGTTCTCGGACGGTTTCGTTCTTCAGTTTTTGTGTGGCGTGTCTCCGCAGACCATGTCTCGCCTTCCATCACATGCTACATACTCTCGTAAGGATCTAATGACAACGTCAACCGACGGTAATTTTGTGACCAAAAATTGGGCCAGGTAAAGGATTTAATAATGAAAACATACATTTAATATTTTTGCCTAAGACGAAGAATATGGTTACGGTACACCTACAAACAACTGAAGTTTAACACGTCGATAGCGTCAATCATATTTGTATTATTTCCATTCTTGCGGTACGGGGCGTTTAAGACATCGTTTGAAAACTATCATTCTAGCGATAAGGGGCTTATTAGACCCATGATGTTTAAGAAACTAAAAGCTATCTTATCTTCATTGCTATATGAGGTTAAAATGAGCCCGTATTCAATGCCGTTTTTGTAACATCATTACATTCTGTTTTAAAAAGGCATCTTAGATTATATATTCATCTCTCTCCTAAACTAAACCAAATTGAAATAAAAGCTTCCGCTCGGCAGAGAAGACGGATGTTTCTTAACGGCACCGCAAGGAAGACACATACAAGGCATATTAGACCTCGTTCCGTACTGAACGTCTTAGGACTATATTTCACCGGGACAACAAGGCAGCGCGACCAGTCGCTGCTGCCAACAAAATGTATACAGCTCTATAGAGAGTTACTCACCTGGTGTCGTTTGGTTGCACAACCAATTTGGTGGCGCGACCAGCTCGGAAGCCAGTCTGGCCGCCAGTGACGCCCCTACCAAAGAGTTTGTATGGGTTATATTTCACCGGGACACCATGGCGGCGCAACTGGTCGCGCCACCATGGTGTCCCGGTGAAATATAGCCCTTAAATCCAAGTTTGTATAACAGTCAGTCTACATCATATTGCTAGTAGTAGCAATTTATCAGTGTCGGTATTACGCGTGTGACTAACGAGAACATCGCAGTCACTTGTTTGCTTGTGGTTGATCGCGGCGCGCGTTGGGGAGTTCCGGCGCTGTGTAGTGTTTATCCGATGGGATATGTAAACATAAAAAAAACGTCCAAGTGTGAGTCGAACCGAGGGTTCCGTATCAAGAAGAGTATTTTTTTTGAGACATTATTAAAAATGTACAGTTTTCAGATATTTTCTTATATGCTTATATAAAAGATCTTATTTCACGTCAAATTTCAGGGTTCTACGTCAACGGAAAGTACCCTATAGATTTTGATTTCATAGCGAGTGTCAAGATATGCGCCTAAACTGAGCATAAACGGCAATAACTTTAGATTGCGTTGACTTAGAAGTTAGGTTTATTCACTTCTACTTAGAGTAGCAGACTTGAGTATTTAAAATTAATTTCATACCTCTACGCGTTCCAGAGAAAAAGGGTCCAGACAGACGGATAACAAAGTGATCCTATAAGGGTTTCGTTTTTGCCAACTTAGGTACGGAACCCTAAAAATATGAAAATCCTCGATAGCAATATGTTTAATCCACTAGGTGCACATCCCGGAACGGGGCCTCTTCTATGTGCTGATGATGATCACTGGGGTGGTTTTAGTGAAAATAAAATCATATCTATACTCCCTGGATTTATACCCAAAGTCGTTTTGATGGTTTCACCCTGAAATAAAAAAAGGACACACTCGGAGATTAGTAGTTCGGTCACCATTATGTTTGTTTTAACGTCGTATCATTAAAAAAAAATGTGGCAGGGCCTAGTCACATCTGTGTGGCTGATCTTAAGTACAATGGTGTTACTTTCCATAGATGAACTTATAACGAGTTTTGAAGTAAACAAATTCAACTGTATAATAATCTAATTCCAGATAATGCAACTTCGCTAAAAAAATGTTTACGTACAAATTTTTGCAAAGCCCCCAAGGCCAGTAGCGCTAAACCTGCTAATAAATACAAAATTATTTTGAGGAAAACGGTTTGCTGTTTTTCGAGTTTCGTAACACATAATAGAAAGTAAGCAAAGGTTTTGGAACATTTAATTGGTTACGTTAAGAGTCTTGGATTCCCTACCGTTGAAACTTCAAAGAATATAAAAGGTGGTTCGTTAACTTTCGGATTTTATTCCGTTGAGAATATAATAAAGAGAAAAGAAGCAAAAATTGCGTTTCTTATAGCTCAGAGCCCTTGTTTTTCTTTAAATTTAAAATAACGAAAATTAGATTTTATTTTAATGACTTTCAGTTTTTTTTACGAAAAGACTTTTATTCTGTAGTAGATCTGCTCTTAAAATCAAAACACAAAATCTTTTTAACCTCGGTCAACATGGACAAAGGAAAACAGCATATTTATTTGACACAGACACAATAAACAAAAAGTAATAAAGAAGTAGTACTGAATGATACAGTTAACTTGTGCTGAGCATCTTCATACAGAAAGGGATTTTTTTAGGTGGGAAAATCATCTAATGACAAATCCCACCCTTGGGCGGAGCGGGAGATAGTGTCAGACTTTTACTGGCTAAAAACCCACTCCTGTTCCTATTTTGCCTTCATCCCGGAGCTTCGCTTTCACACTACCCGTGGCCCCAGTAGGCTTCAACCCTGCCGGGCCCCTACGATTCGCTGACATCTCCCTGAGGCGCGTATGGGCTCGGTCCGGACGGTCACCGGACGGTTGGACGGCGAGCCACCCATTACTCGCCGTCCGCAAGCTCGCGCCTACGGTGGCCGGACCTCTACCGTACGCTCCACCGTATCCTCCGGACGATCCACACAATGGCGGCACCCAGGCGTTTCTTCCGCACGAATTCAGTGCTGGAACCTCCCGAACTTACCATTTTCGGTGAGGACCTGCGTCATGCGGAAGGTAAGGACGCCATGTGGTCTTTCCAGCCACTTCTCAAAGAGGGGTCTTACCACCATAATTGTAGCGTGCCCAATACAGAAATGGTTACCATCTCAAGAAATAATTTATTCCTGATTAAAAAATAAGCATTAAAATCACAATACCAAAAGAAAAACGATGGAAAATCTATGTATAATAATTGGAAAGGGACCAACAAAATAGTATTATTCAGGGCGCGATCTCCGAAATTTAATTGAAATGCGTAAATACATGGGGTTGCTTTAGGAACCCTCCCTAACTTTCATTAAAACCATTTGTCGCTCCCATATACCCTCTTCTGATGGTTTCTGCGCTTGTTTTTTGATTTTGCAATGTGTATATTACCTTTTCACCATAGCAGCTCAAACAAGTAGGTTTTGCTGCTTGAAAACAGTGAGCAAAACTTGATTTTGCTCACTGCGTGAGACAAGGCTAAAAAAATAAATAATTAAAAAGTTAAGTAACTTTTTATTTATATTTTTAGCCATACAATTCGAAACATTCGAACTGCACTGTACTCTGTCTCTTTCTCGCCCTTATAAAAAAGCGAGTGAGAAACATGCCATTTCGAAGTTCATTCCGATTTTGAAATTCCACCATAAAGAAAAACACGTTCAGAAATGCGTAATAAATAGAAAATATTTGTAAAATATACATTTTTTTTTTATTTATTTTTTTATAAATAAATTATTGAATTTTAAATTTATTTTTGTATTTGAACAAAAATAAGAGTACCTGAGTACTTATTATTGTATTATTGTCATAAGTCGTTTTTACTTGTTCTTCTTTGTCGTGACAAAGTGTTTTTTTTTTTATTATGGATAGGCTCGCGTTTGACCACCATCTCACGATCGACGATGGAGCACGCTTACCAAGACGTAATCTATTCATTCTTGACTTAAAGACCCCTAAGTTGAAGTTATTAGAAATTCTACTCCTTACTCACAATAAATGTGGTCCCAAAACGCTTTGTACTTATGGGTGGGATGTTTGAGATATTGTGATCATCACGTAGTGAAATCTGTAGGAGCTTCTTATGTGATTTGCCTCGTAATCCTTTCTTACTACTGCATCAAACTTAAATTGATCAGTTTATCGTAAAGGTAGCCTTCCTCGTCCTATGCTGCTCTTTGACTTTGCCCGGCACTACAAGGCGCTCGTTGGATTTTTTGCTGCAGACGAACCAGTTGGGTAGGTCTAATTTCGAGAAAGAGCTCAATCGTCGAATCCGACTCAGTTGGGCAGCGTTCGGGAAGCTGCGCGGTATTTTCTAGTCCAATATAACACAGTGTCTCAAGATGAAAGTCTATGACCAGTGCGTATTGCCGGTGATGATATATGGCTCCGACACGTGGTCCCTTATAATGGGCCTCATAACAAGGCTTAAAGTCATCCAAAGGGCATTGGAAAGAACCATGCTCGGGGAATTACGACGAGTATCCACCCTTACGTTGTTGAAACTTCAACGGTCCGGACTAAGCGTTTCGCTTCGTCGCGGTATAAACTGCTTACATCGAGGGACTGGAACAATTTGCCTGCTGCGGTTTTCCCGTCCAATTATAATTTAGGTGCCTTCAAGGCTAGAGTGAAAAGGCTCTTAATAAACTAGTGCGCCTCACCATGAATGATTGCATCACTGCTTACCATCAGGTGGGATCGCAGTCAAGCACTGGTTTATATGAATAAAAAAATAATCTTTACGTGATCACATCAGAAATGAAAAATATCCGCTGAAGAACCTAGGTTACCGACATAGTTCAAAGAATCGCCAAACTTAAGTGGCAATGGGCAGGGCACATTTCAAGCGGAACTGATGGTCGATGGAGACAAGAGGTTCTGGAGTGGAAACGGTTAAGCGAAAGGTTAAGACGCAGTGTTGGAAGGTCTACCACAAGGTGGACCGATGACCTGGTGATGGCCGCAGAAATCCAATGGATGCGAGACGCACAGGACCGGTCGTTGTGGCGACGCTTGGAGGAGGCCATGTCTAATAGTGGACGTCTATCGGCTGAAATGATGATTATGTCATCTTTTAGTTAATGCACTTTCAAATTCGAAGATGGCTTTGGCTTTCAAAGAATAAATACAAAGTAAAAACTTTGTATTTATTTTCAAATACAAAGTAAAAACTTTGTATTTATTTTCCGAGATCTTATCTTGAGACTGTTGTAACATCAAACTTTTTCATCTTTCAAACGATCAAATAATACCTTGAAGTAGATGAATGTGTGTGTGCAATCCGAAATGCTCTTTCATCATTCCGCCATTCTATAGTTATAGACTCATAGCCTCAACGGAAAACATGAAATTCCAAATTTCATCAGAAAATTTCGTCCCTTTTGAACCACGTGTCAATATTCGGTTGGAGAAACTAAAGGCTTTGTTCACGAATTCACTGTGCGTATCGGTATGCGTATAATATAGTAGTGGTCGTCCTGTGGGAGTGTCGATAAATATGTATGTATTGGGATAGACGGCCCGCCACCTGGGGTTACCATAATTGCGTTTCTCTCCCAAATTATACATATTTATTTTTGATTGAATCCGTTTGTTTTGTTTTTGAATACGATACACGATAAGTCAAATGTTGATTTCGTTTTCGCGAGTATGAAGCAAATATGGATTTGGAAGTGAGTGACAGAATGTTGGTATATTTGTTGGTTTCACAAGGGCTTTATAACAATGAAACTGATAGCTTTATCTGGCTTTTCTGACTCTCATTAATTATTTTTATCCCACGCCAGATATAAAATATGTCACTATAAATATAAATCTAGCCTCGTCTAAAATTGTTGAAATATTTTTTATACCACCTGGGAGTAGGTTTAGTATGTACCTTTATAAATAAAAATATTCACTCGACTTTATGGTGGAAAATAAACTGTGGTTACACTAGCCTTGATCCACATCCTATATTTTTTTTTTAGGTGGGAAAATCATCTTATGACAAATCCCGCTCTTGGGTGGAGCGGGAGATAGTGTCAGACTTTTACTGACTAAAAACCCACTCCTGTTCCTTCGTTGCCTTTGTCCCAGGGTCCGGGTTTTGTTTTCACACTACCCATGGCCCCAGTAGGCTTCGACCCTGCTGGCCCCTACGATTTGCTGACATCTCCCTGAGGCGCGCGTGGAACAATACGCGCCGTCGACGACTTGGAATTGGTCCGGACGGTTACCGGACGGTCGGACGGCGGGCCACCCATTGCCCGCCGTCCGCAAGCCCGCGCCTACGGTGGCCGGAAATCGGGATCGGAATCCCGGCGGCGTCCTATATGGAGTTTCATGCTGGGTCTTCTCCAAAGGAAACGACCTATTTGGAACTGTGCACTAGCTTCTGACGTTTTATAAGTGTCCATGTCCTATGTGAAATAAAAACATTTGAATTTTGTTATTATTTTTGAATAGCTTAAAAATATCTGTGACTACTGTACTATCAGATATGCACCACACGTTGTGAATATGAAATAAAATCTTATTTTACCCATATTTTAGGAGGACGGAGGAGGATGACATGGTATATATATATATTATATTATATGTTTATAATATATAAGTATGTTTGTATTTATGTATGTAGGTATATTTATGTATTATTTTATTCGTATTATTTATAATTTTAAAATTGTACACTGGATCCTACCCTCTATTGTGATCTCTCTCTATCACTCAATGGTTTGCTGGAAGAAAACTCAACTTTGAGTTAAGCTCGCCTATGTACATGAACGTTGTTATCTACCTATTTTATAAGTTGTTTTAGTGTACAATAAAGAATTAAAGAATTAAAGGAGGTAGAAATATTTAAGTTAAGAGCAAATTGATTCAAGATCATTTATAAAACAAAATTATAGTTAAAGTAAAAAATAGATAATAAATAAAATCTATTTTTTACTTTAACTATAATTTTGTTTTACATACCTACATATATAATTACAAAAATAACTATGTACTTATATATAATACAAAAACAATCTTAATAATAAATCTGGTTTCTCTTTCAGGTTAATTAATTATTTTTCAGAGCAACGTTTTATGTTTTACTTAGTTTTGATTGTTTGTCCAACACGTTACGCTGGTTTACATGATGATCATTAATGATTAATTTGTACAGACTTCGCTCAGTTTCATTTATAACTATATAAAATATTTTTTTACTAACTGAGGATATATCAAACGAAAGTACATTGACATTTATAAATCAGAAATTATCGTCAGTTGTTACTAACTCAAAGATATTTCTGCCAAGTCTGATATTCATCTGCTAAGTCACATTTTTACTCAGTAAATGGATGTTTTGACAAAAATACCAAACGTTAAAGCTTGGATAAGCCGAAAGGAGACGGCACTAGAGCTTAGTGAAAGAAAAAAAATCTTTTCTTTGTGATGAAGGTTTCGATTTAGTGTTCGGACTCATATTTTGTGTGGATCCTATTACTTAGTCTTATTTTTCTTTTGAAGCAAAACCTATTCGATCTATCTATACAAATAAGAATGAATACCCAAATGTGTTACTTAGTGAAAAAATTGAGAATGACAGGAACATTTTTTGAACTATTTATTTAAGTATCAGGAAGGTTCTTAAAGAAAAAAGAAAGAAGATATTAGCGCAAGAAGACTACTGAGTGCATAGTACGAGTTTAATTTACGTTAACACGTTTGAAAAGTTTACCACGTTTGGCTCTCTCATTGGTTAAGAGCTTGGAGCGGGCCAATCCTAAAACAAGTTCGTACAATGCGTTCGAAATAAGAATAGGATCGATTACCATGTTGTGACGTCACGTCATACTGTCAAATCGAAGAATTATTATGGTGAGCAAAACAAGAAATTATTTAAATTTAATTTACTGAACTGTGAACGAAAAAAGTTTAATCAGAATCCAGTTCTTCAATTTTGCTCATCTCTGAGTTCTTCAAATTTGCCCAATTTCTTGCGATTTGACAATATGATGTGACTTCACAATATGGCAATCGATCCTATTCTTCTTTGGAACGCATTGTACAGTCACTCAGTATTCTTTTTGCGCTGTTATCTTCTTTCTATTTACGATTTGCTTGCATTTTTATATCACTGAGTCTTAATGAAAACGGTTATTACAAATCACAAATATATTAACTTCTTCTTCTTCTTTTCGATTCGATGGTAAACTCGTCAAACTATTTGGGCCCAATAGGTGGCTACATTAATAGCAGCATCGGTAGCACTCATCAAATCCTCCAGAGTGCAGGTGTATGGGCACTTGGGGCATTCTAGTATGTGGCTCATGTTTTGAACAGGAGTATAATATATTAACTAATAATGTACTTACTAACATTATTATCCACGAATTTATTACTCATCCACAAAATTAATTTCCATTCTGAAACATAAATGTACGGGTATTGTAATCAGGCATGTAAGGTCTGTGCTTACGCAAGCTTATTATTTTAATGTGACACGTATGAAATATAGCGCTTTTATCTCCACTGATATAATTTGTCGGTGAATTGTTACTGCTCGTGTTTTATGATACGGAATTATTGTCTCGCCATTAACTAGTGTATTATGAGCTAATGGGTACCTTTATTAGAATGTATAGTAATAATTTCTGGGATATTTAGGGAAAACGCTCATAATTTTACACCGATGTGTGAATCGTTCTTCGTCTGATTGAAAAGTCACGTGTGTTTAATTTATTTTAAATAGAAATAGACAACTTTTAAGATTCTCACATGCTTATAGCTCAAATTTATTTTATATTATACAATACTTGCGGTCCCAACAATTTCTTTCCGATGTTATTTTCTGACAAAGAGTCACTTTTAGAGACTTTGCCTTGTCTGAAAACTAACTTTTTGTCAGAAAAAAAAATACTAACCCGATTGTGGCGCCACCTGCCCGGTTTAATTGTATTTTCAAACCACCGAGGAACCCACTTAAATATTCACACAAAGTTTCATCTAAATCGGTCAAACCGTTTAAGAGGAGCTAGATGACAAACACACTTACAGAAGAATTATATATATATAAAGATCTATGTATCTATATACATATAATAAAGGCACATCCTGAAAGTAGTATGTACAGAATCGGCCACTGAATAGATTTCTAGGGGAGCGTGCTCATCGTTGACCCCCTATTGCTTACCATCAGAAAAGATGTCAAAAAACAGAAAGTGTCGAGACGAAATAAAAATCACGACATTTATATTATTTCGTTCGTGTATTCAGAGTCGAAGTAAATAAAGAAATCGGTAATCTCTCCGAATACAGAACCACTAAAACCACAGCATTTATTTTACTCTTCCCAATATCGGAAACTCAAATTCGGAGATACGAAACCTTTCATCATAACTAGTCCGTCCATACGCCAGTAATAGGTACAGTCGGGTTCCCAATAACTGCACTCTCTAGTTCTCCGAACGGATGCCGAATAAGCAGAAATTCTGTCCAATTTCCCGGTCTGTCATATTTATTGGCCCTCCGACCCGTTCGACGGAAACGCTGAGTGTATGTCCGATCGTAAACCAGTGCAGGATTAACGAACTCACTGTCCAACGAATTACTGGACGTGAGTGTACTTTTGATGTTCAATATTTCGAGTTTTGTTTGATGAACATAAAAAAAAATAGTTTAAATTTTAGATGTTGCGCAGTTTTCATGTCTAACTTTTTATATTACTGGTATATATTTAATTAATGTTATAAATATAAAAAAATCTTATGCATTTATAATTATGTGTGTCGTGTCACAACAGTTGATCAAATTTGAAAGAAAGGTGACATCTAGTGCGTCACAAAGGAACTAAACTACGAAATCCTGCATCGCGCAATGAGAGTTCACTTCGCGACTTGAACATAAATACAACAGCCCGAAATCTATCGGGAAGTTGCCCACACCAAACATAACACCTGTCTGGTCGTAGGATCATCCCTTTTCAACGAAGGCTTGCGGGACCTTACTCTTTGTTCCGCATACCTCTAAACTGGATTAACACATAGGCTATAATTTATAAAGGTGGGAAGTACTAATTGCACTGGGCGGAGGCAAAAGCGGAACAAGAAACTTATAATTTAGAAGCAGATAACATTTACCTCGAACTAAAAGTCAAATCATGAGACCAATCTTTGTTCATAAACGGTAAGATATTTTGGCTTTAAAGTTATGTCAACAATGAAAATGATAAGTCAGGTATCATCAAAGTGATAAACGATAACTACGGAAATGGTAATATTCTCCAAATCAACAAACGGGTATAAATTTTATGAAGCAAACGATACAAAGACAGTTATTATTAATAAGAACAGAAGCATTTCTTGTAAACAACCAACACTTTTGTCTTCGAAGGAAACAAGGACTCGATTAAAAGTCACCAACTAAACAGAGTTATTAAGATAAGAAGCAGTGCTGTTAAAAATTGCTCCCGTAAGATAGCAGCGGCATAAACTGGGCCTTTGTGGCTTGAGAAAACTTGAACCATGGTCCAAGTTGTAGACTCACAACAGAAACTAACAAAAGCTAGATATTTTGTAAACCTCAAGGATACGTGAGAAGTTTTATGGCTACGTTTGTTACTACATAGTTGTTTGTTGCCCGTATCTTTAGGTTAATTCCGAGAATTTGTGGTGCAAAAATATGGTTGGCTTTTTTTTGGGGGATTCTGTAGGTACATATTCATTGTTCTCTTTATGCGGCATTCATTTAACTGTTCTGTCTACGTCACTTTACGTTGGCTATTCTGAATTTTATTGACTGTTAGTCTTGCTTTGCTTCATTTGTCAAATTCATATTTTTGGTTTTGATTAAGAAAGAAGCTGTGAAAGTTATCTTGTCTACTGAATTTTTAGAGGCTCATTTTAAATTTTAAGTTCCAAAACACAATCTTTATAGTCAACGGTATAAAGTAAATTTATTACAAAATGTGCCTTTTCCATAATATCTTCCAGCATTAAAAGCGGTACTAAATTTAAATTTATAACCACTTCTATTCAAACACGTTATCGCTTGTATATTACGTCACACTGTACTGAGAAGTTGCCTGCAGCTATTGGCAATTATAGCAGCCTATCGCACTTCAAAGAGATAGGAAGAAGGCGAAACGTGAAGCTTTTCACACGTTGGAGGCATTAGCACGATAAACAGATGGTGATGATGGTCCTTTGCACGTGGACTGAGTAGAAAAAGATTGTAGAAATATTATAGATATTCACGACAAAATTGCTACGGATTAAATTTCGTTTGAATTCTTTCGAAAAGGTAATGGTTTTTAAATATATGATAGAAATTTGTAAAAACCAATTCATTGTAATCTTTTTACTATTCAGGATTTAATACTCGAACTTTTAACGTCTCATGACCGGAGGTACCAATCTTCCATATTATGATAGTTTCCATTCAAAATATCTCGGCATTAGTTGTCTCGTTATTAAAGCTAAGGAATCTGGCCAGAAAGATAAGTCCCTCTACTTGAGAAAGAACTACAAATATTTCAAACAAAAGGACGTGCCCATAAAAAATAACCTGCTACACCACCTAACGTCCACTAAACCGAAGACGTCCTCAAGTCCTGTGAACTTCTGGAATAGTGCTTCGAGTCTAGTAGATTTGTATCAACACGCAGATACTGCTGCTGTATAGCTCTAGATGAAAGGCGTCGGATCGCCATTGGTTGTTTTAACCAGACTTCTGTACTAATACTGTATCCATTAATCGACACTGCACCCTCAGAAATTTGCAGGACTAAACAATAGTAAGCCTCACAGAACAGGCTAAATAAGAAAATTAAGAAAGTGCTTATCTAATGAAAAGTTACTGCTCAGTGCCCCAGAGATTTAAAAGCCGAAAAAATTTTTTGAATGTGTGGGTTCAGAAGAAAGAGATTCAGAATTTGATAGATTTTGATGACATTAAAAATCATCGGAAGATTTTTGAATTTTTGATAATTTCAATAAATTCTGTTCATAGAAGTGGCAACAATTTTCTAGAAACATAATTGTTTATCAAGGTCCAACTATTGAACTGGAAGTATCAAGATGTCTGACGTTGAAGATTGTTATTTTGTATTTTTAATTTATTTAATATATATTAGATATATTTTATTCTACACCAATATAAACAAACAAAAAAGAAACGCAACAAATAATAAATGTAGATATTGATAAATCTATGAATTTATAATATTCGTGGCACGAGAGAGGTTTGGCAACAACATTTTATAGTCACAAAAAATTGTTCTCTAGTATGATTTAGAAAACCTAAATTTAATAAGAACAATGCATTCAAGCATTTGTTTAACAAATGTTAAGAAACTACAAGTAAAAAGAAAGTCAGACATAGGACGCAGACGGGCACCTCTAGAGAATTTCAGTGCAACGCGTTATATTATATATTGTAAGTATTTGGAAATTAATACATTGCAGAATTTTTACGCTCTTGTTACGTTATATGTAACTTAGTTAATAAAGAGTTAGGTTGCTCATAGAAGTGTAAATTAATAAGTTTAGTTTTGTGTTGGATTTTGATTAAATCTAATTGTTTAGTTATACATGTACATATATTATAAACATTTTATATTTTAGAGGTATGCAGAACCGAGTGTGAAATCTGGAGGATTCTCCGATTGGAGGGGGTTTTGTTTGATCCGGGCAAATACTCAATAGTTGAGTTCGGACTGTTGTATGTATATGTTCTAATCATACGGAGAACTTTAATACCGTCATGCAGAATTTTTCGTTTTAGTTCTTAAGTGGCATCATTGATGTTGCTACAATATTACTCTTGGCGATCATAATCGAGAAACTTGAGCCTAAGTAATAATAAAACCTCACGGGTCAATCTTGAACGTTGTACCATGGATCGGTAACCATCCATTACAAATCGAGACCCTTCCATGCCTCGGAAAGCATGTTAAGATATGTTGTTGGTATCGGCTTTCGTTTAAAGACCTTTGACTGTCGTTACGGATATTAAGAAGCTAGAATATCTGACATTAATCTTGTCAAAGGGTATCGTCGTGTCACTCAAGAGCTGGATGGTGGAGGTCAGATGTACTCAATTACATCTGGTTAGACTGAAAGCTGAACCTAACATATTTGTTGCAAAAATCATGTTTCAGGGTCGCGCTAACTCTTTCGATCAATCGCGCAGCCTAAAAACCCTCTCACTTAGATTATGATGTTATCTCGAGGGATTGATATAAGCTCTTGCCGATCGTCAACGCATATTTTTGTCTATTGAATAAAGATTACTTTCCTTGATCTTTATTCTTTTTTTGTAATTTCATCTACTGCTTTATTCTGTAAACCCTTGTTAAATTCTTCGATTGTTCATCATCATCATTATTTCATGTTAAAGATTTCTACAGTTGGATATTCAGACCTTCCTTCAAGTGTCGCTACAATGAATGGTCCTATGCTTCTCGCATCTATCGGATTCCCGAGACCCTCGCCAATTCATTCGCTTTTTAGACACTAAACATTATTCAATTTATTATTAATTCTGGGCTCTATAACTAAAGTATGCCGTATATAATTAAAGTATGCCAGGCCGATATGAGCTACGGACGAAAATTGTCACATGCTCAGGAAAGACCTCGCTAAAACGGTTGACCGAGGTGAAAGTTGTGGTACGATACAGATCCAACTAAAAAAACTTTGGAAAAAAAAAAAAAAAAATTTATTTCTCATCACAAATGCAATATAGTGAACACAAAAACTTAATCTAAATAATATAAATATTTGTGAGAGCTTGGTGCCCGAAACAGGTAAAGAATAGTCTGTGTTTAGGGTCAGAATGAAGAGGTCTTTGCTCAGTAGTCAGACTAAAATATAGTTAGGGAAAAAAAATACCTACACATATTTTAAAATTATTAGGGAACCTACGAGTATTTTAATAAAGAAAATTCAGTATGTCGTTTGCGACTACATATTGAGTTTTATACCGCAACCTAAAGAAGTTTCTAATTTGCTCCCTATTAGGCAAGGATGTATTATGGAGGATGCTTTAGATGGGCGCACACATGCCGTTAGGAGTTACAGCAGATCAATTTTCGAAGACCCATAAAATCTAACGGTCTAATGGATATACGTATTTTATTGAATGATCTTTTGATGAGTACAGTTCTGCAGAGATTTTAATTTAGAAATATTTGCACTCTTAAGTTAATAAAGTAAAGGAAGTGAACCAACTACCAGATTGAGTGCAAAACTGTGCTAAACTCGTTTTAATATTCCAAACTTTTTCCTTCAAAGCATATTTTTGGTACAACGCGAACTATTAAAACTTACAAACCCAAAAATAATTTATTTAGTACCAAAGTAAATATCCTCAAAATACACTACTCCAACTTCTATACTGCATTAAGTTTTCACCATATTCCTGGCATAACCTAATTAATTACTTCACCTAACAAGTCTAGCAACTGGTCTGGAGATTAACCCTATAAGATGGTCTACAGAGACTAAAACGTCTGTATCTCGTGGGGACCAATCAAACGTCCGGAACGTAGAACGGAGTTTGTTAGACTGCGAACTCAAGCAAGCGCTCCTTGGTTATTCTGTCTACCTGGTAACTTGAATGGGCTGCGTCAATATTTGATGGATTTTGTGTAGTTGATGGATTTGTTAATCAGGTCTTTGCTGTAGTTGCTATGGGTAATATTAGATCCTGATCAATTTGTGTAGTGTTATTTACTTTGTTTTTTTTCTTCTTGGTTTAACAAAGGCTTGTACAATGTACAATGAAACGTAGGTAGGTGAAAGTAATTCACTACAAAACTTTCTTTCCTTTATTGTAAAGACTAGTCTTATATTCATAAACATAGGTACAGGCACCATAGTTCAATATAACCCTCAATTCCTGTACCCCCACAACGACATCAATAAATAACGCAACCCTCCCAAGAAGCCTTCTAACATCAATTACCGTATAAATCTAGGCCTCATGTTTACATTCACCTCTCTCTCGATAGCCATAGCCCATAGCCACTGAAAAGATAGGTACAGAAGTACCAACGGCTCCATCAGTGGCGTGTTGCCTAATTTCCTATTACCTTACAACCTAAAATTTTGGAAAGACAGATGTGTAATTGCTCTATTTATCTTCGTATTGATAGTACAATTATAAAATTTTTTGGTCCATTTATTTTCTACAAGCAAGAATTTAAAGATTTGAATGCAAGCTTTGGGTCACAAAGCTTTGGTGCTGCATCAGGATATGATGGAAGAAAGCTGTCTCCAACATCAGTTGTGGAAAATACCAGTTATATGTAGATGTTGAAGAGGTCGGTTTTATACAACACGTAAAGATACATCACTACACGGAAGGAAAACATACTTGCGACTGGCATTTGTTTCATAAAGTTTGAGCACTGCGTACGTACCTTCGCGTCACGTCGTCTGTTTTCGCTCATTGTCGGCAGCCAACCCTCTGTACTAATCTGCTCTTTGGCCATAGACGGTGGAATAAACAAACAATTGGTGCCTAACGAACCCCAATTAGCTTTGGGCCGATCCGTGTATGGCCGTGCGTATGAAGTTATAAACTCTTGTTTGTTTTACTATAGTTTCTTAGGAGCAGTCGAAGTTTTCTGCAAGTAGTAATAGCCTGAAGGAAGTAATAGGGTTATTTAGTTAACTGAGGTCAAGTCAAGTGTTCGAGATTGGTCGGTTCGGATGCGTGATGCTAAGGCACTTTTGATGAGATTTTTATACTGTATGTGTTGCCAAGTCAAATGGGAATCTTGTCCGTGATTACTTTAAATAAAAACAACAAAATTAAGTTAAATCTGTATAATAATACTAGCTTTTGCCCGCGTCTTCGGTCCCGTCAACTGACTACTGTACTCTACCCTACCCTACCGTATTCTACTCTACCCTACTCTACTCTAACCTACTTCACCCTATTCCATCCTACTCCACCCTACTTCGGAAACTGCGGAGTACACTTCTAATATATAAAACATGTTTGTATAGATCAGAGTATATTGGGCTGTAAAAGACAGTTAAAAAAGATTTCATGTAGCGGAGATGACAATGTTGAGATGGATGTGTAGAAGTTTAAAAGTGGCACCAGTGACTGAAAAGTTTTTTTTTTTATTTTTTTTATTCGATGTAAACCAGTGCTTGACTGCGATCCCACCTGATGGTAAGCAGTGAGGCGCACTAGTTTATTAAGAGCCTATTCACTCTAGCCTTGAAGGCACCTATATTATAGTTGGACGGGAAGACCGCAGCAGGTAAATTGTTCCAGTCCCTCGATGTACGCGGTATAAACGACGAAGCAAATCACTTAGTTCGGACCGTTGAAGTTTCAACAACGTATGGGTGGATATTCGCCGTTGAAAGAGAATCGTTTGCCTTGGTATGAATATGTGAAGAGGAGGAATGAAATGCATGTTACTTACTAAAAAGCATGACGGTTGACAGGATAGAATGGAAGAAAAAATAACGTATTGTCCTAGACCTAAGTTACGTGGGATGATTGCAAGACGATAATAGTGTTCTTTAAAATCACTGCTGGAAGTATTTTCTAGAAAAATGATTTTGCATTGCATATTTTCTCAAAGATCTCTACTAGTCAAAAAAGCCGGTCACTATCAAATCTTGACACGTTCTATAACTGAATTTTGATTTATTTATTTAACTGAACAATGATAATTTCAGAACAACTTATTAGTGCTATTATGTTTATGTTCTTGTGTTAATTGCTATCAATCCCTTGATGATAACCATACATCGAGTTCAACATTAACATATTGTACAAATAATTATGACGGATTACTAATTAATTTAGATATGTCCCATGGTATGAAATTAAAATTATTCAACTCTAGATATCAATAAAACTATGGCAACTCACCAAATTTTTTTTGTCATAGATTATCTTGGATGTCGAAGCGCAGATGCACGCGGGATACAATGGTTTTTGAATTATTACTCTAATTATGTTACAGTTAAAAAAGTCTCTACGGAAAGTATTAAAAATCAAGTCCTATATTTCAATGCTATTTACAACTTTTCTTCATTTAAACATTTTAGTATTATGTATGCGGAACCTGAATATAGTTTGTTCAGAATCGGTAACTGAATCGATTCCAACCATTTTAACACTATGTTATATTTTTACCAAAAATATTTTAAAAAAAGATCATAAGTTGGACAACACCGACACTAAGTACAATACAGGTCACGGCAGGACATAGCGGGTATTAGGCGCCAGTGCAAAACAGCCCCTCAGTCGCCCGGATGGCCCTGTGACCACGTATTTGTGCGGACAACCAGATAACATAACCAGCTTATAACTTTAAGATTTTACATGAGACAGTTATGAAATTTTGTACATAGATTCTTTACATAAAAATACTAGACACGTGTTTCGAGTTTCGCATATACTAAAACTAATGTTGCATAATTATCCCAAGGGATCAAACTCTCGAAAAAAATGGTCTTGGTATTTTATATTCTATTCCAGTAAATGGCCTACCCATGTACCTACCGAATTCCATCTAAATCCATTCTGACGACAAGATTGATCTTGAAGGAGTAACAAACATATACACAATATATAGTATGTAAAGTCAGGGATCAAAAGTGCAGTTGCACTTTACCAATGCTAAAGTTTCTAAAATTTCTTTGTTGTAGAAGGTTAATAGTCCACTAGTTTATTCTATACTTTAGATTCTATGCTACCAATTAAATCAGTCATGTACCATTCCTCGACCCCTTCTCCTCCCTCCCTCTTCTACAAAGAAATTTTAGACATTTTAACATTGGTAAGGTGGAACTGCACTTTTGACCCCTGACTGTACCTACTTACAAACTTTCACTTTCACACATTTTATTTTGAATACTTTTATCTATTTATCCTCACAGATAGTACACAAATTAGTCCAGCTACTTTTCAACATCGTGTATGCTCTTTTACACAGTGTCAGGACCCACCAGCTTCTCCAAAATTGTATAGTATATGCCTTATAATTTTAAATTTCAAATACCAAATTTTGAAGTTCAGTCAATGAACTTTTGAAAATCACATCGAAAAAAATGGAACAATTTAATTTTAAATGTCATCCTGACTGTTGACTATAGACAAAAAATAAATAATATTAGAGAGATTTTAAATACACCACTAGTTATTTTTTGCTTAAAATCACTACGATTCGCTGTCTAGCTTTTTACCGTCGCGCACATACTTCGAATGGTATGTGAGCGACGGTAAAACCAACCCTAAATTCATAGACAGAGAGTTGAATTGCAGTTTAATTACAGGAGGTGGTGTTTACAACTAATATTAGCTATCTCCCTCACACGATGTGGACAGAACAAACACAAACATTGAGTATTGAGCTAATCAAACATCGTAAGGGTTTATAGAGGCATGTTAGTCACCGTTTCCACGCTTAATAGTAACAGTTTACCTAACCACTAGATTTTGAACGTTGTCTCTGAGTAAACAAGGTTGATTTTCACTTCTTGTGTTGGTACCATGGGGTAAACTTCCCGGTTGAAAATAGTTATAACGTCTATTTACTTACGCAGTCTGTAAATGTTGAGCAGGTAGCGTTATTTTGTTTAGAGTTAATTAATAGTATAATTAAACAATTTATTTTCATTGTTTTTTTTTTTTGAGATGAGATAAGGTATATCTATCGTGACTTCTCCTGCTCAAGGCTAAAGCAAATGTCCAAATTTTACTAACTAAAGCTCACCTTTATCCTCTAGTTGCCTTTTACGTTTCAGGGCAACAATAACCCTTTCAGATGATCCCGCAGCTCTAGCAGGCATCGGTCCTACTTGTTCCCTTGCGGGCACTTGCTGTTCCACGCGCGCCTCAAGGAGATATCAGCAACTGTAGGGGCCCAGCAGGGTCAAAGCCTACTGGGGCCAAGGGTCTGATTCTGAAAGGAAGACTCGGCCCTGGTACGAAAGGCAATGAAGGAACAGGAGTGGGTTTTTAGTCAGTGAAAGTCTGACACTATCTCCCGCCCCGCCCAAGAGCGGCGGATGTCATAAGAGTGTGTTTTTTTTTTTCAGTGTTCCCACTGAAAAAAATACTTGTTCCCTTGCGGTAATATAGTTACTTGTTTATAGCTGCATGATACTCTTTATACGGCGACGGCGACCTACTCTTAAAGGGTAGGTCGCCGTCCAACCGTGCGGACCGAGCCCAAGTCATCGACGGCTCGTAGTGTTCCACGCGCGCCTGAGTAAGATGTCAGCAAAACAGTAGGGGCCTTGCAGGGTCGAAGCCTATTGGGCCCATGGGTTCGCTTCTGAAAAGAAAAACCGGCCATGGAATGCCAGGCATCGAAGGAACATAGGAGTGGATTTTAGTCAGTAAAAGTCTGAGACGCCTTCCCACTCATATCCTCAACATAACCACTGCGCCAAGGGTGCCATTAAACATTTTACAATGAGCAAATCTTCTCTATAGCAAAAGAGATAATTTTCTTGCCCCTGGGCAAAAACAAACCGATAAAAACGCAATATGATTCCTGTTCAACGATCTCTATGGCGCCACATAGGAACATAGTTGCCTGAAACAGACACTGTACCTGGTCAGAGGATCTTCCTTTTTCAACAAAGGTTTGCGGGACTTTAGCTCTACTGTCCACGGACGCGTAGCTTCAAAGACGCGTATTCGTCATTATACGTTTGATATACGGATGCGTAAGAATGCGTATATACAACCATTCATATATTCATTCATTGTATTAAGCTTACATACAAAACCATGAAACTCTGTGGACGAAGCGGCAACGACACGACGGCATGACGTATTCGTCAACAGCCCGTAGTGATCCACGCGCTCCTCAAAGTGATGTCAGCAAACCGTAGGGGCCCAGCAGGGCCGATGCCCGTTAGCTAGGACCGCGGGGAATTTCTGAAAAGGAAGCCCTAGAACGCAAAGGGCAGCTGAAGGACACAGGTGGTTTTAGTCAGTAAGTCTAGCACGCCCTCCCGTTCCGCCCAGAGCGGGAGAATTCTTAGATGATTTACACACTTAAATAAATGCCTCTAAATTCACTCTATTCTCATTCTGTATTATATTGTTTTGTTGTTTGCAGGGTATTATTCCTGTGTAATACCCAGCCTAATTCAATCGATATAAGGTTTAACTGGCCAATACAACATTTCTGTGGTTAACTAAGATAAGCCTAAGTAAATACATAATCCAATGTTTATACATACAACCAATTTGCGGTTAAGCTAAGTGTTAACGGTATGTCACACTAATCTATGGACAACAAACCATGTAATTAGTACAAAGTAATTAAGGATTAGATTCAATGTTAACAATATGATGTGGTTACAATACCTAAAATTATAATAACTGTTTAATATATACCGAAATAGCACGAAGAGTCGCCAAACTTAAGTGGCAATGGGCAGGACACATTGCTCGCAGAACGGATGGCCGTTAGGGCCGAAAGGTTCTGGAATGGCGACCACGTACCAGAAGACGTAGCGTTGGAAAGCCTCCTACAAGGTGGACCGATGACTTGGTAACGGTTGCGTGAGTCCGATGGATGCGAAATGCACATGACCGTTCATTGTGGCGACACTTTGGTGAGGCCTTTGTCAGCAGTGGATGTCTTTCGGCTGAAATGATGATGATAATGATTTAGTATATATAGGTACTATTCTCGTGTCTTCGCGTAAACTTTACAAAACTTATCATTTGTCAATTCGGTCAGCTATTTGCATCGTGAAATCAGTCCTGGGCAGTGTAGCTCTGTGGCTGTAAAAGTCCACAGCAGTGTAGCTCTCTGTCAGGAAAATTCTGTGATAGTGTAGCTCTATGTCAGTGAAAGTTTTCAACAGTGCAGCTCTGTGTTAATAAAAGTCTGCGCAGTGTATCTCTGTTTTAAAAAAATCCGCGATTGAGAGACTCTGTGTCGGTTACAGTCCGCGACGGTGTAGCCCTGAGTGAGAAAAAGTCTGCGATAGTGTAGCCCTGTGTAAGTTAAAATCCGTAACAAGTTCTAATTTAAGTAACTCTGATAAATCCAGAGGGTCATGGCCATACGGATGGTGAGGGGATACCGCACGGTATCCCGCGAAGCGGCGAGCCTCCTTGCTGGCCAGCAACCATGGGACCTGGTGGCAGCAGGCCTTGCACGCATGCACGATCTGCGCGTGGAGATGCAACGTCGGGGTGAAACTCCGCTGCCGCGACAAGTCGCGGCATGGCGGGCAGAGCTCCGGCGGGGTCTCATGGCGGAATGGCGACAGCGACTATCGCAACCCAGTGCTGGGCACGCCATAATTATGGCGATAAGTCCCCTCTTTGAGGAGTGGCTGGAAAGGCAACACGGCGTCCTTACCTTCCGCATGACGCAGGTCCTCACCGGACATGGTAAGTTCGGGAGGTTCCTGCACCGGATTCGTGCGGAAGAAACGCCGGTTGCCACCATTGTGCGAACCGCCCGGAGGACACGGTGGAGCACACGGTGGAGGTGTGCCCCGCTTGGGCAGAGCAACGCCGTGTCCTCGTGGGGGCGATTGGCGGCGGCGATCTCTCGCGCCGGGCCTTGGTACAGGCCATGGTCCGGAGTGAGGAGGAGTGGCAGGCGGTCGCCTCCTTCTGCGAAGCAGTAATGCTAGCAAAGGAGGCGGCCGATCGCGTGAGGCAACGGTCCTCACGCCCCAATCGCCGCCGGGATTCAGATCCCGATTTCCGGCCATCGTAGGCGCAGGCTTGCGGACGGCGAGCAATGGGTGGCTCGCCGTCCGACCGTCCGGTAACCGTCCAGACCGAGCCCAAGTCGTCGACGGCGCGTGCTGTTCCACGCGTGCCTCAAGGAGATGTCAGCAACTGTAGGGGCCTAGCAGGGTCGAAGCCTACTGGGGCCAAGGGTCTGATTCTGAAAGGAAGACTCGGCCCTGGTACGAAAGGCAACGAAGGAACAGGAGTGGGTTTTTAGTCAGTAAAAGTCTGACACTATCTCCCGCCCCGCCCAAGGGCGGGGGATGTCATAAGATGATATTCCCACCGAAAAAAAAAAAAAAAAAAAAAAAAAAGTAAGTCTGATAAATGTCTAAATTCTTTCAAATTGTTATAATTGGTAAGTACTGTAAGATAGCTCCATAAAAAAAAAGGAAATTTATCCAATAAATTCCTTCGTAGTACAATTTTCAAATAACCCTTAAATTGATCCGAAATCCCTTAGCATAATAAACAAGAAATGATATTCCATGGCAATCCCTATTTGCGTAACATGAAAATTAATAGAAACACAATTCCTAATAACAATATCGTCGAGGATTCGAGGAAGTTGGTAGGAAATCCCGTATCCTATTGTGTTAGAAGCCAGAATGTTAATTAGTGAATTAATGTCAGGGGTCGTTTCCTTCATGAATACCACCAACATTTGCTTAAAGTTACCCGTCTGATCTGGTGCAGTTGAATATTCTATCAGTCCTAAGGCTTGTTTTTATTATTCTTTGGAGTTGAAAACTTATCAATCTCCCTAGCCTTCTGAATTTAAAAACCTATACTTATCTTTTTGGGCATACATTTATTGTGCGCATAGCTGAGCGTCACAACCTCTTCTCTCTTCGTCACCTAAAGTCAGAAGTGAATAGGCTACTTCTAGACAAGCGTGCTTTATCGTCGACCACATCATCGCTTACCATCAAGTGAGATAGGTAGTGATCAAACGCGAGACTATCTATAGTAAATTAAAAAAAAATAATATGATAAGGCTGTGTTGAAAGTATAGCATATGCAGTATTATAAAGAACAGTTTGATCTAAGGAATTGTATGGTCCTAGCTGGTATGTTTTCTGATTATTATTATTGCCTGATTGTTTTGACATCTAATTTTTATGGTAAAGTCTTTTAACTTTTATCTTCATTTATTTTGTAACTACACCGTTGATCCCCTTGAGACGATATTTGTTCAAACAATAATTGTTACATATTATTATAATATATTGCACAATAGAGTCGTTAGCATAGTCGAATGTTATTTTGCCTATTTACCAATACAACATAATGATTTGTAATGATCAAACAGTATTATGTATAAATTAGTGCAATCATACAAATTAATTTCTGAATACAATCCGTTACTAATGCAATTATAACTACTCGTGTAAATTATTTTCACTGTGTATCTACAAATTTCCATGAACCCAATAAATACATCAACATTTGATAAACAAACTTGCAGTGACCATTCTGCGTTGTAATTTATTATCATTCGAAATCCCGTATCTATGTCGATCGTATCAATATATTACTGGGCTGGCAACCAACATTGATAGCTGGAAGAATTTATGACTTGATAAGGAGATACCTAATGTATTGGTCGCTCAAGACCCTTTTGGGACAACGGGGGTAATTTTTAAAGAAAGATATTTTTCTTTAGACGAAGCTAATTTGAGGCATCGATTATTATGGGCCTGTAATAAACAATTATGATGGCCTGATGGACGATAATTGTATTGAAAAGGTCTGTTTGAAGAAAAGGGAAGTAACAATAGGATTCGTTTCCCTAATATTTCATAAAGATGCCACAAAAATCTCATTCATTGTTTTGTGAAAAATCTTCAGTGATTTTCAAAAGGATGATTTATTCATAAGGAAAAATCCGATTTAAAATGAAGATATTATTATATTGAAAGCAAGAGAAAACACTAATGGATATTATTATGAACGATGAAAGCAGGATATTTTTGTTAAGAAACTAGATACAAAAGCTTAGTTAGACATAACTATATTTAGATAAAATCAATTTGTTTTCTTCCCATCTTCTTTACCAGAAATTTTGTTGTAGGTATACCTAGCAAAGACGAGCAGCATATACGAGACAAAAGAATTAACAAAATTACAAAATGACCTTAAACTGGTACAAACCTGTAGTGTTTACTTCTTTAGTACTCTGAAACACTTTCATCAATCCATAAGTGCGATGAGAAGCTAATCAACAGTTACTAATACGTATAAAATCAACGATGTTCGTACGCAACGGAGCGGGGGACGCTGTTACATAGCTAATCATGTTAGGGACGCATCCGCTTGCTCCCAGCAAAGTGATGCATGGACATATATACGAGTATGTCGATGATTTTATATGGAAACGGTTATGGATGAAAACATTTTTTTGGTAAAAGTCTGCTGCCCTTTATGTAACAAATATTTTGATGGTGTTCCCGAAAATTGACGTAACAAAATAACATTGTCATGGATACCTCTCAGGTCTGAAGCTTTTTGTAAATGTATATGCTCTTTGATAAAAGTGTGTGTGTGTTTAACGTAAAAGCTTGTTTTCGCTGCAACAAGGAATGGATTGCTTGGTGTATTGGCATAATTAGTGTGTTAGTGGCATATTAGTCTCTTTATTATGTTATTTTTATTCAATCAGTGTTTGTTTGTTATGTTTGTATTATGTTTAATTTATAAGGTCCTAGTAAGATCCCTCACAAAAAAACAGTTCAAAAGTGTTTGTCAATTTTGATCAAGCTGATTCATCATCAAGATGATCAAGATGTTTGGAAATAAATGAACCGATTTTATCATACGTGTTATGCAAGAAAAAATTGTTTTATAAGTTAGGTAAGAAAAGCTTTTGAAAATTAATCTATAAAGTTTATTTGGTTTAATGAAAAGTGAAATTAAATAGTATTTTAACATGTACAATGTATTTATTTTCTCACTACTGTAAACACCATGCCATTTGGAATCCAATTACGTATTCGCTTGTATCGGTTTTTGTAGCTGGAACCCTTTTCAAATTGCATAAATTCGAAGACAAAACGTGAGAGTAACAGCACCGTTCCTTATGCATCGAAGCTGTGACACTAACATATTTAGCAATGGTACCGTTGACACTAACAGATTTAGTACTTGAACCACTTGCATACTGCCTGCAAGAGAAATTGAGCTCAAAGACAAGTTAGATAGAACCATCGATAAACATTTTGAATCCGCACATCCCTACATTACTGTACAGGTGAGTGGTACTATACATGCCCCGATAAGTAATATTGCCTTCCTGCCATCCGATTATATGGCACTCGATGAAATAGATGCCAGATTTTTGGGACCAACCCAAACGAGTTTGATCTTTGTCACCGTCCATTAGAGCTGTTTTTTGAACTCGACTGTTTAAGGGTGACTCGCTATTAAATATTAATATTTGGGACAAGACGTAGTTTTAATATCATGTTGTTTAATACTAAACTACCTGTATAAGGAGGTATTTTTTCAATAGATCAAGAGACTCTAAGATGGTCCGACCTCTGAAATGTACTTTATGTATTTTGTTAGTTACTACATACAATAAAATAATTTCTATGTTTTCTAACTTCGGTTTGTGTCCTAATGTTGTTATTTTAAACATTAAAATAATAATTAACACCCAAGGGCATATAACAACAGTAAAACAACTACGTAAAGCAGGCGTGGAAAATGTTATAGTAGTTAGTCAGAAATTGGGTCATACCCTGGAAACTCTCATAGGTACAGTGAAGTTTTCAGAAACAAGTATATGACGTCAAACTTGTTACTGCGTGCAAATACCCAGAGAAACACTAAACGTGGTGTACGTAAATTTAAATAGATTTTGATTTTGGACCAAAACCTAACGAAACAACAATTTAGTTGAACAATTTCATTAACATAAGTTTCTATTCAATGTAATGGTAAATACTGAAATGATTGAGAACTAATACGTATAAGAGAATGCAGCTTACATTAAGGGAAAAGTAGATATGTCATCAACATAATATGATGGTAAACTTTTTATCTAGATTTATGTGAATGTCATTCACACCATGGTGTTTGGTAATGTGATTTTATTCATGCAGTAAATCTTTCCAGACAAAAAGAGTCTTGTCTAGTAGAGTTACATACGTCTACAGTGTCTGCAATTTTGTAAAAATCTACCGTAAAACCATTTTCTTTGTTGACTGCAAATAAATAGGTCATACATTTTTTGATGTTATCTGCCAACAAAGCGGTCGATGCAGTCATTCGAAAAAAACTTGGCTAATTTCTCTATATCTGAGTTTAATCAAAATGTAATTACATAGTTCACTGTCTCTAGCTTTATCTAATTTTATTCATTCATATATATATTCCATTTAATCTTTGTCTACTATTGCAAATATAAATTCGACTTCTGTTGAATTCAAACCAAATTTTAACAAAGCTTTTAGTGGATAGCCAAATCCTGCAGACAAATGCAGCCAGACTATTGGCAAACATTTAGTTCAATCAGACCCAAATACATTTGGTAAATTGGAGAAGGCACTTCGAACCAATATGGTATTGAGATTGAAACTTAAGGTACGTCTGGATTCGACGATAATAATATATTTTCAATTTGTAATTCTTAAGTTAACTTTGTAATTTCAAACAAGATTATGTGAAAGGAAAACAAATTAAAAGATTACGATTAAATTATTCAAGAACGCTCCAAGCGTCCCTCCCTTAAGAAGACTTTAGAAGCTCCTGTCTTTTCCATGTCACCAAGATTAACGTTATATGAATAATTTTCATTTTCCTCATGTTTCATAAATTTAATTACATCTATATACGCATTAAAACAAAAAATAATAATAATACCAGTTGATAGATGCGGAAGAGTTTTCGTTTTCGACGCCATATTTTAGATTATTTTTGATTAGTTAGGAGTTTTTGATTTTATGTTTAGCTTTAGCGTATTATGCTTTAAATTATAGTTAGCTAAGTTTGTATATTTTTTAACCTTAACTTAAGTTTGAACAGTATGCGCCTACCTAGCTTCTCAAATGAACTCCTCCATACTTAGTTGTTTTTTCTTTCAAAATTTTAGCCCAAAAGCATTTTGGTTATGAGAATTCATTTGCAAAAAGCAAACGTACCTGTTTTCGTACCAAAAACTTAAAGTATGACGTACACAACGAAATCTTTTCAACAAAAATAAATAGGATGAAATCTAATTTCACGGAAGCACATAGGAGTCTGCGTCCAGTATCACTGCATTAGTCCGGTACTGTTCCAAGGAGACAAATGGTGTTTGTTCAACAAATTGACTTAAAGTTTGATACTTTACCTAACTCTTATGTGGATACACTTCAGTTCCGAGTAATGTCCGCTGTTTGAGCTATATTCTAAATTACATTGCAAATGTTTACTCTGGCCAGAGAATTCTGTTGAATTGGATTTTTGGTAAATAGTCCCAGATATGTCTTGCTATTCGACGAATTTAATTAAATTGTGAGATTTGTTAGCGGCGTTTCATATTCTTTGACTTACTTAATAAATTTTGTTTATGTTGTGAATAGTCCAACCATTATATTTTATGTTATTGCTATCATCATGTTATTGTATTATGTTTTTTGCTACAATCATCAGTCTAGCATTTCGTATTTTAAACGGGGTGATTGCCTTTTTTTGAGGTGGGATATCATATAATAACTTCTTCTATTCTCGTGTGAAACGAGAAAGGCCTCCACCAAGCGTCGCCACAATTACCGGTCGTGTGCGTCTCCAATCCATCGAATTCCCGCGACCCTCACCAGGTCATCGATCCACCCTGTAGGAGGCCTTTCAATGCTGCATCTTCCGGTACGCGATCCTCACTCCAGAACCTTTCTACCCCAACAATCATCTGTTCTGCGAGCAATGTGCCCTGTCCACTATCATCTAAGTTTGGCGTTTCTTTGGGCTATGTCAGTAACCTTGGTTCTCCTGCGGATATCTTCATTCCTGATGCGATCATGCAAGGAAACTCCAAGCATAGCCCATAGCCCTTTTGGTTGCTTTAAGACTTTTGCTGTCAAAAGAATACAGACATCGCGATGATGATTTGATAATTATAAACATCAAGTTAAATAGAAACTCCTCATTAAATTGTGTTGTAATGAAACTGAAAACAGTGGCGTTGCCACGTCAGTAGGCATTATTAATATCATAATAGTCGGAACATTGTTGACGCTTTAGGTCCACATTTTCTCAAGCGCCAAAGGATTGACAAGGTAATTTTCCCGGCCCTTAGTTCAATTTATTGGTCTTGCGGTTACAGAGACTATACAAGTAATCTATTTGAACAACGTTGGTAAAGAGAATATGAAAGCTGAAACTTTGTAAGGAGGTAAATGGTTGGTGTATACATTGGCCTTCAACACTTATTACCACATTTTTAAAATTACCGGTAGCTACAACCTAGGGGTCTTTAAGTCAAGAGTGAATAGGTAACTGTTAGGCAAGCGTGCTCCATCGTGGACCTTCGGGGTTACCATGACGTTCAAAGTAAGATTGTTTCATTCTTATTTTAGTGTGGGTAAGAGACAGACCTATACAGGCTGTCTAGCGCCATCTCTTACCCATACTGGAAATAAGAATGGAACAATCTTACTTTAAGCGTCACGGTACAGGTCCACATCATCGCTTAACAGACGGTGAGATCAAACGCGAGCCTATTCTTAATAAAAAATGCGATTTGTACTAAACTACTGAAGATAGTTTTGGAACAAAAACACGTTTTTTTTTTGGCAAGTTACATCCACTTTCTTCTGTTCTTTTCACAAAATAATAACGTTTAAAGTATTAGTAATGTTTTTAATTGAAATAAAAATAAAAACTTAATAAGAAAACAACTCAAAAATCGTTTATAAATAGTTCTATGCCTTATTTATATTTTAATAACTCGTATTGCCTCCTTGAGTTTGCTGTGTCAAGCCCGTCTGGCATATTGAAGACGTGGTTACGAAGGCGATTTTGACAAATATTCTCCCATTTCTCCACCAGCATCTATTCCAGTGCCTTGAGGGGGATAAGAGGTGGTTTGTTCCTTCTGACTAGCCTCCCGATCTCATCTCAGGCGTGCTCGATCTGGTTGAGATCACCCCTAGCCAAGTTACAACCGTTTTGTTTCGATTCTCTTTTCGTTGATCGCCTCGAGTCGGCCACGCCTCCTATTCCTTTGTTCTGACCACGTGACTGAACGTTGAGATGCCGTCAAAATAAAGGAATTGGAGACGTGACCTACTCGAGGCGATTGACGAAAAGAAACGGTTGTAACTTGGCTAGGGTGGCAGGACTTCTTAATGGCCTAGACATTAACTTGATTCCACAACCTGTTTAATTTACTCTTGAACAACCTGAATGGTGGACCGAGCGTTATCCTCCATGCTCAATAAAAAGCTATTGAGCCTTCGATCTTCCTAATTTAAGTCGAATTGACAGAAAAAAACAAAAAGCTATAAATAATTATCTCGTGGCATGTTTAAACTGCGAACGTTTTCGGTTCAGAGCTCCCTAGAGTGACGTATGCAGACAAATTGCGATTTAAGGGAAAATGTATGGTCTACATGGAATTGTGGATAATTAAACAGCAACATATTGAATATGGTACTGTTATACTTGCTAATTTGGGGTATTAGGTCTAATTTCAAAGTTAAGCAATGCTTGCTGAGGTCAGTTTATACAACATTTGTTTTAGTATATGCGAAACCCGAAACACGTGTTTAGTATTTTTATGTACAAAATTTCATAATTGTATCATATAAAATCACAAAGTTATAAGCTTGTTATGTTACCAGGTAGTCCGCACAAATACATGGTCACCAGATCAAAGGACTGTTTTGCTCCCACACCCAACTGTGTGTTGTTGCCTGATGCCCGCTATGACCTGCCGTGACCTGTGTTGTACTTAGTGTGGGTGGTGTCTAACTTGTGACGTTTTTTAAATATTTTTGGGAAAAAAATATAACATGGTGTTTATGATTCAAATTATTGGCATCGATTCAGTTACTGATTCTGAACAAACTATATTCAGTTTTCGCCTATACTAAAAATAATTTTGTAGATGGGTGATGATTCATTACATAACAAGATTCCTCTAGTCATCTAAAAATACGTTAAGCGGTTTTTTTTATTTTTTATTGTACACACAATGTTTATTAAACAAACAAAATACGACAGCTGATGTACCTACACAGGCGAGCTTAACCCACAATTGGGTTTTCTTACTGGAAACCTTATATAAATGATAGCGAAATTTTGCACTTGAGGATAATTAATTTATAATTACACAACAAAACTTAAGCACATTAATTAAATACGGTGGAGCTTACGGTGGAGGTGTGCCCCACCTGGGCAGAGCACCGCCGTGTCCTCATGGGGGCGATCTCTCGCGCAGAGTCTTGGTACAGGCCATGGTCCGGAGCGAGGAGGAGTGGCAGGCGGTTGCCTCATCATGCGAAGCAGTAATGCTAGCAAAGGAGGAGGCCGCACGTGCATGCGCCAATCCTTAATTCATGCGTCAATGGGTAGCTCGCCATCCGATCGTCCAGTAACCGCCCGGACCGAGCTGAAGTCGTCGACGGCACGTAGTGCTCCACGCGCGTCTCAAAGAAGTGTCAGCAACCGTATGGGCCCAGCAGGGTCGAAGCCTACTGGAGCCACGGGTAGTGTGAAAGTGAAACCCGGGGCCCTGGGAAGAAGGCACAGAAGGAACAGGGGTCTGATTCTGAAAGGAAGACTCGGCCCTGGTATGAAAGGCAACGAAGCAACAGGAGTGGGTTTTTACTCAGTAAAAGTCTGACACTATCTCCTGCCCGCTCAAAAGCGGGGGATGTCATTGGAAAAACAAAAAGAAAAGCGCATTAATTAAATCATCGTTACTACTGTTGATCTTGGCTGTCTCTCATAAATCTTTGACAGTGGCTGGAAAATTTGATAATCAGTCTTGCCATGGGGTGTCGTTTTAGCGAGGCAACAGGTTTTCCGACTAGATACTGAACCCAATATAGTTGAGATAAGGGTTGGTAGATTGATTAAGATGTCAATTCAACGTAGTGGCCTGCAATTAGCAGGGTTGATCGATTGACATATAGAAGACTAGCTTCTGCCAGTGGCTTCACTCATGTGATTGAGTAAAGTATCCTAAAGGAACAAACTCCTATGCTTCTTCTTCTTTTTTCGAATCGATGGTAAACTCGTTAAGCCCAAACAGCTTACACACGTACAAAATTTCAAACTTTCGCTTTTATGATATTACTGTGATCAATTTAACAATGAATCAAGAAAATAAATTATAGAATGTACTCGTAATTTCAGTTTTTAAATGAAAAGCTCTTTCAAAAGAAACTAATTCGTTTGTCTTCTAAAGAAAAATATTAATATTCTTTATGTAGCGTTTTTATAGCCCAGGTGACTGCAATTAGATGCAGATGGGACCCTAATTTAATTTTCAGCGGAGACGTTGCTCTGCTTGAAATTAAAATGTTTAATATAAAATTGTTGTCTATAACATGAATAATTTAAAACTTTGTTTTTTAGGGTTTCGTACTCAAAGGGTAAAAATGGGACCCTATTACTAAGACTCCATTGTCCATCTGTCTGTTACCAGGGCCTCAAGTCTGCTATTACAATAGTGTCAGAATGGTCTATCATTGATTTCATAATTGTTGATTTTGACAAGTTTGGTAATCTACTAATATAATGGCGTCATTATGACTTTCCAATGGTCAACCACTGGCACTCCATAGACAGAAGTGGTGTAGAACGGTAATCTCGTACGTAATGACAAATGATGAATGTCTGACGTATGCGGTAATCCGCTAAAATTTTGAGAGTTCCTTTGATCAGTGACTTACCATTAGAACGTCATTGTGCAGTCATTGCTTTTAATTCGTTACAAGACAGCTCGTACCACAATTCTATTACGGGACCACTGATCGGTCAATGATCAGCCATTATGAATTAATAGATTACGAACTTTTAACAATGGAATCGTGTTGGAATGAGGAATTGGGCAGCAGTTGGTACAAAGTGAATAAAAAAAATATTAAAGCCTATTTTATTACATTGCCTATTGGCAAAAATAACTGTATATGATGTTCCATAGTCATAGTCATAGTCGGCCTTACAATGTTCCTACTGTTGGGACTCTGGCCTCCTCTCTAGGAGAGGGAAAGGGCCGTAAACCACCAAGCGGGCCCAGTGCGGATTGGTGTTTGCACATGTCTTCGAATTTTTGGTTCTAGGACATGCCGGTTTCCTCACGATGTTTACCTTCACCGTTCACCGAGAGCAGTGGTGATGAAATAAATTACACAAAATAATGCGCCTGGCTGGGTTTGACCCCGCGTCCTACAGCTCGTAAGTCAGGGCCTTTATCACTCAGCTACCACTGCTCTCACTCAGCCACCACTGCCTTCCTCTATGATGTTCCGTTGAAATTGAATTTTTAAAGATCTCACCTTCTTTATATTGGGAAATTTTCTTGTTTTCCTGTTAGACTGTTGACGCAGTTTAAAAGGCTGCGCTCTCTGTGAGTGAATGAATTTTTTAGACACGGTATGAGTCAACGACCAACTTCAAACCACTCAGTCTGGTTGCATCATAAGGAAGCGTTTTCAAAATCGTTTAAAGATTGATTGCTCAATATCTAACAATGAAGGAAAACCGAAGACGAGACACGAGGTTTGCTACTTGTTATGCAATAGACGTAGGAGTAAAAAGCGTTGTAACAACAGAATGAAATGGATTAATAAGGGTGATTTTCGGATGGCAATTTGGCACTGCGCCTTCGTTTTCAACGAAGTCAGTAGAATGTTTGGTATCATTTTTTTGTTTTAATGTTATTAAGGCGTATAAACTAGTTCTTGATTGCAATCCCACATGATGGTCAAAGTCAAAGTCAAAGATTTGCAGATAAATATGGTTATAAAAGTTCTTACAATGGTTATATATATATATATATAATAGTTGCTTAACATATTTAATCATAACGTAATGACATGCAAATTTTTTTACAGGTAAAATTAATTAGATATTATTCCAATTGTAGTAAATACAAATAAAGAAATTATTTTTAATTAAATTTGAACTGAAGGAATTCTTTTATAGTATAAATGGGATTCTCAATTAACCACTTGCGTAGCGGACCATTGGAAGTTTTTTAAATCGGTCTGGAATCTTATTATAAATTTTAATGCACATAGGGTAACAACTTCGCCTATATAGGTCCGTTCTCATTTTAGAATTTATCAACCTATTAGGAAATCTAGTTCTGAACGAGCATTTATCTCCCAGATTTTCAAACATCTCAGCATGAGATTTGGTACATTTACATATTTCCTCAATATAGATACCAGTTAATGTCAGTATTCTTAGTTTCTTGAACATTGGTTTACAGGATGTGAGTGGGTCTACATTACAAATCGCACGTATACACCTCTTTTGTGCGATGAAGGCTCTTCCAATATGACCGAGTTTTCCCATACCAGTATACCATAACGTAGTATAAGCAGTGATGCAACAGTTGATAGTGAAGCGCACTAGTTTATTAAGAGCCTACTCACTCTAGCCTTAAATTATAATAGGACGGCCAGAAAAAACCGCAGCAGGTAAATTACACAAAATAAAATGCTTACCTGTGTTTGAACCCCCGACGTACCGACGTAGAACTCGTAAGTCAGGGTCACTGGGTCACTACGGCTCTTTATTTACGGCAGCGTGATTTACGTTACGATGGCAATATTCCAAAATTTTGTTCATTTGACTTGAGTGGATTTTTTCCTGCAGATCGTTTGTTAGCTTTGTGCCCTTTCCGCAACTATTTAATCTATTTCGTGCTGTATTATGTGTTGGTTAATTTATCTACAATCTTTAAACTAGGTAAATACCATAAATAATAGGTACCTACTTTAAAAAAAGCAGCTTATTTAAGAGGGCCCCTCCCGGTCTATCTATCGTCAATGTGAAAATGGTTGAAAAGCTTGTTGTTTCATCCAAAGTAATGTTTGATAAAGAGGTAACCCGAAAAAAAAGTGGTAACGACAGAACGCTCGGTTGGCATTCGGTGAATTCTGTCACTCACTCGAGTATTATTTTCACAAAACTTGTTCCAGGAAATATGTGTTTTTTTTAGACTTACTTATCTTATTTACGAGTCCATTATGGAGGAACAAATTTGACATGAAGTAAAATTTGTCACATAGGTCTACTGGATTACTTCCACACATTTTTTTTTTAAATCTAGGTTGTAACTTTTTTTTTTTCGGGTTGGAATTTCATCTAATGACATCCACCGCTCTTGGGCGGAGTGGGAGATAGTGTCAGACTTTTACTGACTAAAAACCCACTCCTCTTCCTTCTTTGCCATTTTTTCAGGGCCCCGGGGATCTTTATTGCATCACCTATGGCCCCAGTAGGCTTCGACCCTGCTGGGCCCCTACGGTTGTTGACATCTCATTGAGGCGCGCATGGAATACTACGCCGCACTGACGACTTGGGCTCGGTCTGGACGGTTACGGGACGATTGGACGGTGAGCTACCCATTGTTTACCATCCGCAAGCCCGCGCCTATGGTGGCCGGAAATCAGGATCAGAATCTCAGCGGCTGGGGCGTGAGGGCCATTGCCTCGCGCGTGCACATACGGCCTTCTCCTTTGCTAGCAAACCACAAGTATCTGTGTTTCTAAAATACCTAGAGAATTATGTGTAATAACGTCATAATCACGTAAGAGCGATTGTATGGGAAGTCGTCACGGGTTGGGCGCTCTTAAAATTACAGCTCATTTGAGCCACCAGACACCCGACCACCACTGCCTCGCCTCAGGCAGATAGTATTTTTTGCATGGAGTACTATGGGTATACGGCGACTATTTATCAACTCCACAGCCTCTCGACTGCGGGCAGACCACTCGTGAACGGCAAGTGAACTCGGTAATCATCCGTTGCTTGCACGCTTGCCTTGCGTTACCCACGCAAAGGTCCCATATGGAATCCGCGCTGTCCACTAGTGGTTTACTGGTTAGTACGGCGTCCACCTGTGGACTACTTAACGTTTACTGCTTGACATGTGACATCCAACCATGAATCACTTGCCGTCAACGAGTGTTGGTCAGGTGAAGGGCAGGTCTAGTGGTCGGTGAGTTATGACCAGAGATCGGAGTAAGTAGATTGAATTGGGGTCGTTGATCCAAAACGTATATATTAATATGGACATTCCTCCGGAATTGGTTCATTATTAAAAAAAAAACCGGAACTTAGGTAGGAATCGTATTAAAATGAGCCATATTATATTCATCATATTTTTTTTTAACGATATACAGTCACGATTTGACACAACCCAACGATCAATCAGAACAACCTTCCTTTAAATTTTGAATTGAGTAGTAACACTCCTAACATTAACAATATTTGATTGAATCCGGAAATACCGGAATTACTTTCCGGAAAAAAGGTTTATTCATGTTATTTTTTCTGTATGCATTTATGATACAAGTACCAAAAATCAATCCACCTACTCCGATCACTGCTTATGACCGTACCTATACAGCACGATCCCTATTGACCTGACGACTCTAAACCATACAAAATACAATTTATAACTCAGCAATATCACTAAAATTGCCACACAATCAGTATTCCCGAACGACTTACCTACCAAAATATGATTTGCTACATAAACTTCAACTACTACATTGAAGTCGTCAGAAGCTTCTGTAACCCACGTTTCACATTAAATCGCGACGTCTACAAAAGTAAGTTAACAGCCATCTCCCGTAACAATAATATCGCTGGATATCACATAAAGCTCTTGGGTTATGCGCACATTACTCCCGCCGCACCACTGGGGTGCAAGTAGTGTGTATACGGCGGTGTAGTTGGGCTGTTTAGTTAATTTTGCGAGCATTAGACGAGTAGGGGGGTTACCATGATGTTCAAAGTAAGATTGTTTCATTTTTATTTCAGTGTGGGTGAGAGACAGAGCTATACAGGTTGTCTAGCGCTATCTCTTACCCACACTAAAATAAGAATGAAACAATCTTACTTTAAACGCCATGGTACAGGTCTAGGACAGACAAGTGCAGAAGTGTCTTAATATTCTTGGGAGTTGCTTGCTTTATGTTGAGGAAGAGATGAAAAAGTAAAAGTTTTATTTAACTTGGTCAAAGGCAGGTAAGATACTAGTATAATTTTACTTTAAGTTTACTTTACTTTGGATGTCAAATTAATTTTTACATCCATTTATGTGTCTTCAATGTTTGTAGGTAATAGCAAATTAAATTTAGAATGTTAACTATTCATTAAGACAAAAAAATCATTATCAATTCTTCTAGATATAAAACTAAACACATGACTGACAAGACCTCAAATAGGGTTAAAAACAATTGTACAGCAAAAAATTGAACATTATTAAACATGAAAAGGAAATTGAGCAAATTACTATGACACTTGGTTGCGCAACTTTTGAGACAGTATAGTAGTGAAAATTAAACACAAAAAAGGGATAATGTCATGCTTTAAAATAAGGTTAAATTCAAAATGATATATTTTGGGGTTTTTGAAAAAAATAATAATTTGAATATTGAGGTTATGTTACATCTCAAAACAATTCATTTTGAAACCCTGCCTCCAGGCCGTGGAATCAGTTGCCTCTCTGATTTGGCAGCTAGGCAGTGGGTGTGCTAATAAAAGAGAACAAGTGCACAGCGCCACATATTGTTTTAAGTCTAGATTGAATCATCATGGACGTAAACACGTTCTAACAATTCAATTCACAGAACAAACAAAAAGAGTCAAATCGCTCTTTGTAGTAAATGAACGTAGAAGAATCCTAAAACTCAACTCGACTCGAATTTACATTTGTTAGCAGAGAAAAGCTAAAAACAATATTTTCGGCAATCAGTTTACACGGTAAACGATATTTTGTTTGACATTTCATCGAATAGTGTTGTGACACATCGATTGACTACGGCGTTATAATATTATCGATTATATCTTAATTGTTTTATTTTTGCCCAGAAATTGTTTTTAATGAAAGAAATATTAACATAATTAAAGAAAAATAATAATTACAACTCTTAATATTTTTTAGTTGCGAATGTAGATATTTTTGTTTACCCAAGATTTACGTTAATGTTTAATCGATCGATTATTACTTAAAAAGGAGTCGCTTCACTATAATTGAACAAATGACGTATTTATTGTATTAAATACTAATTAAAATGAAAATAGAAACCCCACAAATGATTTCAATGAATTTAAGTAAAAAATCAATAAAAATAATAGTTATGAATTATACAATAACTCAAATGGCCATACGCGTCAAAAAGTGAATCTATAAGTGCCCAATCTCCTTTGACGTTTAAATCACCATCTATAATTATGATGAATTGTGACCTTGAAATGGAATAGAACAAGTAGAACAGAATAAACTTTATTATACACGAAAACAGTAACAACCAACAGTACCTAAGACCAAAAAAATAACAACAAAACCAAGTGGGAACACATTCATTGTGCGTAGAGCTAAGGAGTGAAATTCCGTGCCGTAGTCTGTATTACCTGATAGCCACATCCTGGGGATATTAAAGTCAAGAGTGAATAGGCTACGTCTATGCCAGAGTCCTCCATCGTCGTCCACATCGTCGCTTTCCATCAGGTGAGATAGTGGTCAAGCGCGAACGTATCCAAAATAAAAAACCGGGCAAGTGCGAGTCAGATTCGCGCACTGAGGGTTCCGTATAAACTGCCCTTGAGAGTGTCGAAATATACGTTTTTCACTGCCGCATATTTTTTTCGTTAACTCAGAAGTTTGATTTTTTTACAGCTTCAAGGGACCGCTGATTTCAGTATATAGTTTTAATTTCAACTCGATACCTCCACGCATTCCCGAGATAAAGGCTCTTTACAGAAAGACAGACAGACAGACTGAGAACACAGTGATCAAGGGTTCCGTTTTTCCTTTTGAGCTACGGAACCCTAAAAAATAAAAGAGTTTATCATCTTTTCGCTCCAACTTTGCACCACCACCGCAACAGGCCCTTTCTGTAATTGGACACATTCAGATATGCAAAAACCGTGCCTGTGTTCCAAATGGCCCCTTTTGAAAAATTTATGCCCTCCCGTTTGACGCGGCCCATGCCTCCTGGCGGCCATTTTTTTATTTAACCCAAATTAATGGCTGCCTTCGTACATCGATATTTCTTTTGAACTTTCTACTGTTGGATGAGGAAAACGTGTCGAACTTTCGTTTGAGGTTCTGCGCCATTTTTCATCGCAGTGAGAATGTAAAGTAACAGGAAAAACTGTAGGGAATACCTTTTCTTCAAAATGTTTTTTTTTCCTTATTGTGGATGTCATTATGGTCTGCAGGAAAGACAAATGAGTAACTTAGTTAGATGTCCTTCAATCAACAATATATTGAGTCACTGCCTTGCAAAGGCATGCAAATTGCAAAGGCTTTGATTACGTCATTGTTGAAATATTCATGTTTTTATTTACCTAGTGACCTAAAGTATACCTAAGCATATAAACATAATCGCTGGGACTCAGGCTTCCTCTCTAGGAGACTGAAAGGGCAGGAATCCATCACACGGGCCCCGTGCGGGTTGGTGGATGTCACATGTTTTCGAATTTTTAGTTCTAGGATATGCCGGTTTCTTCACGATGTTTTTCTTCACCGTTTTGAGAGCAGTGGTGATGAAATAAATTACACAAATTAATGTAGCTGGCTGAGTTTGAACCCGTAACCTACAAATTCGTAAATTGGGGCCAATAGCTCTGAATCACCACTGCTCACCTAATGTATACGCGTATAAAAAAAAAGCTAGTAGGCTCGGAACTTGCTTACGTGATCGAATCAGGAATGACGATATCTGCAGAAGAACCAAGGTTACTGACATAGCATGAAGAATCGCCAAACTTAAGGTTACACTAGTCGATACTTTTCCATAAAAATTTGAGGGGGGGGGGGGTATTACTCCGCAGTTTGGAATAGACCATTCAAAAACCTTTGTGTGTGTGCGGTAATACGAGTAGAAAAACAAAAAAAAATGCCATTACAAAGTTATGAGCCAACAAAATTTCTGTTTTTTGATGATTTTAACGCAACTTTAAGTGTAAAAATGTAACAAAAATCGTATAAAATCTCCAAAACGAAGTCGGTACCGACAAAGCTTCATTACCTAAGAGATCTATAAAAAATATTTTTAATAGATTTATGCAGTGGTTTTTTCATAAACCTTGATTTTCCAAAGCACTATTCTCAAATCTAGTGTTTGTGTGCATGCGAACAATACGTTATGCATATAGACCAGTGTCTAACTGCTCATACTTGATATTATCGCTTGCGGAAACAATGTCAGATGAGACATCGCACTTTTTGTCCTCACCTATCAGCGACTTTGAGTCCGCGACTAATTCAGCCTTAAGTGGCAATGGGCAGAGCACATTGCTCGCTGAACTGATGGCCGGTGAGGCCGAAAGATTCTGGAGGGGCGACCGCGTACCAGAAGACGCAGCGTTGAATGGCCTCCTACAAGGTGGATTGATGACCTGGGAAGAATTGCGGGAATCCAATGAATGCAAGACGCACAGGACCGTTCATTGTGGCGACACTTGGGGGAGGCCTATATCCAACAGTAGACGTCTTTCAGCTGAAATGATGATGATAAAAAAACCCTTTTGTCAATAAATTTCTTGGGCTTTCAATATAATAGTTTTTGCTAATGAGATTTGGAATTATGTTGCCTTTCTGAGAAACACCCTGATGACCACCATGAGATTTCCGTTGAACTGACCGAATATTCACGTATCTCATCATCACTAGATGAGGTGTTCTCAGTACAATTTATATTAAGATACAGGAAAATTTAATTCCATTGTTTCAATTCTAGCGGCAAAATTGGAACAGGAAAAATATTTTCAATCCTCACTAAACGAGAAAACAAATACAGGTAGTTTAGTTTCAACAAATCCCGTATAGAGCTGGTTTCATAAACATAAATCTGTAGTACCCATTTCATAAATAGAAAATCCAAACCATGTATGCAAAATAAATGCACAAATAAAACACTATGCACTTAATCCCTCAGCTTTGCCGTAAAACTGAGGATTGGAACTAATCATGCGTCCACCTATACGGGTCAGGGGTCGCTCATACTTAATCGGGGTAATCCATTTGGCAGACAAGTTTTATACAACGTCCATTTTAAGCAGAGCCTCCTAACCTCGCTGTTATCAAGTGCTCCAGCAGCATGCGGGTAAAGCGATTTGTTGTGAGAGCTCCATATATCCTGGCCATGTTTTATCAGGCCGTAAATTTCTACGGATATCTAGCTAGACGTCAACCTTCGGACGGCTTTTGCAAAATTTTAGTGGGAAAAACGATTTCTTGTTGTATTTTCGGCGACGAAAAAAATATTGGGCTTTATTTTTCTTGTAGGTTGGTACTACCTTCGTATCAATGTGTAATGGGTTGTCTTCGGAATATTCGGGTTTTGGTATCGGATGATATATCGAGTTTGTGATAGTTAACGTGGCTCACAAAGCTGTTTTTAGTAGTTATTTTAGTTCTAGTAAACTCGTTGGTAAAAGAAATAGTTTAGATAACGGAGACCCCGATTCATAGCATCTACTATCAATAAATTTCATGTTTTTTCAAATGCTCTGTCTTGGGGTCACAAGCGTGATTAGGCGTGTTTTCAATTCTTGGGTCGAACCAAGTTTACCATTGCATTTTCCCATTAAAAATGACTCTCTAGCAGGTCAAAGTTTGGAAGTTGGTGCTGCACCTCCTGAGGATGACGGTCCTGCGCCTAATCACTATTTAGGATCGTGTCGGATTGTTATCTCATCGAGCTATGTGGTAAAGGAACAAAAAGTGCAGCTGTTAGCGCGAATGCTTGTACTCTACAATATCTCTTTCATACTTGGCTAATCTCCGCTGGCCAATAATATGCCATCTGGCAGCTTTGGACTCAGTAGAAAGGCGTGCGAAGAGGCCAATTGAGGATCCAGATTTGGTTAAATCCAATCTACAAAGCCTCGAGCACAGGTGCAGGGTAGCCAGCCTATCGGTATTTTACAGGTTGCATTTTGGAGAGTGTACGCGGTAATTGCATGACTTGATTCCGCCATCTCCTTTCTACCATTGGACAACCCGACGTACGGCGAGTATCCACCCTTACGTTGTTGAAACACCAACGGTCCGAACTAAGCGATTTGCTTCGTCGTTTATACCGCGTACATCGAGGGACTGGAACAATTTGCCTGCTGCGGTCTTCCCGTCCAACTATAATTTAGGTGCCTTCAAGGCTAGAGTGAATAGGCTCTTAATTAACTAGTCTAGTAGGTAACGCCTCACCATCAATGATTGCATCACTGCTTACCATCAGGTGGGATCGCGGTCAAGCACTGGTTTATACCGAATAAAAAATAATAATAATAATTGGCCACCATGATCGATACTTGCGTGGGAAGAATATTGTTTTACGTTTTGTAAGGCCACTTTCTTGATATTCTAAATAAGTATACTTACAACAGATTTATCTGACGACTGGCAACTTTACTTAATAGACTTTTTATTTAGACCTACATTAAAAATGATGTAAAAAATAACACCATCCCGTTGGTGTCGTAAAAGGCGACTAAGGGACATGCCAGAAAATGGGCAGCAGCATCCTCTGTGCATTACAACAACCACACTGCGATCGCCAACCCGTCTGCCAAGAGTGGCGATTATGGCAACCTCCGCCACCCCTGTAGGGGCCTAACAAGGTCAAAGCCTACTGATTTCCACGGGTAGTGTGAAAGTGAAACCCGGGACCCTGGGACGAAAGCAAAGAAGGAACAGGAGTGGGCTTTTAGTTAGTAAAAGTCTGACACTATCTCCCGCCCCGCCCAAGAGCGGGATTAGTCATAAGATGATTTTCTCACCTAAAAAAAAAGCCCCAAAAGTGAAAACCAAATCAATGACGACTATCTCTCTTATATTTGGTATCCATAACAAAAGTTCAAACACCAAAATCTATCCTGAATCCCTGAAGAATAGATCCCATCACATAAATTTACGAGTAGCAACAGCGATTACTTACCGAACTTCCCCTACGATCTATCAGCATTGAGTTAGATTTATATTTGATTAAAGTCTTCTGCCTTGAGCCTAAAGTATCATAATTAGTTTTTAATTATTTGATAAGATTGTAAACTCCATACTCTTACCTACTTACTGTAATGACGTCAAAAAGTTTCTTTACATTGTTCATATTGATAAAGTTAGCACTAATACAATTAAGGTGACACAAGTGCAGCAGTAGGCCGGGGTGTTTCACTGCTTGAATTAACTTTGATATACGATGAGTGACATAATTCAAGTAGCAGATATCGGGGAAAAATCAGCCAGGTAATGTCTCGCGAATACACCCTGTCAGATGGGCGAAGATCGTCATAAGGAGGTCGACGTCGTTGAGGTCGACTATGTTGAAAGCGGAGTTTTTTTTTCGGTGGGAAAATCATCTTATGACATCCCCTGCTCTTGGGCGGAGCGGGAGATAGTGTCAGACTTTTACTGACTTAAAACTCAACGGTGTAACAATGTCATCATGTTTGTGGGGTAAACTTAGCCAGAGATCGCTCGAGACAGAGAGATTTGAAATAGAAGCGGTAAACCTTTACCCAGTTTTAGCCAGCGTCATTCAACTATTTGATTGTAAAGGTCAAATAGACCAAGTAAAATACTGGTATCGAGCTGCATCCAGTTAGACGGGAAGACCGACTAAACTTAGATATGGGAAAGACTAGACAGATCATATAGACTACTATAGTGTTGGATGATAACATTAAAAGTTAATAAGTACCTCTAAAATCTAAAGTCAAAAGTTACACTGTATTTTATCTTGAAATGTAACAACTTGTACATTTGAGATCATAAAATCTTCAACAATGTAACACTGGAGGATTTATTTCTACACCAGTGAACACTTGACGCTACTTTTTGGATAGTTCTCGCAAAATTATCACTTGGATAAATCCATATAAAAGCTATTGATGAAGAAATCTTTTATTAAAAATGTTTTGGATAATGTTTGGAGTTTTTTACTGAATCGTTGGTCTTATTGATTTAAGTTTTGGGAAAGATACAAAACAGATGTTCGCTTTAGGTCTTGTAGTCCTCTTAACGTTAAAATTGGGTACATTAGGTCCAAAATTGGTTGGTTGGCTGGTGGTGGTTGGTTGTTGGACCATCTATATGGTCCAGCAAATCAAATAATTATCGATGTAATTCGTTTCCAAACATTTCATCAAGTTTATTTGACCGATTACAAATAACTCAAAATACAACCACTGGATGTTATCGGGAATGCTATCAACTGTAACTGAGATACTATTCCATTGAATTCTATGAATTCATGCTTCATAGAATTGTTTGCTGTATTTGAAGACTGTCTAGGATCAGTATTGCATTATGTTTTCAAACCCAAATCGGGTTTCGAAATTGGAGAATTTACCTATTTACTTATCTTTCATAATATGTTGTGTGATATATTTTGAGGACAATGCTTCCTGTTCTATGCGGTATAATGACAAAAAATTTTGAGACTATTCATCTGCAAATATTTTTTTACTTTGACATTGACGGCCCTGAACTTAGTTTCAAGTTTGGCACAACAGTGGCGTCTATTAGGTACTGTAGCTTGCAGGTGTCAGGGGACGTAGGAGACTTATGCTATTTTTTATCAAACAGCACAGTGTGCAACGTGCGAAAGACGCAGCGTTGGAAGGCCTCCCACAAGGTGGACCGATGACCTAGTAAGAGTCGCTGGAATCCGATGGATGCGAGACGCACAGAACCGGTAGTAGTGGCGACGCTTGGGAGAGGCCTATGACTAACAGTGGACGTCTTTCGGCTGAAATGATGATGATGATGATGATGACAACGTGCAACGCACTCCAGACTGGACTCGCCTTACTAGGGTTGCGTAGTTTCACAGGACGGCTACGGGCCACCGTTAGCGAGTTTGCTAACGTAGAGCCGTAGATGGTTAGTTCACCGTCCAGCTCGAGTCAACGACGCGTTTTGTTCCACGCACGCTTCAAAGAAATGTTAGTGAAATTATAGCAGCTAGTTAGGACCGATGCTGGACAAGACTGCGGAATTGTTCGAAGGAATTACCGCAGCGCTTGCAATAAAGGGCAACTGAAGGAATACTTGTGGGGTTTAGTCAGTAAAAATCATTTGATGATATCCCACATAAAAAAGAAAGCTGCGAAATTGTTCGAAAGATTCACTTCGGTCATGGGACAAAAAGAGGTTGCCATTTGCGTTCCAGTTCAGTTTCAGTTTTTGACTGGCCTGTTGGTCTGGTGGTTAGTGACCCTGAATGCTATGCCGGAGGTCGTGGGTTCGATTCCCACCCAGGATAAATGTTTGTGTGATGAGCATGATCATTTGTTCTGTGTCTGGGTGTAATTTATCTATATATGTATGTATTTAGGAATATATAAGTATGTTTATCAGGTGTCTAGTAATCATAACACAAGCTCTGCTTAGCTTGGGACTAGATGGCGTTGTGTGATAGTTGTGGAAAAAAAAAAAATTGTGATGGAACAGGTGAATTTTAGTCAGCAAAAGTCTGACACTTCCTCTGTTTTCACCCAAAACGTGAAATGAAAAAGCTTGACTCATCTATAGAATATAGGTACCTAATAGACATTACTTATTTTTTATAACGTAGTTTCTCATTGCCACGTTGAATGGCAATGCTAATTCTTTGGGGGAAGAACGAACCAGCCCTCTGGTCACCCAAAGTGTCGATCAGATGGCGTGAAATTTCCTTGAAAAGGAGACGCGCACTCGGACCCCATGACCCAAGCGTTTTGACCCCAAACAGCTCAAAACGGTAATTACCAATAAGGTCTCAGCAGCCGTAGCGGCAGCGCCGGCACAGCCCGCCGAACTAAGAACATGGGATGGCGCAAGGGTGTCGATACAGCTTGCGTCCCGCATCAGAGGCCTACCCACCTTCTACGGCACCAACGTCATACCATCTAATCTAATATAATTTATAAATCTAAAAACAAGCGTACATTTTAGCTTGACCTGCATTTCCAACATAAACTCAAAATAACTAACGATAAACCACCTCCAATGGGTCACTACCATAAAAAATTATTGTGCGTCCTAACATAGATATTCCATTTTTGCTCACAGGAATCAACATTATCTCTTACTGGAAGCAGAGTGTGCATCAAAAACCGCAAAAAGGGTGCTCATAACGCATTTTATACCTTGAAAGGGTGCGAAAATTAGTGTGTTTCACCGCACTAGACAAAGTCTAAAGTGGCGCTTATCTCTGAACATGCGACAGATATACATAGAGTTGTTGATTGTATGGAACAGTGTTGTGGACGTGACCGTTGCGGTTTTTGGGGCTCGTTGGAGATTAGGTGCTAATTTTGTTAGTTGTTTACAACTAAGAACTAACAAAATTAGCACCTAAGTGTTTTTGTATTATGAAAGTTCTATAACATACGTACGGTGTTGCACCACCGGTACATAGTGAACCTCCCACCCATACGTTAAAAGCGTTTTGGGAACACATTTACTGTGCGTAGTTACAGCTAAGGCATGTTGCGCATCTACAAGATCACAGGTGGACAAAAAAGGTAACGGCATGACAGGGCCAACAAGAAAAACACAAGAAAGGACCCTATGATAGATTGTAAGATGATATCAAAAAGATTGCCGGAATCAACTGGATGTGAATAGCCCAGTCTAGAGAAGACTGGACCTCTTTGGAGGAGGCCTTCACCTGTAGAGGAGTTTTATGCAGATACATAGTATTTTTAGTAAGTTACTTAGGAATAAAATCAAATTTGTGACTAACAAAAAAATAGTGTATAATTATTATTTTTTTTGGGATTCTGCCTCCTAAATGTCAACCCCTCAAAAGAGGGGGTGAAATTTTATATAGAACTTTTCGCAATTTTCAAGGTAGGAATTTAACGCGACCGAAGCCGCGGGCAAAAGCTAGTCTAAGTATATATTTATTATTGTTCTTATTTCCTCTCTGTCAGTCTTCTATTAAGTTGCCCTGCCATGTTATGTCTCTGTACCACCCTAAGATCGACTGGTAGAAAATTCCAAGGGCATTAAGTCCGTCTTTGTACAATGTTTCATTAGTGCATAAAGTTTTAAATAAATAAATAAATCAATTACCGACGTGTGGCAAATTAAATGCAAGTTTAGTGACGCGATCATCTCTTAACCTCTCGAGCGCCGATTGTACATACGGTTGTATAACTTGAATGACCTTGAAAAACGTTAAATTTTCGTATTGTACACACGGGTTTAAAACCTGAAAAAGTTTTTTTATATATTGTTTGGTGAGTTTTACGTAAAAACGCCTAATTATATAACACATTCAAACATTTCTCAGATTAATTTTGCGATAGTTTTCGTTCAGAAACTGGTTCTAAAAATCTTGAAAGTTTTACTATAAAATCTTTCCCTGGTCAAGCCCTCATAGAAGCTTCATCCCTTAGCAGTAAACCTTACGTCATACAAATAACCAGCTTAAGAGCTCAAAACTTTACTCACTACTAAATATCAGTGCTAACGAACGCACCTGCCAACTGCGGCCGCCATAACTGTGATACAGGGTCGTATGTTTACGGGCGTAAGTGTGAAACTTTGAATATACCACCGCGTTGGGCCGTATTACAAGCCCCAAGAGCATGTGGCCTAGTTTTTCGCCCCACGTTAACAGGGCCAGTGTAGTTTTTAATTTTATTAAACTTTGTAAGAACTAACATTCACACGTAGTTGAAATTTTTAATGTTGAAAATGGTTTTGGTACAACACTAGTTTACGTGTGGTTAGGAGTTTTGTTTTTTTTTTTTCAGGGAAAATATGATGGTGTTAGCTTGAATTTTCGCATTTTTGCCAAATATTCGGGTAATTGGGTCAGCCTGTGCACTGCAGTGTTACGCATTTTTTGTTTGTTGCTCATTAATTAATTGTGTTTTGAGAACGGTGTAGTGGTATTTTTATATTATTTGAAAATTTATAAATTTCCTTTGTTGTGCGCATAATACGATGTGTCCTGTATAACAAAAAAAAAAACTCTATTACATTACGTAGGTTTTTTTTTGTGAGAAATCATCCAATGACTTCTTGATCTTGGGCGGAGCGGGAGGGTACGTCAGACTTTTACTGACTAAAACTCACTGGTTTGTTCCTTCTTTGCCTTGCATAGGCTGCATGTCCTCTGTAGACTGCGACCCTGGTGGTCCCTACAAATTGCTGAAATCTTGAGGCACTCGTGGAACACTACGCGCTGTCGACGATTCGGACTCAGTCAGGACGGTTACCGGACAACCGGATGGCGAGTTACCCATTGCTCGCCGTCCGCAAGCCTCCGCCTACGGTGGCTGAAAATCGGGATCGGGATCCCGGCGGCTGGGGCTTGAGGACCGTTCCCTCACGCGCGTGGCCGCTAGCATTACTGCTTCGCAGGAGGAGGCGACCGCCTGCCAGTCCTCCACGCTCCACACCATGGCCTGTACCAGGGCCCAGCGCGAGAGATCGTTACCTTCGATCGCCCCCAGAGGATACAGCGGTGCTCTGCCCAAGCGAGGCCCACCTCTACCGTATGCTCCACCGTGTACCGTGTCCTTCGGGCGGTCCACACAATGGTGAAACCCGGGAGTTTCTGCTGCACGAATATAGTGCAGGAACCTCCCAAAATTACCATGTCCGGTGAGATCCTGCGTCATGCGGAAGATAAGGACGCCGTGTTGTTTTTCTGGCCACTGTTGCATCTCCATGCGTCAATCTTGCATGCGTGAAAAGACTTTTGGCTCCAGATCCCATGGTGGCAGGCCAGCAAGGAGGCTCGCCGCTACGTGGGAAACCATACGTTATCCCCGCACCATACGGATGGCCATGACCTTCTTGCATGCTTTCAGCTTGGCTGCAGTCGCTTTCGCAGCAAAGGACAGTAACCTACGTGACCAACCGCACGTGGGTGTGGTGCGGTGATGAGTGAAGCGAAGTGGTCGCGGTTAGTTGGTTTGATATTTTCTCGCAAACTCTTGTAGTGCGGTGACTTGTTTTATATAAATGGCGGCTAAAGCGGTGACTTTGCGCTCAATACTTGAAGACTACGGGTCTTCAAGTATAATTATTTTACATTAAAGCGGCGCCCTCGCCACAATTTATTATCATATATTTATTGTATCAGGTTGGTCTTCTCCTCGCGCGGTAGCTCCCACCAAGGAACTTAAAAAATAATATGGGAGCCCGTTTCTCGTAATACTTACTTTACTCAACGTTAGTAGTTTTAATGATTATCTTCTAGTAAATTTTGAAAAAAAAAGGCGTTTGACACACACGGGAAATTGTTAGGCAAAAGTCATTTACCAAACGACCGGACTTCTCGTAGCCTGTTTTTTTTTTGTGTCTTTCTTAAAATAAACCAATTAGTAAAGTAGTAGTAGAAGTTTTAAAATAAATTCCAATAAATCGGTACCCAAGTTATAACTTACTAGCTCTTGCCCGCGGCTTCGCCCGCAAACATAAAATATAGCCAATGTCACTCAGGAATAAAGCAGCTTTGTAACGGTGAAAAAATTTTCGCAATCGCATCAGTACTATCAGAGATTACCTCTTACAAACAAAATAATATAAAAACGAACTTTTCCTCTTTATAATATTAGTGTAGATAATTTCACTGTGATAAAATGGACCATAAAAGATCCTTTAAAAAAGACTTTTACACACTTTTACCACAAAACTACTAAAATTACTATATTATATAAGTAACATCAATTTGTTTCTCCATAAGACTTAATTATTAAATATCTCGACAGTAACAATTTCTTGCTTATTAAGTTTAAGCACTACATCCTCGACATCGATTATTCATCAATAGATTTGCGGTTAAACTGCAACGTGTTTCGATAAATTTTAATCGAAAAATTCCATTTTAAATTGTTTGACGGAACATCAATATTGGAATATCGGATAGCGTTCGAATAAAAAAAAAAAAAAAAGAATGGAGTGATACCACGCATATTTCATGAAATGTTAATTGTAGAGGCAAGGGTCCTCACGCCTCAACCGCCGCCGGGATTCCGATCCCGATTTCCGGCCACCGTAGACGCGGGCTTGCGGAGGCGAGCAATGGGTGGCTCGCCGTCCGATCGTCCGGTAACCATCCGGACCGAGCCTAAGTCGTCGACGGCGCGTATTGTTCCACGCGCGCCTCAGGGAGATGTCAGCAAATCGTAGGGGCCCAGCAGGGTCGAAGCCTACTGGGGCCATGGGTAGTGTGAAAGCGAAACCCGGGGCCCTGGGACGAAGGCAAAGAAGGAACAGGAGTGGGTTTTTAGTCAGTAAAAGTCTGACACTATCTCTCGCTCCGCCCAAGAGCGAGATTTGTCATAAGATGATTTTCCCACCTAAAAAAAAAAAAAAAAAATTGTAGAGTGCAGTACTATTGAAACTATGTGAGATTTTCTGTAATCTGTGAAAAACTACAAACCTATATATTATTTAGTATTATAAAACTTAAGAGTTTGTTTATATAAATGCGCTAATTTCAGAAACTACAAGTTTAAATTGAAACCTTTTAGTATGACGCTAAAGAATTCGGATTTAAATCTTTTAGTGTTGATAAACATCAAGTGTGTCAAAAGAAATTATATTCACATAAGCTGTAGAGCTAAATAGTGTAGAACATTATGAAAATAAACCGAATCTCCTCCAAATAAAAATTAAAGTATAAACAAAATATATATCTAGTATTTTATTAAATACTTTGACTAAAAAATAAATGCTGACGTCTTCTGATTACACACTTTACAAAGCGCTATTATGAGATACCTACTTTGTACCCCAACTTGACAACACCCCAAAAAGTCTCAAATTAAACATTCCTCCCATCCCTACTGAAACAGATCCTTTTAAACTAAACTAAAACAACGAAATGATGCCATCAGTCTCCAAACTCTTTCCATTTTTAGCCCCCGTTAGGGCACCATTAACTTCAGAGCACTCAGCCCTTAAAGCATCGTTCACACGAAGCGAATACACAACTTTTGGGAGAGATATATGTCCAGCAGCAGACGTTCTTAGCTGAAAAGTCTTATGGAGTTAAAGTACTTAGAGACACGACTGCATACTAAAGAGTGCAGCATTGGTAGATTCCCTAGTTGTACGGTTAAATTGGTGAATGTGGTGTACCTGTTCTGGATGCGAGAAGAACAAGGTCCGTATCATGATGTGTTAAAATGACGTATGAGCAAGAAAAAGGAGCTATACACCCTAAATAGCACCATCCCTTTAACAATTCAGTTTAGGACGTCAAATGGATCGCATTAAAAGTTCGTTGTAGTGCCTCAGAATTGATTAAAGTGATGATACCTACAAAGGGGAAGATTCCATATCTGAAAGTGGACGTCTTTTGACTGGACGATGATAACTATCTATCCAGCTAATGAAGTTTGGTAATCCTTTACGTGGACCACTGTACGTGTGCCATGGTGGCCATCATTTGGCAGGCTTATTCCATCCAGCCCACTTCTCTCCAAAAGATTAGGCATCCCAGGTTATTCTACGCTAGGGTTCGTATACGTGTATCAGTGATACCTGTGCAGTCAATGAGCAGGAGCAAGGAGTCTCCTCCTTCTCCAAGCATGCACTGCACAAAGGACTGTCTGTGATGCCTATTGTGCGGAAGTGTTTGTTAAATGTTCTTTCAACGATGATGACTATTAAGAACACAATACATACATGGAACTGAGTATATTCTCAATTATTATTGACATAAGTGCACTAGTAACTTCAATAGCCGAGAGCGTGTTACCACAATCACATGAGTCATACATTCTATTTTTACAAACGTAGGTTTGGTTACTATCCATATTTGTATCCAACCAAGTTTCTGTTAGGTTGTTTGGGCTTTACTTCGCTCCAGGTTAGACGAGCTTATGATCAGCTTGTAAATGCCTGCAAGATCATACACGGAACCATCGACTCGCCTAGTTTGCAAGGGAAGTTGTGTAAAATTTTTGTCCCCGATAACTACTGCCGGGCAAGACGGCATCAATTATTTGTAATACCACGTTGCCGTACGGTTGCACGACGTATAACACACTTATTCCGCGAATGTTAATCGCACTCAACGCTCTCCTTGAATCCAGTTCTAGAGTAGACCTATTCGCTGATGAATGGAAGGAGATACTGACTGAATGTCTGGTGATTTTCGAGAAGACTGAGTAAGGTTTAGGGCGGGTTTCTGAATTGAGTATTTTGAGTTAAGTACGTCTCAAACCGTACTAATGCCAAATTTTGATAGGTTCGGAGGCTAAAGTAGAGTTTGAGAAATATTCAACTTCAAATGCTTAAATCAGAAATCGGCGGTTAGTTATATTATCTGTGTTATATTTTCTTTAATGTATTTTACATTATTTCTAACTAATGTAATCAGTGTAATTGGCATTTTGTCGTTCTGGTTGAATAAATAAATGCTAGTCTAGTAAGCGGGCAGCGAATTGCTGAAGTGAGTTTTTTGCGAGTAAGCTCGCTCCGTGTGACCGCTGCCTTAAACCGTCCCGGCTAATTAATAAAACTGTCGCAGAAAGTTGTCACATAAATTGCGACACTGACGCCACTGTGACGTAACAAAACGTTTTTATAACCTTTTAAACGACACGCATAATTTTTTAAGCAAGACAGCTTCATTAAATGTTTTGCTAGGGTTCCAGGGAATCTCGGGTAATGGCTGTTTGCACGGAGTTTAGGAGTTTTTGAGTAATGTTCATGTTAATAATGTATAGATGGTACTTTATCAGCCTTGATTTAGAAAGTTGTTGAGCAGCCATTAAAAAATCCTTTTTTTTCTGTTAAAATATTGAGATCAACTCTGCCTTTGAGTCGACTTTGGTCATTATAATAATAATCATTTATTTCCAAGTTTATACTTAAATAAGGGTGAGTAACAATTTTAACATAAAACTTTTTTTTAGCTGGGAAACCATGTCTTGTCTTCTATCGGTCTATGGCGGAGTGGGAGGTCGTGTCTGACTTTTACTGACTAAAACCACACCTATGTTCCTTCAGTTGCCTTTTGAGTTATAAGAACACGGGTTTCCCTTTCGGAAGTCAACCCATGGCCCCAGTAGGCTTCGGCCTGCTAGGCCCTTACGGTTTTACAAACATCTCTTTGAGGCGCTGTCGTCTAAAGCGTGTATTTTAAGTGCTGAAAGAAATATCAGTTAGATAAAACAATATGGGAAAGTACTTATGAAAGGTTTGCCAAACTTATGTACCAGTGGTCGATGGAGCCGAAAGATTTTGGAGTGGCGACCACGTACCGTCTCCTATCTGGTAGACCGATAACTTAGTGATGGAATTCTACCGGATGCAAGACGCACAAAACGATGTGACGACGTCTGGGAGAGGCTTGTATTTCTTTACTGTACCTTAAAAATCCTTTTACGCGTCCTAAATAAAATCTCCAAACCTAAACAAACAAATTAGCCCAACGCCAGAATCCGAAGAAAAACACAATAATTAATTATCTTTTCACGACTTCACTAACATTACCGCCTTGTGCTGGCCGGCAGAAAGGCACTTTTGTAGTACGTGCCCCAAAGGGTCCCTAAATTTATGTTCTACCTGTCTCTTGCAGCTGAGCACGAACCCTAATTCAAATCCTTATGTGAACCCCGACCCTAACTGTTTAACACCTTTGCGTACTAGGGTTAATGTCAAACGCGTAAACTTTCTATAGAGTAGGTTTCGTTCAATTTATTTTATGTATTCTAAAGCTTTGAAGCTTTTTTTCTCTAAATGTTTTTTAAGCGAAGGTTCAGAAATACATTTTAATGGTAGAATTAAGTCTGGATCTGATTTATAAAGCTATTTTTGTAGTTCAATGAAAAATGGCTTTTTTTGACAGTAATCTTAAATAAATATAAGTTTAGTGTATTACTTTTGAACAAAATAAATTGACGGTTTTCTTGAATATCACTTTTAATTGAGGAAAATGGAAATGGATTTTTTAATATGAAATCCTGTCTGACGATAATCTTGAGGAAAAATTGGAGCTATTGATCTGTTCTCTTTACTGTTTGATTTTTTTTTATCCATATTTGGACCTTCTAAAAAATAATAATATAAAGAATTTTTGTTGTTTCGTTCATAAAGATATGTTTGTATAAAAGGGTAAAATTACTATGTTTATAGTAAACAAACTTTTCACAAAAAAAAAACAACCAAATATTTTATACTTTTTAGTTATGGTACCCAACCTATACCTTATAGCCAGAGGGCATCTCATGACAATTCTAATAATCCCAAACAGGGTTTGATTACATTAATTTGTTACAAAGTCCCGGTGCCTAACTTCAGGCTTCGTCATCAGATCAGTTCGATATTTTCCCCCTTTTTTTTCAGTCAGTCATCGACTGCACGTATAAACAAAGCAGTTTTACTTGTTACGACTGTTCTACTGTGATCCTATTAGGAGTTTTTTAGTTTCCATATCTTCGAAGTTCATGATCAGATCATAACAATATTTCTATGGGACCAACTCGAAAGCTTACCCCAGCCAATCAAAACTAAATTTTCAAAATCGGTCTAAAATTGACCGAGAAATCGGTGAACATACATAAAAAAAACATACATTCAGCCGAATATAGAACCTCCTCCTTTTTGAAGTCGGTTAAAAAAGGTAATCTCTAGAGTTAATAAACCAATTACAAAAATTCTGTGCTATAATCATTGCCAAGTTTTATCAGAATTGTTTTTATCTTAAAAAGTTTACCTTTAGTCTGACATACTACTCACGTAATCGATACCGCCATACAAACAAACTAGTTAAGTTACTAAAAAGTCAATAAATAGAATAATTCCCACATATTTGACAAACATTCACAATTTTCCAATACGAAGAACACAAAACCAGACCAGTTTTGAGCACCGAAACTGGTCTGAAAAAGCGTGGAAGTCCCCTTCTGACCTGATGTCCGTCGTAAGGAATGAACTGGATGTTTCGACGTCGAAAAATGACGAGGATGGCCGAACCCGCATAATGGGATAAAGTTAGACAAAGCTAAAGAGATATAAACATACGTACCGCTTGATACGCCATCAATTTTAAGACCGCTCTATCGCATTAGGTAATGTACTTTAAATGATAGTTGTAGAGAAGACAAAATAAATAAGTTTTTTTTTTACCACTACCAAAATAGATTTCTGTTGACAAGACCACACAACTGAGCTAGTTTCTCTAACTGCAGACAAATGCAAGCAATTTTTTTTATCTTTAGGAAAATTAGAGTTAGTAATCCCTTCTTCTAAGTATTTTTTTTTTTTACTTTTTGACCTGTAGTTATCCAATTCTACAAGAATTTTTCTTTTACTTTTTGACCCGTGGGTATCCAATTCTACAAGTATTTTTTTTACTTTTTAACTTGTGGGTATCCAATTCTGCAAGTACTTTTTAACTTCGTGACCTGTGGTTATCCAACTCTACGAGTATTTTTTTTTACTTTTTGACCCGTGGGGATCTAATTCTACAAGTATGTTTTTTAAACTTTTTGACCCGTAGGTATATCTTTTTTAAAGATGACCCACACTAGGCAATACTCCTGTATCGTGCGTGCATAAATATGTAAACTCACATTCACGAGACACCCAGACCCACAACAACTATATGTAGGCCATACTAATATTGGTTTTGTGCGGGAATCGAACCCATGACACGTAGTGCAGCAGCCAATCGCTCAACCACTGCGCCAATGGTGCGGTCGAGTATAACTACATGTTTTTTATTTATCAAACACATGTTTCAATACGGTTGTACGTTTCTGTAGAACATTTTTGACATCAACTCAGGTAAACCCACGGAAGCCAAAAAGCTACTCAGCCACAAAATCACTGTGTGCGTATTACGCAAAAGCCAATGAACAGAATCATTCCTTTATATTTCACATAACTACTCCGACAAAATGTTCCAAGGCCATTCACATGCAAACCTCTCGATACGCCATCAAGTCTTTGATCATTCACAAAATAGATTCCTTCTGACGGAATCATACAGCTGAACTCAACTAGTTAGATAGATAGATAGATATATTCTTTATTGTACACCAAAAATGCAAATTACATTAGGAACTTAATATTAATATAGTGTCACAATGGGCGGTTACGAACTAGTTTAAGATTATTGCCATAAAAGAGATAGGTACAGAAGTCATTCTTCATACTAAGCACGCTCAAGCAACGAACACATCTAATAGACACCGCTCACGGACACGATTTCTAGGACCGGTTAGGACCAATGCGAGCCTGAGTGCCATCCGCTTGAGACACGCGTCTGTGAACTTTTTTGTGCAATAATAGAACAACAAAAATTCATTCAGCCGAACATAGAACCTCTTCCTTTTTGAAGTCGGTTAAAAAAAAAACTGTACAGTGAACGGTTGATTAAATTCAACATTAAATGGTCCTACTGGGGCCAAGGGTCTGATTCTGAAAGGAAGACTCGGCCCTGGTACGAAAGGCAACGAAGAAAAGGAGTGGGTTTTTAGTCAGTAAAAGTCTGACACTATCTGCCGCACCGCGCAAGAGCGGGATTTGTCGTTAGATCATTTTCCCACCGAAAAAAAAAAACATTAAGTAAATGGTGAATTATCGTTTTTCAAGCTACCAGTTGTTTTAAAGACGTAAGTAGGTATTTCCTTGTATTTCGATGGTTCGATTTAACTTAACACAGAACAGTTAGGTAGGTAGATAAGCACTCCGGCCCCCGGCCCCGCGCCTTGAAAGCAAACATGACTTTGTGGTTAATGTGGCTATGTAACATTTTTACAATTTATATTAGGTATCTATCGCCGCGCTCGGGCGCGCTCGGACAGAGCGGTGCCGACCCTAGCGCGACCGGCGAGCGTAGGTATGAAAAGTGAAGTACATACATGAGATTGGCTTCTGTACCTATCTATTTTGTGCTATTGAACTGAACAATGGTACACATTTGTGATTGAATTGTGGTGCTGTATCGACGTCTAATTGGAAATGCTTGTTGTTATTCATTGTTTTGGAGACTCCACTTAGAATGAGCGGTTCAAGCATGCGAAATGGGTTTTGAAATGTTGGTTATTGAAGATTTGTGGGGAATGGTTACCATGACTGAGCATACTTTAACACTTTTGACCTGTCAGGGGTTAACTCCTTCGTGGTCTGCCGCGACTGTCTCTTATTTCACGAATATTTAGTTTGAGAGGGTCCTTTTCCACTCGCCTATTGTCAACATCGAGGATGGTTTAAAAGCTTGTTGCTTCATCTAACGCAATCCAACGCGATTCATCAAAAGAGACAATGCAAAAAAAGAAAGATAACGCCTGAAATCTCTGTTAACATTCGATTATTAAAATAATTTACTCGAATATTTCACAAAACGGGTTGGGTTTAGTAAAAATGTTACATAGCCACATTAACCACAAAGTCATGTTTCTTTGTGGTTAATGTGGCTATGTAACATTTTTACAATTTATATTAGGTATCTATCGCCGCGCTCGGGCGCGCTCGGACAGAGCGGTGCCGACCCTAGCGCGACCGGCGAGCGTAGGTATGAAAAGTGAAGTACATACATGAGATTGGCTTCTGTACCTATCTATTTTGTGCTATTGAACTGAACAATGGTACACATTTGTGATTGAATTGTGGTGCTGTATCGACGTCTAATTGGAAATGCTTGTTGTTATTCATTGTTTTGGAGACTCCACTTAGAATGAGCGGTTCAAGCATGCGAAATGGGTTTTGAAATGTTGGTTATTGAAGATTTGTGGGGAATGGTTACCATGACTGAGCATACTTTAACACTTTTGACCTGTCAGGGGTTAACTCCTTCGTGGTCTGCCGCGACTGTCTCTTATTTCACGAATATTTAGTTTGAGAGGGTCCTTTTCCACTCGCCTATTGTCAACATCGAGGATGGTTTAAAAGCTTGTTGCTTCATCTAACGCAATCCAACGCGATTCATCAAAAGAGACAATGCAAAAAAAGAAAGATAACGCCTGAAATCTCTGTTAACATTCGATTATTAAAATAATTTACTCGAATATTTCACAAAACGGGTTGGGTTTAGTAAAAATGTTACATAGCCACATTAACCACAAAGTCATGTTTCTTTGTGGTTAATGTGGCTATGTAACATTTTTACAATTTATATTAGGTATCTATCGCCGCGCTCGGGCGCGCTCGGACAGAGCGGTGCCGACCCTAGCGCGACCGGCGAGCGTAGGTATGAAAAGTGAATGTACATACATGAGATTGGCTTCTGTACCTATCTATTTTGTGCTATTGAACTGAACAATGGTGCACATTTGTGATTGAATTGTGGTGCTGTATCGACGTCTAATTGGAAATGCTTGTTGTTATTCATTGTTTTGGAGACTCCACTTAGAATGAGCGGTTCAAGCATGCGAAATGGGTTTTGAAATGTTGGTTATTGAAGATTTGTGGGGAATGGTTACCATGACTGAGCATACTTTAACACTTTTGACCTGTCAGGGGTTAACTCCTTCGTGGTCTGCCGCGACTGTCTCTTATTTCACGAATATTTAGTTTGAGAGGGTCCTTTTCCACTCGCCTATTGTCAACATCGAGGATGGTTTAAAAGCTTGTTGCTTCATCTAACGCAATCCAACGCGATTCATCAAAAGAGACAATGCAAAAAAAGAAAGATAACGCCTGAAATCTCTGTTAACATTCGATTATTAAAATAATTTACTCGAATATTTCACAAAACGGGTTGGGTTTAGTAAAACTGGCTCCATTCAGAATCTCCATTAAATGTGTAAGCTTTCTATTGATGTACTATTTTATATTTTTAATATAGTGCATTATGAGTGAGAGTACATTATGGAGGGTCAAAATTCTCGTAAAATAGCAGATTTTCAGAGGTCTTTACTACATTAGTTTTACACAAATTTATGTTTTGATTTCTATAGAAGCCTAGATATTATCCACAAGATAGCTGTGTTCCCAAAATATCTAGAGAAAAATGTGTAATAATATCATAATCACGTAAGAGTGGTTGTATGAAATATACCTCGAAAACGCTCTTAATACAATTGATTGTTGACGCTACATTGTTTTTAACAGAATATAATCCCAAAAACAGTAATCAAAATGAAACAAACGTAGTATCATTTCTACAATATTTGAAATCGTGTGGAACTGATACTTTATTAACCTTAAAAGTTTGGTACGAAAACAGGTAAACCTCAAATAAATAATATTAATATTATTTGTTTACATTTCCTTTTGTTTTCCGAACAACATTAATTGTTTATTTCTGTCTATTATGATATTGTTTTTGGAACCTGAAAATGTGCCTGATTATTTGACAAAGGAATATAATTGGAGAACAATGTTTTGTTTTGACATTAATTCTGGTTACAAGGTCCTACTGAATAATAACTTGTCTACTGATTAATCAATAGATCTTTTAAGGACAATCAAATTAAGTTTCGAAGATGTCACAGGTTTGAAATTTGAACTGTGCTTTATAGAACTTTTACCTACGACTTTGTTCGTGTGAATGTCGGTTATAGCAGACGTGAAATCGAAGCCAAATTAAAAGTAGCTTCTGTCCTTCCTTGGCTTAAAGCTGAATTACAGAACCGATTTTGATGAAATTTGGTTACTCCGTACCCAAACCGTAAATTAACCGTATTAACCGTAATTTAACTGTGAAAGCGTAAAACAGACGAAGTAAGTAAGTAGGTCATACTTACTTCCACATTTATAAATATAAGTACGGATTCTGTGTTCAGGTAAAAATATCGAGAATTGTTTTTTTTTTGGAGAGAAATCACCAAACAAGTTCTTCGGCCCTGGATAGAGTGGGAAAGAGTGCCACACTTGTACTGACAAATCCACCCGAGGTCCTTTAGTCACCCTTTTAGTTGAGTGTGAGTTACAGGGTTGCGGAAGCTCTTTTGGACGATCCCGCAGCCCTAGCAAGCATCGCCCCTAGCCGGCACTGTCAATCATACCATACTCTTTGAGGGGAGAATTAGTGACTTAATAACTACATAAACATGATCTACTTTTCTTCGTTGTATCGATTCGATTTCAAATGAAATGAATTTTAACCACAGCCTAGACACATCGGCTGAGTTAAAGTTTGCCTCACAAAGGTCTTAATGTAAAAAAAAATTGTTTCTTATTCATATTTGCACGAATCCTTTCCAAAAAACTGGATTGGACTTAGTCCAATGGAAAAGGGAGAGAGAAGTTGACTGTGGAACAAAATAGGCTAGTTATTAATAAAATATTTATTTCCATATTGGTACCATGTTGTTCCACGAAAAGGGTAAGCGACCTATGTGAGTTGACTTGCGCCCCTCTTCGCCTTCTCAAGGTTTCAGACCCTAGAGCCCTGAGAGTTATAAATAAAAACTAATACTACTAATAACCGATTAATCTGAACTAATTAGTCAATTCAACAATGTCATAACCAGTTATGAAATTAAGTCAAATTAAATTAACACTACAAATGAACATAAATTGAATTCGTTAATTAGTTCTAGAATTAATGGGAGCATCGCAAGGGGATCGCGTTAATCACAGTTGCCTGGTAATTGTTCATCGATCCTCATTCCTCATCCCATTGTAATTATCACCCGAAACGTACTCCAATTTCTAATATTGTAATAATTTACACTTTATTCAACTTGAACCCTTTTTGGACAATGAGGTTTTGGGTCATTTTAAAATTGAAGCTAACTTAAGGTTTTAGAGTGGGCCTGGATCGAAAAGGGCAACTGAAGGAACATAGGTGGGCTTTAGTCAGTTAAAGCCTGACATCTGAGTCAGTCGTCAGTCAGAAGTCATCAGATGATTTCCAACCTCGTAAAAAAATACACTCTAGTAGAAAACCTTACAAATGTTCCGTCTAATTATTTTTGGACACTCACAATACATGTTGATCCCCCATTTGATTGGGGTAAATATACAATGGGATGAGCCCATTGTAATTTTACACAATCGAATCTCAAATTTTAACAGTTATAATAATTTAAAAATACCTTAAGCGACTTAATCCTTGTTGTTGTCCTTTTTAGAGTTCTGATACCTCAAAAGGAAAAAACGGAACCCATAAAAGATCACTTTGTTGTCCGTCCTTCTGTCTCTCTGTCAAAACCCTTTATTTCGGGAACGCATGGAGGTATCGAGTTGAAATTAAAACTATATACGTCTGCGCTTCCTTGAAGCTGTGAATAAATTAAACTTCTGAGTTAACGAAAAAGTAAGATACGGCCATTTATGTCCTAAAAAACATATATTTCGATACTCTCAGGGGGATCAAAATTCATAGGGTACTTCCTGTTGGACCAAAATCCTGAAACTTTGCATAATGCAAGGTCATATAGGAATAAATCTGAAAACAATAATTTTGTTGTTACGTCACAAGAAAATACTTTTTTGGCGATCTGGAAAAATCTTCGAGAGATTCGAGAATTAAACTACATATTTACATAAGTGAGTTTGTACGGAACCCTCAGGGCGCGAGTCCGACTCGCACAAGCCCAGTTTTTTTGATAAACAGGTTTCCAGTCTATCGTAAAGTTGAAAATTCTAATTCGTAATCTTAGAACTGGGTTAAATATTGATTCATGAAACGTTGCATTGAAACTTTTACAATATTCTTTTCCAGGTTTTATTTTTATTGTGAGCGAAATTTATAGTCTTCAATAAGTGGGAAAGTAAGCTTAGTTTGCAAGGGTTTCAAAAGCGTAATAGTTTTAAAATCTTTTCCTTTAAAATTGTTTTATAATAACCTTTGTAAGTAATCTCAGCTTTCAAAGGTAACACTCTAAAAATAATTATTAAGGTATTATTCAAAATGTTTTTCGAGAGCCTTGTTAGCGCTTTAAATATATTCTCTTTCCAGTTTAAAAAAAATCTGGCTTACATCATTAAGCTTCTCTCAAAATTAGTACCTATTCCATCTTATATTCAAGACATGAACCGTTCTCCTATCATCATCATTAAGAACATTACTCTCAAACTATATATAAGTATAATATGTACGACAGTATGTTAGTCCCCCTTTACAGCGCGTTTAGTACTCCCGTCACGTCTTGCTTTACGACGCGCAATAATGTAAGGTCACTAAATTGTTAGGGTTTTACCACACGAGTGGGTGCAGCTGCGTTTATTTTTTAAATGATTTCGTGGATTCAGTTGTTGTTGATTTTTCGCTGGTAAAATGAGAGGCAATACAAATTTTTACCGGTTTGTTCTTACGCTTAGCTTTGTTTCTTTTATTTGTCGTTTATTTTGAGGCATTTTTAACGGTGTTCTTTGTTTATGAACGTAGTTACCTAGTTTCTTTTTTAGTTATTTATAGAGACCAGAATCAGTTACATGCTTAATGAAAATACAAAAAACTTATACAAACTATGTATTGTTACTATCTCCTCATATACAGAAAGCAGCAGGAACGTTTTAGGCCAAAAATAATGTGTCATCACATCTAAACTCGAAAATATATGCAATATATATACAACATACATGCAATATACATTTTTTGAACCGTTTATAGCTGCTCAATAACATAATTTTCCTTATACAGTCCTCATAATCATAATAACTAATGACCAAATCTACCCTAACCCTAATCCACAACAACTCTGTTTTGCAAAAATCCCTGACTTAAAAAAAAACAACGTATTCCACAAACCTACTTCGATAAACATTTTATCCATTCCCGGGAGGTCACACAATCAATATAAAATGTCGCTGCGACAGACCGTAATCGTCTGAAGGACCTTAAACGTCAATTCCGATAGTAATAGGTCAGCGGGTTTCAAGGAGTTGTAAAACGGTTTTATGTATCATAAATACGGTTTTAGTTAGTTTAAGTATACCCTGGGCTATAGGGGTAATCGAAAACCTAGTATTACACCCAGCATAATGCTTAGAATACTTGTGAATAACTTATAAACTTGGATACAAAGGCTTTGTGGTGCGTAGGTACTGTGGAAGTTAGGCTCCGAATTTTGTTTGTGGACTAAGTTGAAAATTGACAATGTACTAGTGAAGTATCTTATTCAGAATTGGATATTATAGGCATACAGTAAAAAGCAGCGAGCACTGGTAGCCCAGTGATAATAGCCTCGACTTACGAATTGCAGGACGTGGGTTCAAACCCAGCCAGACGCATTACTTTATGTAATTAATTTTATCACAAAGCGGTGAAGGATAAAGATCGTGAGGAAACCGTCATATCCTAGAAACAAAAATTCGAAGACATGTGACATACACCAATCCACGTAGTAGATAACGGCCCATTTTCTCTCCTAGAGAGGAGGCCTGAGTCCCAGCAGTACGAAAATTATAAGGCTGATTATGCTATGCTAGTAAAAAAAATGAACTTTGCACTGATGACTGATGAGCGAGGGAGAGTGTCAGATTTTTACTGACTAAAACCCACCCATGTTTCTTCAGTTGCCCATTGCATCCCAAGGTCATGGGTGACTTTCGAACAATACCGCGGCTCTGACAGGTTTTGTCCTGATCATTATCATCATTTCAGCCAAAAAACGTTCACTGTTGGACATAGTCCTCCCCCAAGTGTTGTCACAACGAACGGTCTTGTGCGTCTCGCAACCATCGGATTCCCGCGACCCTCACCAGGTCATTAGTCCACCTTTTTGGAGGCCTGATAGGCTCAGTCAATCATCAAGAACTATGTTAAGATTATGGCCCCTTCCTGAAAAATTTTATTAACATCCATCGATAAAAAAAGCCTAATATGGACAGTAAAACTGGTTCAGAGTAGAAAGTAGTATAAAGTTTTTTTTTTTTACTTTTCCCCGCCCTAGGAGTTACTCCCGTGTCGTGGGTGTGTAAGCTCACATACACAAGACACCTAAATCCGAACACTTATATCTGTAGGCTATAGGTACAAATATTTCTTCTGTGCCCGAACCTGCGACTCACAACGCAGCAGCCAATCGCTCAAATACTATGCCATCGCTATGCTATCTACTATGCGTCTGGCTGTTCGGTAACTAACCGGACCGAGCCCAGTCATCGACAGCACGTAGTGGTTCTCACGCTCCTCAAAGAGATGTCAGCAAACCGTAAGGGCCCAGCAGGACCGATGCCCGTTAGCTAGGACCGCGGAGAATTTCTGAAAGGGAAACCCGTAGTCCTAGGCAAAGGGTAATTGAAGGACACAGGTGTGGTTTTAGTCAGTAAAAGTCTGACACGCCCTGTCGCTCCACCCAGAACGCGAGAAGTCATTTTGATGATTTCCCACCTTAAAAAAAAAATGCCAACCGTGCCATCAATTACATAAAATTATATAGTAATAATAATAATGTTTTATTGACATAAAGAGGTTGATACATATCAATTGAAACCCTGGCTCTTGAGCTAGGTGGCACCTGTGTTACAGGAGTCAGTGTTTTCACTCGGTTGTGTAACATTAATAATTTATGCAACAAAATTAAAACCAAAATGTAGTTAAACAATTAGTGCAAGTTTGCTCTTGGGTGATAAGTTTTATTTGTTTTATTTATTTCTATACAATATAAGTCTTATCTAATTTAAACTACAATAATAATAATACAATAATATTCCACATCTATCACACAACGCTGTCTAGTCTCAAGCTAAGCAGAGCTTGTGTTATGAGTACTAGACAACTGATAAACACACTTATATATTTCTAAGTACATACATAAATTGTAGATATAAATTACACCCAGACACAGAACACATGATCGTGCTCATCACACAAACATTTGTCCTGGGTGGGAATCGAACCCACGACCTCCAGCATAGCAGTCAGGGCCACTAACCGCTAGACCAACAGGCCAGTCAAGTGTATGTGTCCATGTGTTGTGTATATGTGTGTGTGTGATATGTTTATTTTTTAGGTGAGAAAATCATCTAATGACAAATCCCGCTCTTGGGCGGAGCGGGAGATAGTGTCAGACTTTTACGGACTAAAAACCCACTCCTGTTCCTTCGCTGCCTTCGTCTCAGGGTCCGGGTTTCATTTTCACACTACCCATGGCCCCAGTAGGCTTCGAGCCTGCTGGGCCCCTACAATTTGTTGACATCTCCCTGAGGCGCGCGTGGAACAATACGCGCCGTCGATGACTTGGGCTCGGTCCGGATGGTTACCGGACGGTCGGACGGCGGGCTACCCATTGCTCGCAGTCCGCAAGCCCGCGCCTACGGTGGTCGGAAGCCGGGATCGGAATCCCGGCGGCGGTTGGGGCGTGAGGACCGTTGCCGTTGCCTCACGCGATCGGCCGCCTCCTTTGCTAGCATTACTGCTTCGCAGAAGGAGACGACCGCCTGCCACTCCTCCTCGCTCCGGATTATGGCCTGTACCAAGGCCCGGCGCGAGAGATCGCCGCCGCTGATTACTACTAGCCCCCACGAGGACACGGCGTTGCTCTGTCCAAGCGGGGCACTCCTCCACCGTGTGCTCCACCGTGTCCTCCGGACGGTCCACACAGTGGCGACACCCGGGCGTCGCTTCCGCACGGTGTGTGATATGGTGCGTACATGTGTTTTTCTGTGTGACTGTGCTTGGTGGTTGAGCTTTTTATAAAACACAATAACCTACTAGTAACTTTACAAGTATCTCAACCCAGATCCCTATTCAAATACTGCTTCACATATTTATTCAGGCCTTTGTTGCAGACTTCCTCAGCAGCGGGCAATATCCGGCGTGCGAGGAAATGCGCTGACTTGCAACAAGCAGCATGGCGGGTTACGTGGCGTATGCGCTGTTACTGCTGATCGCACTGCAAGCAGCGGTCGCCAGCGCCGGGAAGTGTACCACGTAAGTATTTTTTATTATTTACTTTTTTTTTCAGCGATATAATTGCAACTGATATTCAATTAGGAGGTGGCATCTTCTAAAAATTATAAAAAATGTGAAAATTAAAAATATTTTTGAGTTTAGGATATCGTTAAATAATTTCTCACGTTCTGCGTGTAAAGAGAGAGCTCTTTAAGAGCGAGGCTTAAATTTCGTGTCCCCAAATATTACTAAAACACAAAGTTTTATAAATTAGTGTATAGTTATAACATCTGTACATATAATAAATCTGTAGAATTTTTAGTTGTGCGCGCATCACGTAAAATGTACGAAATCGATCTAAATAACTTTTATACAATAAAATTGTGTGTAACTCGATATATTACTTAGGCTTTGTTTTATCACAATCGGTTGCCTATATCGAAAGATATACTACATTCATTGACTGTTAGGCGTTACGAAGTTCCCGGGTTAGCTAGTTACTATTAGACTTACAGAATTTCGCAATTCCGGTATCGATCATTTTGTTCCCATACCTTTTTTTGAGGTGGTAAATCATCAAACAGTTTTTTTCCCGTTCTGAATGGAATGAGAGGAAGGTTTTTTTTAGGTGGGAAAATCATCTAATGACAAATCACGCTCTTGGGCGGCGCGCGAGATAGTGTCAGACTTTTAGTGACTAAAAACCCACTCCTGTTTCTTCTTTGCCTTCGTCCCAGGGCCCCGGGTTTCACTTCACACACACATTACCCGTGGCCCCAGTAGGCTGCTGGGCCCCTACGATTTGCTGACATCTCCCTGAGGCGCACGAGGAACAGAACGCGCCGTCGACGACTTCGGCTCGGTACAGACGGTTACTGGACCGTCGGACGGCGGGCTACCCATTGCTCGCCGTCCGCAAGACCACGCCTACGGCGGCCGGAACCCGGGATCGGAATCCCGGCGGATTTCCCCTCACGCAATCGGCCGCCTCCTTTGCTAGCATTACTGCTTCGCAGAAAGGGAAGGTCTGATTTTTTGGCAAATGATTTTACTGGCAAAAACTCACATATGTTTCATAACTCTTAAACAACCTCGTAGTCTGATTAATTGCATAAAAAGTCGATTAAAAATCAAAACCAAATTAAAATCACTACACAGAGCTCCATTAACAGGGAAACTTTTCTAAAGAAAATTACTCCACGTTTCACGCTAAAGCAAAACCGCACATTACCAGTTGAAACTTAAATAACAACCTTCACAAATCCCTCTGTGAAAACTTGCGCTAAACTGTTTTTCACTTTCATTACGACATTCAAATTATAAAATATATAAAAAGATCACTTGACCTTATGTGAAAGGAGTCCGTGGTTTTGAATGAAAAATTTCCGGTCAGCTGCGAGTCGAATTCGCGTATTAGGTTCCGTAACTCCACAACTAATTTTTTTTTAAGAAAAATGTACGAGTAATCAAGTTATGTCAATCTTAAGCATCTTCAAATGTGTGATAAATCTAGAAATTACACTGGTTATCACTTCACGTGTATTAATTAAGAGATTAGGTATTTTAGTTTAACTTTATTCTTCCTCTTTTTATCATTTGTTGTATAAATATTTATATTTTTATTATAAATATTTTTTTTATATTATTTATTCTATACAAATGCACTTTAATCAATCAAATATTATGATCTTATGAACGCATTCATGATACAGAAACACTCGTAATTCCTAATTCGGTCCAACGTTTTTTTTTAAATAAAAAACAAATAAACTTTAATTGGCAACATTAAACAAATAAATATAAAAGGATAGATTACAATTTTTAAGATAGAACTGATACCTTAACCATTTTTTACAAAAAAAAAAGGTTTTTTATACATACACACTCATGAATCCTGCGAGACCAATTTAAAATTACAAACTTAGATAATAATCATTAAAACGGACTGAAAAAGTAGAAACGAGATGAAAATTTGAATATATTAATTTGAATTTAGATGATCACGGTTAACAGTGTACACAAAGGCAGTCGAAAGTATCAAATACATTAACTATGAATTCTTTTTTTTTTGTTATCTATACTTGGAAGTATTCATTCATTTATACAGATTTCAACACAAAATCTTTCCTCCCTCTGGTAGGGTCCCATCAATGCGGTACCCTAAATATAAAAACCTCAACCGACATGGTTGTAAGTCGGGCACTGGGGAAGGGGTGAAAGAGGAAAGTGAAAACGTGTCAAGCGTCACATGAGTAGTAAATACTGCACCTGTTAACTCGAGTGCTTAGGCTGTGGGACACCGAGATAATGGGCATGAGTTTGTGGGTTTTTTTAATGAGTCTTTTTTAGAATAGTTTCGGTTTTTTATTCTGAAACAAGAAAATGTACGTGTGTTTATTATGTGTAGTAGTAGATATGCTTTTGGAAAAATGCTTTCCCAACTCTCTTGAGTTAATTGCAATCAATGCAGAGGACACTAAATAAATATCAAAATACGATGAGATGTATCTCGTACATTATTTCTTATATAATATTGTACCTATATAGATCGAGATTTAGAAGAAATTAACTTCGACTTTAATTCTTTACTTTGGCATTTGCGGAATCTCCACCTCAATTTTTCCAATAACACGTGCTTTTCCAATAACTATTAAAAGGCCATTAAACACTGGAGAATATTTAGAGAATATTTGAGTAAATAAAAAAAATATTAAAGTTCTCAATAGTAGAATTTCTTCGAATTAGACGCAAACTGACATTACAACTACATGACAGAAATTTGTAAGAGTGAAAGAGATAGAGAAATCAAAACCAGGCAAGTGCGAGTCGGACTCGCGCACTGAGGGTTCCGTACAAACTTACATATAAAAACAGTTCAATTACCGAATAGTCTCAAAATTTTTTTAGAATTGCAAAAAAGTTTTTTTTTGTGATGTAACAACAAATTTACAGTTCAGATTTTTTCCTATATTTATGCTTTGTGATCTTGCTTCATGCTAAATTTCAAGATTCTAGGACAACGGGAATATGAATATTGATTCATATTCCCGTCCGAAAGCGAAAGAAAAAAGATACGCAGGTAGCTCGTGATGTACTAATTCAAAACATAAGTATTAAAATACATATTATAACACAAAGTAGATAGTAGTTATTTTAGAGTCGGGCAATTTAAGAATTTCACAAGTAAAAGATCTTCTAATGATCAAGTACTATAGATGTTATAAAAAAACCACCAAAAGAGAACCAGTACAAAAACGAATCTCATCTGATGCGACGGGGGCTACGTCACCTTATTAAATTAAATAAATGACTCGCTTCGCTTTGAGTCTGTATTTTTTAATGTAGAGACGTCGACTTATCGTTGAGTAAGCTTAACTACTAGTGTATTTTGTAATAATTTTAATTAATGGAATTTTTATGATTATTTATTTTTAATTATATATAATCTAAATGTGAATGATTTTTATATGGGTCATAATTTCAAATTCATCGCAACAAATGAATATTATTATTTTATTTTTATTTTTTAACAATAATATTAAATATCACACTATTATTATAAAGGCATCAGTTTGTATGTATGTTTGTGTGTACGGCTGAATGGATTTGGATGGTATGATAAACCATGTCTTGGAATAACCCGCAACCTTGAAGTCACTGCGCGCTGGCAGAAAGTAGCTGATCAAAAAGTGTTTGAAATCGATATTCTATTCAACCCTAATGACCTTATGATTAAAAAGTAATTAATGAAGTTATATTTTTATTTTTATAAAAAAAAACCGCCAATGAAAAAGTCCAACACTGCGGGGGAATTATGTACTGGATCAATGATAATAAATTTGTGAGCCGATGTCTGAAACACGGTGCATATAGTACTGTTTTTCATAGTAGACCCTCGATAATTTTTTTTTTGTTTTTGGGGGGAAACCTTCGAGAGGCGCCTGGACTTTTGGGGAAAAGACCAGGGAGTGTGGGATTTTACCTCGCTAAAACCACCCTGGTGATCACCATCAACAATTGGAAGGGGGCCCCGTGACCTCTTAAAAGACCACCCCGGAACCCCCTCTGTACAACGCCTATTAGGGCACATCTCTGAGACCCTCGATCCTAGAGAACATTGTTTTAACGCCAAAGTAGGTAACTAAAAACCAAACAGAAACTTTGTTTAATGTCTTTCCAATACTACTTAACGACATGAAACTTTAGAGATAATCATTTTTCAAAGGCATCGGATGTATAACGACTTGCAACAAAAGATCGCTGGAGGGGCAAATTTTATTCTGTAAAGTCATCGAGTTAATGACTTTTTAACTTAGTCGGTTAGCGAGCAGGTACCTTTTAATGATCAGTGGTATTACGCTCGAGCAGATGGGAATCCTGGAGACGTATTTATTTTATTAATTAGACACAGGAAAACAGGAGTGACATAAAAGGAAAAATTGTGAATAATAGCGTGACGGCTGACAGGATCGAATGGAAGAAAAAAGCATGTTGCGCCGACCCCAGGTAATAAGGGACAAGGACAGAAAGGTAATGATTTGGGAAAACAATGAAAGACATTTTCTTATAAATAAAAATGAATAACTGTTCGTTAGTTTCACTAAAAGTCGAGAACGGCAGGACCGATTTGGCTAATTTTGGTCTTGAAGTATCGAATACAACGCCATCTCTAATTAAAATATCAATTTAAAATGAATTATGCTGGTTCTGGTAATGCAAATTTTAATAGATGGCGTTATCTTCTGATAGTTCAGCTAAAAGGTATCACAACATTCATTCACTAAAGACGGTACGAAGTTCGCCGGGTCAGCTAGTATGCTGTAAATATGAGTATAAAGGAACTGTTTATTTCTAAAGACATTTCTATCAGCAGACCTGTACAAGAAGAAATTAAAATAAATGTTGACGATAGTGTGTTAAAACATAAGCCTTCTTGCAGTCGGGTAAAAACAGAAGAAGAAGAGTATGTGAACCCTTAAACCTTTAACAGTTCGTAAAGCTGGTGGTAGACCTGCTGGTAAATAAAAAAAAAAATAGAATAAAACGCCATCTCTAATTAAAATATCAGTTTTAAAATTAATTATGCTGGTTCTGGTAATACCAATTTTAATACATGGCGTTAATAATTTCGTTTCATTTATAATGTAAACGGAAATATTTATTAGTAGCCAGTAGTAGAACATATCCCAAACCTAAGGGAACATACAGGATAATAAGTGTTAGGACATGATCTACTCGTTTACACAGTTTCATCGTAATCCATAGACATTCGAGTGATTATGCTAAACTTTTAAATAATAACAAAATGCTTACATCTAAATATACGTAGCAAAAAAATTAACATTAACATCATCATCATCATTTCAGTCCAAAGACATCCACTGTTGGACTTGGGCCTCGCCCAAATGTAGCCACAACAACTGGTCCTGTGCGTCTCGCATTCATCGGATTCAGGTCATCGGTCCACCTTGTGGGCTTCCAACGCTGGGTCTCCTGCGTGGTCGCCACTCTAGAACATTTCGGTTCCATCAACCATCGGTTCTGCGAGCAATATGCCCTGCCCACTGCCAATTAGGTGTGGCGATTCTTCGGACTATTCCTGATGCGGCCACGCAAGGAAACTCCGAGCATAACCCTTTCCATGGCCGTTTGTGTGACTTTAAGTCTTTTGATTAGGCCTATTGTGTGCTCGTTGACTGCACAGGTATCAAACATACACGCATATGTACCCTAGGATCTCTGAATTTGCTTACAAACTACTTGAACTGCCTGAGAGGGTTGATCTGTTTTTAGGGAAGTGGATTGGATTGGATGGAATAAACCAGCCAAATGATTGCCGCTACGGTCCACGCACAATGGTCTACATAGGATTAAGAGCGTAAACTAGACTCCATTAGAGAGATAAATATAGAGACCCATTGTGAGCTGAAACCTAATTGCTTCAGAGTCATATTTTATTATATGACTCTTTATTTTATGATATATTATCATCACATTAACGCATAACAAGAAATATAATGATAAAACGAGTCATTATCCTATCATATGGCAGCGTTGCCGGTTTTTGTGGAAATAACGCAAACAGTTGGTCAGCGTTGTAATGGTTTTAATTAATTTAACCAGCGTTAACTTGTAACGGGTGTTTAATTAATCACGTGATATGGTTTAATGAGTCAGCATGTTATGTACTATATTTTCATGTACTTATGGGTGTTGAGTTAAGCTGGGATGTAGGTAGAAGAGGATTTAAGGTTTCAATTGGTTTGTTAAATAACAGAAAAACTGAGTATGATAACATCTTTTTTTTTTTGCTGGCCTGTTTTGTCCCACTCTTGGGCAAATGCCTTCCTCTACTTCTTCCATCTTCCGCGATCTTGCCCTTTTTAGAACTAGAACGCTGGCGAAATCTGATCAGCCCTCTTTTCGTTGATCGCCTTGAGTCGGCCACGCCTCCTATTCCTTTATTCTGACCACATCACTTAGCGTTGTGACGCCATCAGAACAAAGGTATCGGAGGCGTGGCCGACTTGAGGCAATCAACGAAAAGAGAATCGAAACAAAGCGGTTGTAACTTGGCTAGGGGGGCAGTTGGTTCTGCTATCTCTTTCGTGATCTACAGCGACACCACGCCACACCGTCTTACTGTTTTAGGGGAACTCTATGCTACTTTAGCCTACAGTTTGTCGGGCTTGCGGCGGATACGTGCTGCTTAGTTCCATTTAAGTCGGGCTGTCCTTCATATTCAAATAAAACAATTGATATTTATGTAATATGGTGAGCAGTGGTGACCCTGTTGTAACTGCCCTGACCTACGAGTTGTGTAGGTCGAGGGTTCAAAGCAAGTTCAGGGCAAGCGCTTTCTTAAAATTTATTTCATCGCTACTGCTCTCAAAACGGTGAATGAACAATAAAAATATATTTAGGAAGCTGGTATGTCCTTGAACCAAAATTTTGAAGATATATTACATCTACCATCCCGAACTGTGCCCGTGTAGTGGATTACGGTCCATTCGCTCACCTGGAGACCTAAGTTCCAGCAATGGGAGCATTATAACGCTGATTATACTAACGTATATCAAACATGAAATAGTTTTTAGTATATCCATCACTTTTTTTTTAACAAATAAGGTCAAACTAAAAAAAAAGAAGAAAAATAAAATATTTAAATTAGGAATTAAAAAAAAACCGACCTACAGATTTGTAATGTACATCTTAAACCCTTTTATATTATACTTATACCCACTTAGCTATATTTTGCAAACATTCGCTCGTTCATTCCTTTCTTACTTCATTCTTCATTACTTTCACCACGGGACAGTGGTGATAGCTTGTAAATGACTGAGCCAATTTTGATCAAACGCTTCTAAAAACCATTACCAAAACACCTGCTTTCAAATAAAAAAAACAACATCCAAGTCGGTTCTTCCATCCAAGAGCTATGATGCCATACTACAGACTCACATACATAGCGGTTAAACTATTATTATAACACTCCTCTTTTTGCTTCAGAGGTTAAAAATATACCAATAGCAAAACCAATGCCATTCTTTTCCCATCTATTTATTATTTTTTTTCCTCTTAAACTTATCACAGTCAGCATTATTTTTGATTGATGGACATTTTGTTAATACTCGTAATTTCACAAATAATACTTTGAGGATGCTTGCTGCCTGCTATGTGCTCATTATAGAATGAAATATCTGACAGTTATCTGAAGCTTAAGGATGAGAGTAAATTGGGAAATGATATTTTGCAAATTGGACTTCATTATTAACAATAAGCATAAGCAACCTTATATTGTTCCCACTGCTAGGACTCAGGCCTTTTCTTTGGGAGAAGGAATGGAAAATAATCCACCACGCGGGCCCAATGCAGATTGGTGGATGTCATATGTCTTCGAATTTTTGGTTCTAGGACATTCTGTTTTCTTCGCGATGTTTTCCTTCACCGTTTTGATAAAATTAAATAACAATAATTATAAATATACCTAGCACAAAAAAAACACTCTACTAATTACACTTAGCTAAATTCAATCTATAATACGGCGTTGAAAAACTCCTCCCCATCGCTGTCGACTGGTTATAATACAACATGTAACTGGAATAACGCACACCTTTATACACCACAATTAGAAAATTAAGTTACAATCATAATTCAAGCGCTGAAATTTTAATTAAAATCACTTGGGTACTGTTTAAAAAAAATTGTTATTTTGAATCTTATCCAAATGATTGGCAAATAAAATGAGTATCGACGAACTACTCTGGTACGGCATTGGTGATATAGCTATATACGATATATATCTTCTTCCTTGTCGGTATCACTTTTGACGGAGTGGTCGTGGTCATCACATGTGTTGGTGGCACTTCACAACACGCAGCTTTCCTTGTGCATTTTCGTGCAGTGATGATTTTCAGTATGTACGTTTATTATTTTAAGGTGTCTACGCTAGAGCCCGCTACGAGCCAAGCACGAGTGGAGTACCAGACGAGCAAGAGCGGAATACTAGCCGAGCTCAAATTTGTGTAGTGTGGACCGAATCTGGAGGAGCCGACCACGAGCGACATTACATGAACTTGAACTCGGCCCGTGCTCTGCTCCTCTAGCGTAGACCCACTTTTACATGTTGTATATGGCAGCGTACCTGTCAACAGCTGTTGGATCTTTTTTGCCCAAAGAAAGAAATTGATCGATACCGTCACCGGCCCACGCTGAAAATCAGCGCCGTAGACTCATCGCATTTTGCGTGTGGTCATATTATGCTGAGCGTTTGGCCGTTTTGCGCGGATGTGGCGCATATTTTTTTCACATAATATACTTATAATTTGTTAGTTTTAAATATGCGCCTAGTTCCGCAAAATAAAATGTTTTTCTTTCTTCTTTCTTTCTTAATAACATCATTAGTCTTTAGGCAAAAAAGGTTCAGCCCTCTAGTCACGCAAATTGTCTAAATGAAAAGCTTTAAGAGAGTGTTTAATACTCATTGGTGAACAAAATAAAGTTCTTACTGCAAACTCTGGCACAGGGTAATATTGATTATGTTAATTATAAAAGCACCAGTTTAATTGGAACCTTCTCATTTAGAATGTCCTAATATTCTTCGAGAGGCCCTGTCAGATTTTTTCTGACTTAAACCAGCTAATATTGCTTCAGTTGTCTATTGCGTTCATGCTGTCATGATTTTTACTAGACAGCTGGATAGCAAGCTACCCATTGCTGAACGTCCACAAGCCCGCACCGCGCCAACGGTAGCCAGGATTTGCCCTACGACTTCTAATCCGGGTGTCTTTTGCGGCAGCGGTTGAGTCGTAAGGATGTCCTCTCACACATCATTTCAGCCACCTCTATCGATGTATATTACTGTAGAAGTAGGTAACTGGTTCCTATTTCCTCTCACCCCATACCATGGTCTAAAAAGGGGTTAGAAATGAGATCTCGTCGCTGTCGATCACCTCTACGAGAACACGGCGGTGCTTCGCCCGAGTGGGGCAGACTTCCAGCAAACAGGTGCCTGTTTGAAACACCCATGTCTGGTAAAGACTCTGCATCAGGCGGGAAGTAAGATCGCCGTAGTGCCTCTGCGGCTAATCGATATACCGATGTAATCGTGGCGTGCCCAGCCACCATAACACCCACGAGCTAAAAACTTACATTATTATTATTTATAATAATAATTTTAGTATCTTAACTGTCATTATAATTTGTTTATTGTTCTTAGCTGCTTAATAAATGTTGACTTTCCAAAATTTTCCTATTACTTGTACTTTAATTAAAGTTATTTCTGTTACAAGAAGCTCCTTCGCTCGTTATATTTCAACGTGGCTTTGTTAAAATATTTCAAGGATGGCTTATTTTATTGAACAGTGTTTATTTAGTAAACTTGTTTACTACGTAGGTAATAAGAGCGACTTTGGCGGGCGGATTCACTAAGTCGTATTATTAGGGACTTCAAGAGTGTATAGGTTACATCTAGGTAAGCGTGCTCCAACATTGACCACGTCATCGTTTACTAAGTATTGAGTAAGATAGTGGTCAAAAGCAAGCCTGTCAATAATAAAAATAAATTAATAAAATAAACTTTTTACAAAAAAATACAACCGACTTCAATGTAAAAAAAAACACTAAAACGTGCAGAATAACTTTAATTTTGGAAGACGGTATTGGCTAATAGTTTCGTTATTTAACACCAACTTCCGAAATTAAAGTTATGTTGCACGTTTTAGTGTTTTTTTTTACATTGAAGTCTGTTGGTATTTTTTTTTTGTAAAAAATGTCTTATTTTACACTTTTTAGTTATGGTACCAACACTAAAAAGCACCCCTCAGCCAAATTTTAATACCTTATAGCCAGAGTGCATCTCATGACAATTCTAATAATCCCAAACACGGTTGGATTACATTAATTTATTACAGAGTTCCGGTGCCTACCTACTAGTTAGATATATTCCCTCACCTCTTCTTTCAGCCAGTCATCGACTTCACGTATAAACCAAGCAATTTTACTTGTTACGATAGTTCTGCTGTGATACATATCCGTTCTGTTCCATATCTTCGAAGTTCATGATCAGATCATTACAATATTTCTATGGGACCAATATGTCATATCATAACACAAGCTCTGCGTAGCTTGAGACTAGACGGCGTAGTGTGATAGTTGTGGAATATTATTATTATTTATTATTAATATACAAGCATAACCTTTTAACCAAAAAAAATAATTTTCAAAATTGGTCTTTAATTGACCGAGAAATCGGTGAACATACATAAAAAATAATACATTCAGCCGAACATAGAACCTCCTTCTTTTTGAAGTCGGTTAAAAAAGTGCTATTGGTTAGCAAATGGCTTGTAATTATTAGAGTAGTAACGGTACCACAGAAATTAAAGTTTAAATCATTTTCTTTTCTCAAATAGTGACCGTAGAGTTTCTTGCCAGTTTTTCTCTATACGAAAGGATCAATTAGAACCGTGAGCTAGTTTCTAACATTTTATAAGTGCTTATGTAAGCTTTTGTGTATATTTTGATTTATTTTTCAAATAAATTAACATCTTTTATATCGTAATAAAATCACTCACTTCAGTATAAATAAATATATATATTTCAATCAAACCATATTATTACATATACATACATATTACATATAATTGTCAAAAAGTCAGTCAATCAGAAAAATGATGCTAATTGAACATTTCAAAGCGTACTATCTCTATGGAGAAGAACGTGCAACTCCTCGGACACTCTTTTAAATCTGGTTAAGTATAATAAATACCTTGGTTACATGTTTCTTGTGATTATAATAATGCAAGTGACAAATCGTGCGTCCGACCCCAACGATCGCCAATTGAACAAATGAGCTGTCACCGCCAATATGCTGCATCAACAGTTTTACCTAAAGCTACTACAGATAATCACAAAAACGTTTCGGTGTTGCCAGCACATTTTTTCAATTGCAATGAATTATCGAATGCTAAATAAATTAAATTAAATTCTGGTTTACAAAAAATAAAACAAAGTAATTATTCTGATTACGTATGAAAACGTAACAATATCAACACTAAAAAATAATAATATTTCACAACTATCACACAACGCCATCCAGTCCCAAACTAAGAGTACTGTCCGACCGTCCGGTAACCGTCCGGACCGAGCCCAAGTCGTCGACTGCGCGTACGCGAGCCTAAGGGAGATGTCAGCAAATCGTAGGGGCCCATCAGGGTCGAAGCCTACTGGGGTCATGGGTAGTGTGAAAACGAAACCCGGGGCCCTGGGACGAAGGCAACGAAGGAACAGGAGTGGGTTTTTAGTCAGTAAAAGTCTGACACTATCTCCCGCCCCGCCCAAAGGCGGGGGATGTCATAAGATGATTTTCCCACCGAAAAAAAAACCCAGACACAGAACAAATGATCGTGCTGATCACAAAAACATTTGTCTTAGGTGGGAAACTAACCCACGATATCCGGTATAGCGTTCAAGGCCACAAACCACTAGACCAACAGTCAAAATGACACACCAAAAGCAGTAACGCACCAAAAGCAACTACACAACTACGAACAAGAACAACGTATAAATTCTGTTTGTCACCCGTAACACGGTGTTCCTCGACACAGAAAATCAATTAATCATTTTCTCGCGCGCTAATAAAATTTACTACTTGACGTCACGCCGGGAAAGGGCTTAGAAAACTCGATTTATTTTAGAAAGTCATGTATTTAATTGAGGCAACTTTGCAACTTTGAGAAAGGGGGACGGGGTCCCCGAAAGTTACCCTTTAAAGTTACCCTATAAGTTTTTTATTGTTAACGGCAATCCTTCTGGAAGTTTTTCGCAACGGTTATGTGGCTTGAGCTTTGATGTTAGGGACGCACCGTTAAGCGATGCCATTTTAGGGGATGTGTGCCCCTATTCATTGTGAAAGGTTTTCGGAAAGCGAGCTTTTTAGGATATTATATTTTTGCGGCTGCCGGAGTTTCTTTTTAGTTTAGTGGTAATGCAACAAAAATTATGTGTGTTTATTCATATAAGATTTTTGACATTGAGTATAGAAACTATTGCTGAATTGTTTTTTTTTTTTATATAGGTATATAAAAGTCTAAAGGTATTGTAAAGTTGTTAATGATATTCTGATATAAATTATTTTTAATTATATTCGCAATTAATTGTCCTGGTTCAATTTTAATTGTCTAATTTAGATTCCATAAGTAAATGTCCAAAGTTAAAATATGTATGGTTTCTTTCATCGATCATTTTAAGTTTCAGTGTCATACTTCAGAAGTTTATTTTAATATTATAATTTAACACTACTGAACTAACTTATAAATTAGTGATACTAACAAATATTGTGGAGTAAAAGTTGTCTCATAATGAATTCATCATCATCACTATCATCATTTCAGATGATGTCCACCGGTGGACATAGGCCTCCCCAAGCGTCACCACAATGAACGGTCCTGTGCGTTTCGTGACCCTTACCAGGTCTTCGGTCCACCTTGTGGGAGGCTTAACGAATTATTTTAATTCAAAATTAAATATATTTCATCATAATTTATATCATTAACAGCTGATATATCTACCAATTAATTCTCAGAAACATCCAGCCGAACTTACTTCGCAAAATTATTCCTTCAAATAACCTAACTTAACCTGTTGGTAATTTAAATTATCCTATTCAGTTTCAACTTAGACAGCGAATCCCACTGAACCAATTCATTCGTTTCTTCAGAAACCCAGAGAAAATCAACTCGATCGCAAGAATAAATACAAGTTGAATGAAAAACAGAACAATTGTCGAGCAATCACAACGATATCCCGGCAATTTCTCTTTAATAATGAACGTTCGTCTTCAGAAATAATCATCTTCACGGTTCCCCGAATGTCAATTTATACGTATGAACACAATATGCGGAGAATGGAACTTTTGTTTGGGTAGGTTTTGGAGACCCCCACAGAGTATGCAAAGACTAGAGGTGACATCAAAATTACAATCACACTAATATAGAAAGGCGAAAGTTTCTAAGTGTGTATATTTTTTACTTCTTCGCGCTCGAACTAGTGCTTGACTGCGACCCGACCTGATGGTAAACATTGATTGTGGAGCGTACTAGTTTATTTAGAGCCTATTCACTATAGCCTTAAAAACTCCTAAATTATAATCGGACGGGAAGAACGCAGCAGACAAATTGTTCCAATCCTTCTTCTATGGTTCGTATGACTAAACGATTTTCGATGAAACTTGATACAGACAGCGTTGTCAACTGGTTACCCCATTTGCTAAGGTAATGTGATAGGGTTACCCCATTGATGCAGTTGTTATATTTAGTAATAGCTTATAAAATACTTTTTATCCTAAGTGTAGTTTTTCTTGGGATAATTTTCTACTTTCCTACAAGCGAAGTCGCTGGCAGAAGTTATTTGAAAATCCCGCTGTCATATTTTGTAGATATAATTAGAATTGTCAATTTTTAAGACTAAACAAACTGCTTTGCATGGCATACGGCCGAGCGATCGAGTTCCAAACAAGACTTGTAGATGCACATAGGTTTTCAGTCTTATTAAACGATATACGGAATTAAAATGAAGTTGAGCATCACACTTGGCTACGTACAGTGATAACAGATTGAGATGACAGGTGGCGATGACAGGTGGTGATGACAGGTAGCGATGACAGGGGACGCCCTAATAGTGAAATGGGCAAATAACTTTATTGGTATAGCATTTAAAATTTGGATAAAATTTTTGAGCAAATATCTATATTTGCTCAAAAATTTTATCCAAATTTTGTGCGAATAGGCTCAAAAATAAAAAGTCTATGATCATAGCAGTGGGCAGTTACTCTGATTCACAGCTCAACTTTGCCCACAGTGACAATCGATGACAATCACTGACGCACCGCTTGGTTTGTATTGAAAATTATGACAATGCCGTCTGTAACAGTGGCCAATGTAGGCGTCTTAGTACTCTGTGGAGTGCCCCGAAACTCAGACTTTACACGTGTTTCTGTTAGACTGTGTATTTTGTATAAATGGTAATACTGTGCAGAACTAATATTTATTTTAAGTATATTTTACGTTAAGTCGGCTTAAACTAATTAGTACGAGTATATTGTTTATTAATAATATAAGTCAACGGCTTTATAAATCATACACAGTAGAACCCTGAGAGCCCTGTTTTTAAAGATATTTAATAAAAGAAATGGTGGTCGCTTTGTCATGTCTCGCCTGTCTGCAGAATCAAACCGAGCCATTTTCTGGGTAGTTTTCAAAAAATAACCACGAAAGCTAAGGCGGGAGCTCAGCTCCGCTCTCACCTTAACCTTCTAACCCCGACCTGTCCGTGTTTAGAGTGCCTTACAATTCTCTTGGCCTAAGAATATTTCGTTGGATTTGTAAAAAAAAAGACGAATTAGTTTAGGTAATCTCATTTTCCCGTTGCTTAGTTATCAAATGAGTAGTTCAATCCTATAGCCAATAAAGAAATGTTGGCTTGACTTATAATTTCTCGTTTTTTATTTAATTATTATCTACACAAATGGATCACAATGACGATTTCCAAGTAATAGTAATACTAGAATTAGTTGAAATACAGACGTGATTCGCGGGGCCCGCTAGAGCCGATGCCTACCAGGACTGCAGGATAGAACATAGAATAAACATATTTCTATGAAATTCCCTCCTTAGTTAGCGACATGAAACTAGCGACCCGTCGTCGAGCGGCACACGGCAGTGTCGTCCGACCGCAGATCAGTAGTGCCGCTGAAGCCGGAGCAACGACACGTCGATTATTCTCGAACACGTCAGTCATCTTGTTTCACGGAGCACTCGGAACCAACTGGATGCCATCTGCTGTTGCCGTCTGCAGTCGGGTTCGAAATCATGACTGCAGCGACACGACGCAACGACGTGTCGTGACGACATGAAGCGACGACATGTCGTCTGCTGCTGCTGCATGCAGTCGGCTACCAACTTGTACCTTAAAACTGAGGGAACACGGGTGGGATTTAGTCTGACATTCCCTCTCATTCCACCTCGAACATAAAAGGATTTTTGAGAAATTCCGACTCTAAAAAGATAAAGCTTATGTTGGATAAATATAAATAACACTAAAGATATTTCGAAGGACCTTCTGCAAGTTTGCATTGTTTGATCTTTGTCAATAGCTCGAGTTGAAATTAAAATCGTATACTCAAGTCTGCGATCCCTTGAAGCTGTGAAAAAATCAAACTTCTAAGTTAACTAATAAAAAAGATACGGCCGTTTATGTCGCAAAAAACCTATATTTCGATACTTTCAAAAGAATCAAAATTCATAGGGTACTTTCCATTGACCCAGAATCCTGAAATTTGGCATAAAGCAAGATCTTATAGCACATTTATAACGAAATAAATCTGAAAACAGTAAATTTGTTGTTAACTACGTCACAAAAAAAATACTTTTTTTGCAATTCGGAAAAATCTTCGTGACTCCATTCGGGGATTGTATTTTACGGAACCCTCAGTGCGCGAGTCCGACTCGCACTTGTCCAGTTTTTTTAAACTATCAAGGCTTATCAGTAAAAGATATTTGTTATGTTAGGTATACTCGATTCGAGAAGAGATTTCAATTTATACTCGAAGTGAAAAATATAGATACTAAATATAGACACGATTAGCGCAGTAGTTGAGTGATTGGCTACTGCGCTTCGTGTCGCGGATTCGACTCCGATCTGGAAATCTTGGGTATGTAAGTTTACATGTTTGTGAACGCACTCATAATACAAGATTAAATCCTAGTATACTCTTGTTTTGTGGGTTAGACAATGTTTAAAAATTAAACATTACCAACCGCTGAATTCGTATACAATCCAAATACATAGCATAATATAAAAATAAAATAAAACAGCCATTATTTTATATGACCCTTTTATATAACATTTTAAATCTAAATTCAAGTACCTATAATTTTATTTCTAATTTGTTAATAGTTTTTTCCTTATAATGTAAGTTAGTACATTCTTTGGGATGTGGTGTTCTCCAAGGGAAAAGGCCTCCTTCAGTTTCTTCCATTAGTCCCTGTCACATTCAATATTTTGCTAATCATTTCCTGCTGTGTCAGTTAAATCGGCCTTTTCCACTCTGTAGCTGCCCACTATCTACCGTCTTTGTAACACATAGCATAATATAATCAGATTTGGTATAATAATCCTCATCATTCGTCATCATCATTTCAGCTGAAAAACGTCCACTGCTGGGCATAGACCTCCCCCAAGTGTCGCCACAATGAAAGGTCGTGTGCGTCTCGCATCCATCGGACTCCCGCAACCGTTACCAAGTCATCGGTCCACCTTGTCCTTCCAAAGCTACGTCTTCCGGTACGTGGTCGCCATTCCAGAATCTTTCGGCCCCAACGGCCGCCACTTAAGTTTGGCGATTCTTTGTGCTATGTTGGTGACCATGGTTCTCCTGCGAATATCCTCATTCCTGATTCGATCACGCAAGGAAACTCCGAGCATAGCCCTTTCCATTGACCTTTGGGTGACTTTAAGTCTTCTGATGAGGCCCATTGTAAGCGACCACGTTTCAGAGCCATATGTCAGCACTGGCAAAACGGTCTGGTCATAGACTTTCGTCTTGAGACACTATGGTATATTGGACGAGAAGATACCGCGCAGCGTCCCAAACGCAATAATCCTTCCAAGACCTAAATCCAATCATTAAGTAACACAATCCTACAATAGCCCCAAATTAATCCAATGATACCTAGAATCAACAGTGGTTACCTCTAAAACAAGATGGTGGGCCTTTGGTGTCATTAAGTATTATTGTCTTGTTTCAAACAGCAGACAATGGAAACACCTCAAGGGAAAACTAGATGCAAATCGTATGGAAATGTAGGGATTGACCAATGTTGATACTAGTTTTGCACCTAAATTGGTTAGTAATCTAGGTCAGGAAGTCAGAGAATCTGAAGGAGCTTAAGATATTGGAAAGCTAGCGTTTGCCAGCAGTTTTGCCCGCCGAATGTAGGAATTTACCACAGGAGATAACGCTCCCGGATTAAAAATCTGTCTGTGTCATCTAAATGATGAAATTTGAAATACGGCTAGGTAGAGCATGTCCTGGAATAGCACACAGACTTTTAATCCGTTCAGAAGTTTTAGTGTGAAGGAGTGACCAACATACACACACACATGTATATATACGTATAAAACATTAATTTTAGTACACGCGAAACCCGAAACACGTGTCATTTCATGACAGTATCATGAAAAATCACAATGTTATAAGCTTGTTACGTTGTCCGCACAAATACATGATCACCGGGCCATCCGGGCGATTGAGGGATTGTTTTGCAATTAAAACCATATACTCAGGTCTGCGGTCCCTTAAAGCTATGAAAAATCAAACTACTTAGATAACAAAAAAAAAAAAGATACGGCAGTTTGTGTTGCAAAAAACGTATATTTCGACACTCTCAAGGGAATCAAAATTTATAGGGTATTTCCCGTTGACCCAGAATCCTGAAATTTGGTATATAGTAAGGACTTATAGCACAGGTCTGCGAATACCTGTACCTGTGAATAAATCTAAACCCAATAAATTTATGTTACGTCACAAAAAAAAAAAAATGCGATTCACATAAATCTTCGAGACTCCTTTCGGGAATTAAACTATTTACATAGGTAAGTTTGTACGGAACCCTCAGTGCGCGAGTCCGACTCGCACTTGCCCAGTTTTTTTTACTAGATATTTACTTACTAAAATACTACCATAACTTTCAGAATCTATTTATTCTAATTTTTTTTTAAAGTTTGACACATCCAGCTCCTCTTTACATTCATTTTCCAATCATTGTATTATACGGGTTTTGACACCGAGTCCTTTGTTAGTCACCGTTTCATGGTCAGTGTATCAGGTTGTCATACAGAAGTTAATCAGAATACTAGGTATTATCTTGTCTAGACTGGATAAGCCTTTTGTTTTGATATTGGACCTTTAATTCAGAAAACAGGACATTGTCAGTATTTGAACCACGCTAATATTATATCTAAAAGCGAAAGTCTGAATGCATGTATGTGAGTATGTGTGTACGTTTGTTACCCCTTCACTCTTAAACGGCTAATCGTGTTTGGATGAGTTTAAAGCTGGTACATGGGTACTTTTTTTCAGTGTACATCAAATGACTTCTCCTAGTCTAAGTTTGACACTGTAGTACTCGGCTCTATAACACCCTTGCCTGCGGCTCGGGTGAATTCAGCCTCGCTCGCAATGGTAAGCTTTCTCCACTTGTATCAAAATATAGGTATTTTCTCAGTCTTGTGGGCTAGTCAAAGTTAAAAGTACTTACAAAATAAATTCACTCACCACACCGTTGCTAACAAGTCCAGTAATTATACTTTCGCTAAAAATATACTAACAAATATTCGAACTCTCAACTTAACCTATATTTCTGACCTTTTCAAACCGTAGGTACATTGCATGCAATTTAAAATTCCATCAAATATTCAGATTGTAGTTTACAAGAGTAGTTTTGCTTTCTGTGAAGTTTTATTTACACTGGAGGTCAAGATTAGGGCACGACCTTAGGTCAGACTCGGTAAACTTGAAGTAAACAAATCAATAAATCTGCCCAGCTTTTTTCAAGTAAGTTGGGGTTGGTATCCAGTCAAGCCAGAGGCAGCTGAATACTTTGCACAAAGTGACTGCCTATCCGACCTCCACAACCCAGTAACTGGCTAAGACTATATCCCTTGGCAAGACTGGTGTCAGATTTTTCTTTCTTCTGACTTTACGTACTCAAACTACTCAAAGATTTACAAATAACACCCAAGACCTACAGCTTAACGTTATTTCCACGGAGGAATCACGCGTCTAAAAAAAAAGGGATATTGTGTCGCTCATTGTACAGTTGCGTTCCTCCAAAAATATACGCCCACCTAAACATCATTTCACTTTCCACCTACTTATTCGATGAATAAAATAATATGCGTAAAGACATGTCAATGGGCTCTCGATATAAAGGCTTCGGGTCACTAGGCTCAGGCACGAGGATGCACGAGAAAGCACGAAGGCGGTAGGGCATGAATAATTCATGAGGCCGTAATGAGCCGGGGGCAAGCATTCAGTCACACCGTGCACCGTACATCGTAAGGAAAATCTATGGAAGAAGAAACTTAGCGCGTCCTTAATGACTTTACAGACAAGAAAGTCGCGTCTTTAAGGTGGGGGAAGGTTGGAACAGATTTACAGAAGAGATTTGGGTCTAGGATGTTTTTTTTTTTTTTGTGAGATTACTTAGAACAACTAAGGTGTTTTCAAAATTAAAGAATGTAGGACCAAAGTTTGTATAGGAGTTCAGTGGAGTGGAGCTCCCACCTTAGCCTTTGTGATTATTTTTTTTTAAAGCACCCAGAAATAGAAGGCCCTGCAGGGGGCCTATGTCGACCCTATCCAGGCTGAAGGTGTTTTGTAATTAGTATTTAGGTTACCGTTTTGATAAATACTTATTACCACTGCAGCTAACGCCTCGATTTAAAATGTATTCCAAAAGACGATTCTGACTGAATTTTCTGCAATATGATGGTTCTACTTTTTAATTATTATGGATATATGAAATTTGTGCCTCAAGAAGATTCTGAATAACAAAACAAAGAGTTTTGAATGTATGATAAATGATTTTCTGCGAAATGAAGTTTATGCTATCCGCTGTTATGCAAAATAATATTATGATATAAAAAGTTCTAAAAATTTGCCTTAAGAGGTAGACCTTCAAGTAGATTGTATTTACAACACAATTTTACAGTACCCTATTTTGCAAATGCCTTAGGTATTGGCATACCGACAGCGATGTGAAGGAATTTTTTGACGCCATATTCAGTTAGGAGCTAATGCCTTTAGTGTATAGTTACAGTTTTCTACACTATATATATAAAATATGTATGTATTTAGAAATATATAAGTATGTTTGTCAGTTGTCTAGTACTCATAACACAAGCTCTGCTTAGCTTGAGACTAGACGGCCTTGTGTGATAGTTGTGGAATATAAATAAATAAAATAAAAATAAATATTTATATAATGTTATAAAGAGGTAAAGTTTGTTTTTTTGTTTGTAGGAGGTATCTACTAGTATACACTCTGGAATTACTGGTCCGATAGCTAAATTTTTTTCACCAATAGAAATTTACTTTATTTCTGAGTGACATACGCTATATTATATGAATGTGGGCGAAGCCGCGAGCAAAAGCTGGCAATTACAAAAAGTGTTTTTATTTTTTTCGTTTTAGTATATTTTTTTATATAATATAAAGGCTCGCCTTTTACGGCTATCTCACCTGTAGGCAATGATTTGGCCGACGATGGAGTACGCTTGCTTAGAAGAAATCCATTCACTCTTGACTTAAAGACCGCTAGGTTGTAGCTATCAAGAAACACAGACTCCACCGGGGAATTTCAATCCCTAACTGAACGCACAATAAATAAATGTATTAACAAAACGCTTTAAATTAGTTACAATATAAATTCTTTGATCTAACAACAAAATACGTCTTCAAAAAGCTGTAAAAAAACTCATAACGACATCAATAAACATCCTAATTTGCTCATTCTACGTCAAATCGAACGTTATTAATGTATTCGGCGCCAAATTGCTGTGTATTGGAGAGGAGTATCGTTCAATCAGTGAGTATTGAGGGTATACACCAGATGTTACCAACACGTGCTTGTTCTGTTTCCCTTTCTATAAAGAATATAATATTTCTAATAATGCTACCAAATATTGTTAGGGAGGTTTGATAATAAACCGAAGACAGCTGTTGGTCGGTGTTTCTTATTAGGACTTTTATATCAAGATCTTTGTAAAAGAAAAAATAAGTTTATTTATTAAAATAGCAAATCATTTGAGATTAGAATAGCTCAGTGGTTCTAAGGGCGGTCGATAAAAAATTACTTTAAAAAAGATTGTTTAATTTGAAAAGAAAGATATGGTATTAATATCATCACACTGTTAAATTTTTATCCTATTATCTTTTTATACTAATTGTTAACGCATATTTGTGTAGTTAATTTATTCATTTGAGTATAATGTTAAATAGTTAATTTATTTGTCTATGTTTGTGTTTTGTTTGTATGTTTTTTTTTTAAATTAAAAAGTGCAAAAAATAAGTAATTGATCTTCCACGGAGTTGTAACTTAACCCAATAAATTATTGCTATGCTTTCGGAATGAATTTCAAGCTCAAAATTATTGTATAGTTTTACGACAACAGCCAGTTGTAAATAATTATCAAGATCAGACCATAAACAAATAAGTTATGCCCGAATTGATAACCTTCAACAACATGAAATTTGAACATAATTGGTGAAATGAGGGTATACAGGGTGAACTTTACTCATTTGCGTACCCCTTTAGAGCGTACCTGCATTTCGTTGTGTTATGAAATGCTGTTAATAATAATTATACTTCGATTGCAATAATCCTTAAAGGTTTGCTATTATTTATTGAAGAATTCCATGATCTATCTCCAAATTCTTCCATCAGATCTTTACCAAATCAAAATGGTGTCCTATTTTATACCAAAAATAAAATTCTTTCAACCAAAAAAATACTCATCAAAACCACCACATTTGGCGAAGATATCGCTGAATAAGTTAAAAAAATCATACAGACGAATTGAGAACCTTCCTTTTTATTTGAAGTCGGTTAAAAAATAAGATAAGCTTTGCCTGGCACTATTCCAATGACGAAACGACGCCAAAAATGTAAGAAGAGATAAAAATAGGTGTTGATAGCTTTCGTAAGCTAATATGTATATGTCATGGCCAGATCATAGAAATTGATCACTTCATGAAAATGGCCAAGTAAAACTGGCCCGATCGTTTTAAACGTTAAAGTTTGATGATATTCCAATCTACGTTTGAGCTATTTTCTTTAGACCTTTTATTATCATTGAAATCCTACATCAATGATTTGGCCAAACGAGGATTGACATATCATCAAATGTTAACGTTTATACGATCTGGCCAGTTTTAGTTCGCCATACCATGAAGTGATCAATTTCTATGATCTGGCCACGAGAAATATACAAAATAAGATAAAAAATACTGCCCTTGCTTGAAACATTCACATAAAAAGGATCGAACGAAATAAACTTCAGGTCATCACGAAACTAATTAAAAATAGGGGTAAAGTGGAGAATACCGTCCTTTAAGGAAAAAAATGCACGTTTAATAAAACGGTTAGACTAAAAAAAAAGATGGCGCCAAAATACAATCACAATTAAGAGTCCCCTAACTTTTTGACATTTTGTTACATTAATAATTCAGTGCAAATTTATTTCAGCGAAAATGTCACCCAAATTCAACCCTCGAGAGTCGAACAAAAACACTTTTGCCATATTATTTCAAGGGTTCCTACCCCAAAAACTACTAGCATAATATATGCTAGTAGTTTAAAACAAACCACAAATGGTAAAAAGCTTACCCTCTTCATAAACACCCAGAAGGCTTTAAATATCCTTGACACAAGGATTTTTCCTTCGGTTCGGGTATCACGTATGAACCATTACCATTCCTATTTATTTGTAGCAGGTCGTTTCAACCCGCGTCAAGTATCGACTGCCAACAATGTAGTCACGGACGCACGCCACTTTTCTGCCACAGGACTTAAAATATATCGTAAGGGTTTGTTTTTGTTCGGCAATATCAAGGGTTCAGAAAACAAGAGTGAACCAATACTCAACGTTCTTGAATCTGTAATTTTGTTTTTATATACTGTCTTAAAAAGCTCCACAGAAATATCGAGGGCCTTACTATGATGTGTTAAATATAATAATAATAATAATGTACGAAATGTCAAGCGTGTGAGCGAGAAAGAGAGATGGAGTTGTATACCCTGTATAGCTCCATCCCTTTTCAACACAACAGTTCAATTTGGGTCGTCAAATGGATCGTATTGAGAGCTTGCGGTAGGGCCTCAGTAGGTAAATCGTCGACAACACAGTCTATCTAAAAAAAACTGGATAAGTGCGGGTCGGACTCGCGCACTGAAGGTTCCTTACAAACCTATCTCTGTAAACAGTTTAATTCCTGAAAGGAGTTTCGAAGATTTTTCCAAATTGCTAAAATATTTCTTTTTTTTTCGTGACGTAACAAAAAATTTGCTGTTTTCAGATTTATTTCTATATCTGTACTATAAGACCTTTGCTTTGTGCCAAATTTCAAGATTCTGGTTCAACGGGAACTACTCTATGAATTTTGATTTCCTTGAGAGTGTTGAAAGATACGTTTTTTTTTGCGACATAAACGACCGTATCTTTTTTTCCTTAATTTAGAAATTTGATTTTTTCACAGCATCAAGGGACCGCAGACTTGACTGTATGATTTTAATTTCAACTCGATACCTCTACGCGTTCCCGACATAAAGGGTCTTGACTGACTGACACAGACAGACAGACAGACGGACAACAAAGTGATCCTATAAAGATTCCGTTATTTCCTTTTAAGGTACGGAACTCTAAAAAAGTTGTTGATAAAAACTATACTGATAATAACAATTGACCCTGTCTCAAGGACAGAACTTAGTTAGCAAATATGCTAATCAATCAATCCTGTTCTATGTTACACAATACACAAGTTACTAAAAAACTGTATAATAAATAAATTTATATTATGCTAAGCCCCCGTAATGTCTTAATCAAAATGTGCGTCCATGATAAAACTATTTTGCCAAAATCCTTGAATAAAATAAAAAGTGTCGTCGTGTATAAAATCTTTGAAGGTCACTCGAGCTTGGAAAATGTTACCGCACAGAATTTATCACTTTGTTTTGCACGGAAATACGTCCCGTCAAAGAGATTTCACAGGTTTGTTGATACAAAGTCCAACAAATCGTACTGAAAGTTCAGCCAACTCCAAGAACAAAATAGAATTTAAAAAGAATAAAAATACACGAGAAAAGTTAGGACTTACGAATATAAAAATGGTCATTAAAAAGCTATCACTTTCGTAACGTCTTGCTTATACGAAGCTGAGAAACTGAGAGAAGCAATCTTTTCTGGAGCGATTCGTATCGATTGAGTAGAACGGGCGTTGGCAAGTGTCCATTTGCGAGCCTTTTGTTATTCGAATTCGTTCCAAAAGTATATACATGCCCCCACATACATTGTTTTTGTGGGTGAAGCCAGAGCGGCGGGATCGAGTTTTTTTGTAAACAGATATAAAGATTCTGCTATATCCGCAGTTCCTTTGAATTTTGACTTCCTGTCGGTTCCTGACGCAATTTTCCTATAAAGTTTTTTGATAATGACTGTATTCATTTCTCAGTTGGCCTCGCTAATTACAACGTCGGCCACCTTTCGGGAAGTAATTAATTTCGTTCGCACCAAAACGTGACTAGAATCCCAAAGAAGAATTTGTGGATATTGTTGACATTCTCGTCGAGGTTTCGTTAATTATGCCATTCTGCCAAGCTTCGGAATTGTATCAGTTGATTAGTGAGATAACACAATTTTGAAACCATGAATATATATTACTTACATGCGGTTTCTGTTGATTATCATACGCTATCGTCATCTTCGGAAAGAATTCTGTTTTTATTAACATAAGCAACTAATGTATTTGACATCATAATACCGTCATTGATCATGTTACCCACATTCTCTCATAACGTTTAAGTTAAATCATAAATCTTATTTCCTTAACCTGAACAAAACCGCAAATCCAACTTCAGTGGAAAATCACTTCAAAACACAACAACAACCAGGAAAATACCAATTACAAGAAAAGAAATAACAAGAATCGTTTATTTGTGGTAGTAAAACAGAGGGAAGCATCATAAAGCTTTGTTCAAAGCCAACGTCACACGTCTGCAAAGCGAGTGCACAAATAAACTAAGCAACTTGTCCCGGAAACCACAGTACACTAGTTTTGAAATAAGTTCTACCCGCACTGGAGTTCGTTTAAACTAAGTTTCCGTGGACTTTGGATGTCATTTGATGCGGCTCGCTTGACACATAATGTTTAAGTTGCGTGTTTTAAAAGTACATTTTTAGTTATTAGATTTAAAACAAAATTGCTACATAAATAATGCAGAGAAAAATCTAAATAAAAGGTTAAATATTTGATGAGAAAACCACAATTCAATAAAAAAAACCCTTGGTATTAGTTTATTTTTCTTCCCTGTATAAAATAATATATCTAACTCATGTAGATTTTTACAATTATATTCTCCTACTCGACTAATATCTATTTCAAAATAATTATTCATTTATACTTACAAATTGTTTTTATCGTATCATACTATGTCTTTATCGTTCTTTTCCCATGTCATCAGCAGCATCCAATACTTTGTAATACTATTCAATGTTCTTATTCTAAGAAAACAAATAAAATCTTGTCTCCGGCGGAAATACCCATCCGATGTGCACGACATATCGACTGTTACCCTTATCAAAAGTAGACATTATGGAGCCATTCGTCTAGTAAATAAAAAAATTACACGAGAGACAACACCATTTCTTTTAGTTGTCATATTTATTTCAGCTTCGTTTCCCTCTATTATGACGTAACATAATATTACATGGAGTATATCAAATAATATGATGTGGCAAATAAAACCGATATGCACGTGATATTAAGGAAATGAGACCGTTACAAATAGGAAGAGGAAAGAAATGAAAAAGATTAATAAAAGTTATTTAGAACTGAAAATTTCACTAGATGTGAGATAGAATAAAATTGAACTTTGAAGTTTAGAGCTTTAAACAAAACAAACCAAAGCAGACAATGCTACAGTAATGAACAATGAACATCTGAGTGCATAGTTTAAAACTAACTAAACAGTATCAGGAAACTCAAACAGACGTAGGCGCGTTCTTGCGCTTAAACAGGATGTAGCACGAACGGTTTCGTCAAACAAAATTCAGTATTCTGTGCACACGTAGGAAAATACAATAATTCGAACGTGTCCAACCGATTTGTCGCAATGCAGACTTTGGTTTGGAGATTTTTCAATATTTCCCTACGCTTAGAATTGAATTTTATTGACCTATGTTGTTCGATGTTTGACGTTTACGCCGCCGATAGCAACTTACTGTTCGTTTGTTCCTGGTTCGCCAACTACAGTTACGAGCAGAATTTTATTTCGTTTTGTTGATGAGAATTTGGCCAGTTGTCAAAATCAGATTGCGGTCGATTCGCTACAAGAGATTTATTTTGGATAGGTGTGTAGATGTTTTTGTAGAAAATAAAATATGTTGTGACATAAAAATAAAAAAGAGTCCGTTTTGTGTAGAGATGATTACTTTTAAATAAAAGTGTGGAAATTTATTTGAGATTAAATGTAAAGTCAATTCGATTCCCACCCAGGACAAATGTTTGTGTGATGAGCACGATCATTTGTTCTGTGTCTGGGTGTATTTATCTATAATATGTTTATCAGTTGTCTAGTACTCATAACACAAGCTCTGCTTAGCTTGGGACTAGACGGCGTTGTGTAATAGTTGTGGAATATTATTTTAAGTTTGTCCAGTCCATCCATCCAATTATGGTCTTTACTAAACATACAATCTTCTTTGCTTTAACAGCAACTAGGCTATGTTTAGTGTGTTTCTACACATCGAAATTCGTTAATTTTATCTAATGCAACAAATGCATAATAGCCTCCCCTAATTATGAGGTGTCTAGGAAAATAAAAAACGTACAGCATATTGGTGGAATGTGTCTGATACAATGACAAGAGAAACATTATTTTAAAGTCCTTAAAAATGTCCACAATGGATATCGGAGTTTTCAGTGGCATATTGCCAAACTTAGTTTTATGGCAGCAAGTTTCATATTCTTTCATACATTTGAAAAAGTAGATAAAATTTTGATTGGATTGACGTCGTCGCATTAGTGTACAAAAATCCCTTAAATCAAAATAAAAAATTAGCACGTTATAATAAAATTGTTGAAAATCATAAATTTAAAAATCCATTTTCTTCTTTTCAGAGGGTTCTCAGTGGTGGCACCAGAAGTAGCAGTACCAGGAAAAACCACTGCCATCCTTGTGACTCTTCATGGAAGAGCTGGCGATGAGACCTTGGATCCACTCAATGTAACTGTTAGACTTGAAACACAGGACGCGAACAACGATGTGAAATTGTTGACTACTGCCAGCCAAATGATTATGGGTAAGTGTCTATAAAATATTCTGTATAAAGATTTATAACGAATTTAATGAAAGTCTTAGTGCACATCGACGAGTTCAGATAAACCAATGGGTAAAAAAAAAGTAGAGATACAATATTTCAAACTGCAAACAGATTTTAACTTTCTACTAAAAATTTTCTGTATTCTGTGGTCGCTACTTTTAAATATAAACAATTGGTGTGCTACAAGGTTTGAATTTATGATATAAGTTTTTTTTAAATTGAATTTTATTAAAATAGTTAAGTTTTCTTCTGGACTTTTGGTCCCTACTAACAACAAAGAAACCGCAGTGGTCCCCGGTAAGAAAACAAGGTCGAAAACCACTGATATGGACAAAATATTAAGATATTGTACTTAAATATAATACAAAAACACAATATACACTCAGGCGTCGAAATACTCCTCCACATCGCTGTGATCCGAGAATGTGCCCAGAAGACTGGCCGCATTGCTACGTTGAATGGCAATTCTAATTCTTTGGGCAAAGAACGAGCCAGCCCTCTGGTCACGCAAAGTGTCGATCAGTCGCGCGTACTCGGACCCCATGGCCCAAGCGTTTCGACCCCAAACGGCTCAAAACTGTAATTACCTATAAGGTACAGTATTCGTGCCGTTTAAACAAGCCATGGTGTCTGAGGCTGTCGACAGCTTCGCCACAGTGACAACGATGTGGAACAACACAAGGAGCGCCTAAGCGTATACAGGTTGCTAGCCGAAACGATGCGTCATCCATCATAGTGCCAAATAGTTAGGTTTTAGTATAGTTTAGTTAATATTTATGTATTTTATATAAATAAAGATATTGTATAAAATCATAATTACAAACATATAATAATTTATATTCAACGAATAGTAACCAATTCTCTATTTGAAGTGTATTTTCTTTGTCACAATTGTTCCATAAAAACAGAAAAGGTATTGTTAACAAAACACTAAAGAATTTAAGTAGCCTAATTGGCAGCACTTGAATGAAACCTGAAAACCTTCTGTTTTCTTTCCGTTCTTATCTTAAATCAGTACGGAAACGCTGAGCTTCCTCGTGATAGGTACCCTTAGTCCAGGAATAAAGAAATGCTGAAAAGCTTTCAAAGTAAAAGGTGCATTTTTCTATAAAAACGTAACATTTATTATCAACTTCGAGTCTCTAAGGTTTTTTTCTTATTGTTTTGCTGTTTGAAAGATTGTTATAAATTGAAAAAAACTCAACTTGGATTCTTTCATTGTTATCTTTTATGAAGTATTATTTTATGAAGTGCTTTTGAAAAAGCCGATATTAATTCTTCTTTAAATAAAAACAATTAACTAATAAACACATAAAATTACAGAAAATGAGATAAATGCTGGCAATACCCAAAAAATTAAATCGCCCATCCTAACAAAGGATTTTGGAAAAAAAAAATGGTTAGTTTAAAACTCCTCACAAAATTCAATTATACTCCTAACAAAATTATTCTATTGGCACAAGTATAATCAGACCGTAACATGACTAAAAACTGGTGAAACAACATCCACACCAAAGTTTATTTAATTCAGTACACGAATAATCGACAGCCAATTATTTCTGCCGAACAACCAGAAACACTTATACGTTCCTAGAAATACTTATTATGAACCTTTTTATTGTTAAAATGAAATGAAAATTGCCGTAAAACTTAATAATAAAATTGGAGAAAACGCCTTCTAATACGATTTCGTTGCTTCGATCCTGAAAATCGTGTCCCAGATTCCATCAAGTTATTACTACCGTAGTAAAAATCTCATTTCGTTCAGCAGACGGTACTATTGAAAACTCGTCTTATTGCCAAATAGATATAAACTGTGCTCAAAATTCACGTAACCGGAAATATTTTCCTTACAAGTACTCCGAGTTATTGATATTTCGCCAAATTGTAAGGTAGTTTGGGACTCGAGAAATATGTGCCCATGAATAGGTTTTCACTACATTTTATTTACTGACAGTTTTACCGTAAAAAAGGCAAAATTTTGGCAATTTCAATAGCAATAAGAAAAATTATCGTATTCTTTTTGTGTCCTTTTTATCAGATAGTTACATTTATGACACATTAGTTTATGCCTGCGCGAAATTAAAAAAATATCCTGATGGAGTATGTTCCATCAGGATATTTTTTTCCTGGGATAAAAAAATATCTTAAGTTCTATTCCGGGACATACGTGTACCAAATTCGATTTAAATCTATTCAGTCCCTAATCACATTTTTTGTGGAATCAGACTGATAATATCAGTAGGGAAAGAATTGAGAATGATCCTAGTATAATCAATTATAATATAGAAAAGTTGATCTTACACGACCAAAACACACCGAAAAAAAAAACACGACCAAAACGAAACTACATAGTAAACAACTTCAATAGCCATTTATAAAAGGGATTATAAAATTCCAACTCGAAAATCTTTTCAACTTTAAATTTTATAATTCAATGAACGATTAAATAATTCACTGTAAAGTCGTAACAATTTGCCCGTTTTTCCCAACGCACTCAGTTAGAGACCTCTATAAAATTTATCTTTCACATATTACGGTACCCACTTCACGTCATAAAACTTTATAATAATATCATCAACTAAATCTAAGTTTTAATATGAAAACTTTACAAGCCCATATAAAACCATGTATATCAAAGTATACGAAAACACACTAGCTATTTCTCAAGATTATTTTTGTAATAGTGAATGCAGTGTGTAAAGGATTCAGAATATATATCAATTTATGATGTCTGAGGGAATCATAAAGACATTTGGAGCACTCGATGCAAACTTCAGCCATTCTACTATCGTGAAATGGTGGTGCTCTTACTAAAGTTTGCCTTTTAGTGTCTTGTCCCGTATTCTTATTGTTGAGTTTTAAATTCATTACGCAGTTACCTTCCTTTTAAATTTTTCTAGTAGTTGTACTCTTGTAGTTAAGTGCTCTTTATTTTGTTTTATTTATTGCCGTAATGATGTGAAAATAGGAGGAAAATGAAATGGTGTGTCAGCTGTTTCTAGTCTCACGCTAGTAATATGAAGGGATTTTTTATTGTACAGAAACCGGACAATGACCCTCGCACAAGACAGTGTTCATGATGAGAAAAAAAATGGTAGCTTTTAGGATTTTTTTAGTAGTAGACATAATATTCTTGTACTATTGCTTAAAGTAGTGAATGAAATCGGAAAAGGCAAGACGAGTGGCTATCCATACATTGTTAGTTTAAAAAACACTAAAGTATTGCATGTATACTATAATAGGTAAACACATACAGCTACACGAGGAAGATGAAAACAACAAAATCATAATAAAAACGAAAAGGATTAAAATTTACAATAAAATATTGTGATTATTTGTCATTGTCATAATTGATAAAATATACAAAAATTATGAAAATTTGTCGGATTAATCAGCCTGCCCAGTCTTTTCCGAACTAGTTTCCCAACTAATCTGTTTCAGCAAAAATATAATATTTTACATGGCTTATCTCACCTTCTGCCTATCTCACCTTCACAATCCAGCAATTAGATAAAGACACCAGATTTCCTGGCTGCTGACTATCCGTAAAGAATGTCAGAAATCAACAAATGACAGCGAGACCAACGATTAAATGTACTCTCCGAGATACGAAAGAATTTTGGTATGTTAAGATGGCCACCCATCCACAGACTAACCTCAGTAAGCGTTGCTTAATTTTGGAAATAGACCCGTGTGACTGTTACTATTTTAGCCACAAGCTGTTCTATTATACATAAGTAGGTCTCTGGATAACGTCGGAAGCTACGCCAAATGTATTGTTTTCTAAAATCCAATGTCATTTATGAAATCAACGATAATGAAGCTAGTGTTAAAGATGACAAAGAAAAATTAAGGTGAACAAAAAAGGACGCAAGAAGAGAATAGTACAAATTGAAGAAAATGAAGATGAATGTAATTAATGAAATCACCGATGATAAAGCAGAGTAAAAGATGACTAATTTCATTTGTAAAATCAACGAAAAAAAAGCTGGCAGTAAAGTTGACATAGATAATTAAGTCAAATCAAAATAATTATAAATGGTAAGTAAAATATTCAAAAAATAAATGTTTTTTAAAAAACCGAGCAGCATACTCAAGTGGCTCTCAGCGCAATAAAAATACATGAAAAAATACAAAAACTAACAGTAGACAAACTTCGTCTAGATAGTGTTTTGAAACATATTGTTTTCCAAAAAGCAATGTTACTGACTAAAAACAACAAAAGTTAAGCTACCAATGAAAATGATATAGAAAATCAAGTCACTTCTAAGAAAAATGAAATTAAAGAGCAGAATTTGACAAAAAATATGAAATCAATAAACACAAAGCTGACAAAAAAGCTACGTGACATTTAAATATTTTTGGAAAAAATATAACATGATGTAAAAATTATTGGAATCGATTAAGTTACTGATTCTGAACAAATTATATTCAGGTTTCGCATAAACGAGTACTAAAAATAATTTTGTATAAGAGACCTATAAAATTTAATCATTAAAACATTGCATAAATATTCCAATAAGCTAAACCGAGGCTTACCTTCCGGCTTCATCATCAGATCAATTCGATATATTCCCTCCCCCTTTTCCTTCAGTCTGTCATCGTCTACACGTATAAACAAAGCTATTTTACTTGTAACGACAGTTCTGCTGTGATCCTATGAGGAGTTCCTTATCTTCAACAAAACGTGGACCTTTCAATAAAAAAAAAAACAATATCGGTCTACAATTGACCAAGAAATCAGTGAACATACATAAAAAAAAATGCAGCTGAACATAAATGTCAACCTCCTTCTTTTTTTGGAGTAAATTAAAAATCAACGCAAATCAAAGAAATTACGACAAAATTGCGGCAAAAAATAACATTCCAAAGGCAAGCAGCATGAAATTAAACTCAAGTGGCACACGGCTCGATAAGTAATGCAAGTAATAGTAGAGAAACAATCTCGAGCACATTCATCTATGTCTTGATAGTGTCGGAAGTGCCGTCAGGCGCGTCGCTGCAGTATGCCAGCTTTTATTGTCGTTACTTCAACGTGGAATAAAGTTCTGTCGCGTTCTACTTACTGTTATACGACCATAGTTTGTGGTAACTGATTAAACGACACTTCTGTGATTTTAAGATTTAAGTATTGTTGGGTGATTAATTAGTTTTGAGTGGAAGTCGATTTAATTTATTCTTCCTCTTTCCCGATAGTATAAAGAATGAATTTGCGATTAGCTATAATAAGAAGGTTCTACAAGAGTGGTTCCAAACCTGGTCAGTTCAGGTTAAAATATGGTTCGTAAAGGATTTTAAAAAAATCCAAGTGATGGTGATCAATCGTCCAGTGACTTCTCCCGCTCTAGGGTAGAATAGGATAGGGCGTGTTAGATTTTTACTGATTAAAAACCACGTCTATCTTTTAGTTGCCTTTTGTGTTCCAGGACCTCGGTATTTCTTTCAAATATTCCTATAGACCTAGCGGGGCATCGCCCCTACAGGGCCTCTACGAAGAATAGGTGTGGCTCCAAGTTTTGCATTTATGTTATAAGTTTTTTTTTAACATACTTAGACTTTCTTCTGAACTTCTGGTCCTGCTATCATAATCCCTCCTAACACCAAAGAATCCAAAGTGGTCCCCGGGCAAAAAGGCCAGGGACCACTGTTTTAAAAGAAGAGGAGATAATTTATAAAGTATGAATTTATCCATTAAATGAAAACAAATTTTGGTTCATTGAAATTCTTCTTGCTATTCTATAAAAGGCTTGAAAGTGCTAAGATTTACGATCTCGATTTTATGCCTAAGTTTATCTAAAACGGTATAAAACATTTCAGAACGCATTTATCTAAATCTAGGTCAAACTTCAAACTAGTGGCATTCAAAACTAACTGAACTATACTCTTAATAAAACATAAACTCAGTTAAAACTAGAAGTGAGTTTTCTCGTCAAATAAAGTATCGTTTTAGTAACACACTTAAAAGACTATAAACTGGAAAGAGAGTACAGTCAGCGAAATGAAAATCGACCCAAGTCTTGAGTAACCTTAGCAACATAAATAATATCTATCTTTAGATTAGACGAAAGTTTAGATAAGATAAATGAACTAGATTAGACACGTAACTACCCATTAGTAAGTAATGGATTTTCACCCCTTTCTTTTTGTTAGATTGAGTTAATTTATTTAGTGAAAGGGTGAAAGAGTTCAAGTAAGTTTCTAGATGTTTTTTTTTTCTTCTTTTGAAGTTCGCAGAATTCTGAATTGTAAAAGTAATTAGGTTAGCTTGAATAAAAAGCTTTTATATGTTTTAAAGATTTAAACGTACTCGTGGCGCCAGTGACTGAAAAGTTGAAAGGAAATCGTTTGTCTTGGTATAGTCATGTGAAGAGGAGGGATGAAACTCATGTTGCTAAAAGAGTTCTGAGTGTACATGTAGATGGATGGAGAGAGAGAGGGTGGCCAAAGAAGATGGATGTATTGTGTGAAGAGTGATATGAAAGAAAAGGGAGTTAGTGATAGTGTGACGGGTGACATGATAGGAAGGAAGAAAAAAACGTGTTGCGCCGACCCCAAGTAATATTGGGTAAGGGCAGGGAGAAGACGAACAAAGATTCAAACTTACCTTTTAGATTTTGGAGGCACGTTGAGCATTAGTTAAGCGGTGCTGAGCTGCATGTGGCGGGTTCGATTCTCACAAATGAAAAAAATTTGAATGGCCTACAGATAATAGTTCTGGGTCTAGGTGTCTTATATTTGTGAGTTTACATGTTTGAGAACGCACCGACGATACAAGAATAATATCTAGCGCGCGAGGGCGTGTCAGACTTTTACTGACTAAAACCACACCTGTATCCTTCAATTACCCTTTGCGTCCTAGGACTACGGGTTTCCCTTTCAGAAATTCTCCGCGGTCCTAGTTAGCGGGCATCGGCCCTGCTGGGCCCCTACGGTCTGCTGACATCTCTTTGAGGAGCGCGAGGATCTAACGTAACATAACGTAACGTAAGGTAACGTTTTTTTTTTTTAAAAAAAAAGAATATGTAGAGAGTAGGTACAGTTTATTATGAGAAAATGGTTTTGCATTTTATAAATATGGAATTTGAAAATATGTTTTTACATTAGATCTTTTGAGTTGAACTTTATTTTAGCTGTTAAGGTACTTAACTTGGTATTTTTCATCATGAGCATGTTCCAATAAAAGATAAGAAAGCCATGAGGAATTGGTATACAATATCCAAGGACATTTCGATGAATATAGAAATTGATTTAAACTAATAACGTAATTGCCTTACAACAATTGGGAATCCAAAAAAATAGCTAGTGACAAACAACTCAGTTTAAAACTTCGATTTTACGAGAGCCAGGAGTATAATTATAACTCTTTATTTTTATCCATATAACTGTAATTAACAAGTAGCTGTAAGCGTTGAATTGTCCACTGCGGAGCTGATTGCGAACATACCGCTTATCGTATAAAATGGGGATATTGTTGCAAAGTGTGGCCATTACGTCACGAGTTTACGAGTAACGTCTGGGACATGGACATGTATGGATCCTGTTGCAATTGGGTCACGCTGGTTGTACCATTGCAAATCCGGATAAGTTGTGAATTGTTGTAGATTATGCAGTTTTTTCTTTAGATCGGGAAAACTGAATTGGTTCTTAGAAATGTGTTGATCTAAAGTGATTTTGTTAATACAAGTGTAAGTGCAAGTGGGTGTGTGTGTGTGTGTGTGTAGTGTGCGTGTGTGTGTGTGTGTGTTCAAGTCTCTACTTGATTTTATGAGTGGCAGCCAATAATATGGAACTGTTTAACGTAACAGCAGGAATACTAGACATACTGTTTAATACAATTAGTTTAACATGAAGCGATAGATGGTACTTCTTTCTGTGAAAATATACCGTTGGAACAGTATTGCAGAGTTTCATTCCTTTGGGGCTCTCGGGTTCCATCTGAAGTCCTGTGCAGATCCTAGTTGGTCATCACCAGGTCCAAACAGAAACTATTTCTTGCATGTGGACTACTTAACCATGCTTACTAATTTTTTTCTGTCGTCAGAAGTATTGTTTATAATAATTAGTTTAAGATGAAGCGATAGATGGTACTTAGAAAAACTCTCTTTCTGCGAAAATATACCGTTGGTACAGTATTGCAGAGTTTCATTCCTTTGGGGCTCTCTGGTTCCATCCGAAGTCCTGTGCAGACAATGGTTGATCATCATCAATCATCAGGTTAAACAGAAACAATCTCTTGCATGTGGGCTACTTAACTATGCTTAATCATTTTTTTCTGTCGTTCATATATACAACATTAACCAAAATCTTCGATTTCACACAAATTCCTGATTGATTCTGTATCTAATATTTTGGTAAGGAGCAGTGGTGGCCAAGTAGTAGCGGGTGTTGTAGGTCGTAAGTTCAAACCCAAGCATGCACTTTACTTTGTGTAATTGATTACATTACCATTCTTCTCAAAATGGTGAAGAAAACCATTGTGAGGAAACCGTCATGTCCGTGAACCAAAAATTTGAAGATATGTACCAATCATCAATCCACACTAGTTCCGCGTGATGGATTACGACCCATTCCTTCTCTCTAGAGATGGCCTGAGCCCCAGCATTGGGGAAATTATAAAGCATAATATGCTTAATTATACTAATCTTAGGGCTGACCAGACGGTTGCAAACCAAAGTCCCAGCCAAGGTGACCTTGCTAGTTTCAATCCGTGTAGACAGCATTTGTAATCCAACCTTCAACGCCCTTGGTTGGGAGGCGCGTTTTCCCAATCACCGAACGTGTTGGCGCGTGGTTTACATCCATGTAGCCGCAACACAAACCACATAAACCAAGGTCACCTTGGTTGGAAGGCTAGTTTGCAACCGTCTGGTCACCTCTTTAGCCAACATTATACATCAACTACTAGCTAATGAATAAATAAAGATAAGATAATAAAAAACAAATAAGATGGACATCCCACACATACGTACAAAGCGTATTGGTAACACATTCATAATGCGTACAGCTAAGGAGTGGAATTCCCTGCCGGAGTCTGTGTTCCCTGATAGCTACAACCTAGGGGTCTTTAAGTCAAGAGTGAATAGGTTACTTCTAGACAAGCGTGCTCCATCGTCGGCCACATCATCGCTTACCATCAGGTGAGATAGTGGTCAAACGCGAGCGTATTAATAAAAAAAAAAAGATTTGATTATGTTATCACAAGCTCGAATTTGTGAAGTTTACTATTCTAGTATCGTTCATGAAGTCCTAGAAAAACTTGTGAAATAAACAGTTTGAATTATAAAAAATTGTAGTGCAATCTAGTTTGAACTGGTTTGTCGTTGCTTCGAGCCTGTTTCCTTCTTCATTACGGCTATTCTTTTCCGACAAAAAGGTAAGAAGCCTTCCATATTTGCCGTTTTTAAAGATGTTTGTTTATAGTTTCTCTATTAAGAAACTCTGGAGGTGGATTATCATCAAATGACTTCTCCCGTTCTGGATGGAGCGATGCAGTGTCAGACTTTTATTGACTAAGACCTCGTGTTTCTCCAGAAGCCCACTGCATTCCAGGGTCATGGTAACTCTATCGAACATTTCCGTAGTCTTTATTATAACACAACAACAACACAACAAGAATATAATAAAAACAACAAACAACAACATAATATGGACTGTGTCTGAAATAAATATTTTCAATTTCAATTTATATAAGTGGCTTTGAAAGTATTGGGCGTATTTCTTTTATCAAGTTAAGGATGTTATCTAACATTTTTCATAGTTTGAAAATGATCACTGAGGTAATTATTTTATTTATTTATTTAAACTTCATGTACAGTAGTGGTACATAGGCGGACTTAATGCAACAAAGCATTCTCTACCAGTCAACCTTTGGGTTAAATAAAACAGACAACACTGTGGTAGGTGTGCACAATAAGTAAATAACAGATAAATATCAAGTGGAATGTAGTAGGTATCATTAAGTTACAATAATAAAATAAATATATATGCTAATATTATAAATTAATAAATACATTATAATACATTATTTTACTTATAACATTAATAATTCTTGTCGATTTTTTTTTACAAAAATACCCGGATTTTTAGAAAGAAATTAAGTGATACTATCACGTGTTGATTTATTCAACCATTGAATAGCTTATGCAAGATTGAAAATAATATTTTGCGAAATTACAGTACTCCTTTACGCATCGGCTGACAGGCCCTCCTCAATCTTGCTGACATTTCTTTCAGGAGTGCGTGGAAGCCGCGTTGCACACGTATCGTCGATCCGAGTTTGGACCATATCAGATGGCTATACGGCAAGTTACTCATTACTTGCCGTCTGCAAACCCGTGCCTACGGTGGCCAGAAATCACTCTGCAACTCCCGATACCCGGGGCATCTCAGGTGGCTGCCGAGGCATGAGGCTTACCTTCGCCTCGGGCCTAGTTCTTAAAACGGAAACCATAGTTAATTGTAAATCAGTGAGAGTGCTTTTCTAAACAAATGATCTAGATATTCTTAATCCGATAACTATATCAGTTTTCTAAACAAAATTGTCGCATTCATTATGTACTTGATACCTATGCTCATCCCCTTTTTAATACGACAATGCAATAGTTTTTTTGTAATTGTGCACCTAAAAAACCTATCGCTTTAGTACCCAAAAACAACTTCGGTCGAAATAACAAGGACAAAGTGAGAATTATTTGAGGTGCTAGGCAAAGAGATAAAAGACTTTAGTAGTAAACTTAATTTAGCCTGTATAAAGGTACCTAGACTTATCGCATTAGTAAGGCGTTTCTTTTATACCATTGTCAGAACTGAGCCTTTTCTTTCTTTATTTTCTTATTTTTGAAGCAAGTAAGTAGAGTACCTATAATAGAATAATCTTTATTGTACACCAAAATGTAGAATAAAAATAATATAATATAATAATAATAATAATATTCCACAACCATCACACAGCGCCGTCTAGTCCCAAGCTAAGCAGAGCTTTTGTTACGAGTACTAGACAACTGATAAACATACTTATATATTTCTAAATACATACGTATTATAGATAAATTTTACCCAGACATAGAACAAATGATCGTGCTCATCACACAACCATTTGTCCTGGGTGGGAATCGAACCAACGACCTCCGGCGTAGCAGTCAGGGCCACTAACCACTAGACCAACAGGCCAGTCAAAATGATTTAAATCAATAAACAATAATACTTACTTACTTTTGTACTTTTCTTTTTTTTCTTTTACTTTTACACACGGTATCTACATTTCTTTTTTTTAATTTTCCGTTCGCAGGTAAGCCGAGATGATAATTATGAGATTGAATGAGATTTCCGTAGAAATATGCATCACCTATGTACCTATTTTTCTGTTTTCATCTTCTTTTCTTTTATTATTTAAGTGTGAACATGAACTTTAAAATAAATAAATAATAATATGTATAAGCTTAGATAAAGTGGATAAAAAGTAAATAATATTGCTCTTATCCTGATGAAAATGTAAATGGACTCATTAGATCCCGTGATATGTCATAAAAAGGCCCGCAAATTAAACCTTTGTGCCACACAGTACGCTTTTTTCTCAAATTACTTTTGGTACTGGATGTAATTTTAAAGATAGGCTAGTTAAATGTGGTCTTTATTTTTTATTTTTTTTGTGCCTTTGGTAAATTCCCACATTACATTTTATTTTATTAAAATTAAACAAAATACATCGACTTATATTTAGAGATAGACAAGCAAGTTCATGGTAAATATTTGTCAAAATACTGAAAAGTTAAAACAAAAGTTCGCTGTAGCTAGCTAGTTCGCTGTGTGTAAGATAGCTTTTAGAGGATACTTTTTTCACGACCTAAATGTCTTAAGCGCCATAAATTTCACGGCACTTACGCGTTTAGTTCAACATAGTGTAATGTTCAAGGTGTATGGATTACGCTACACCTGAGTCGATTGAAGTGAGTGTTCGGCATGCGTAATCTAGTGCGTAGTACATAATATATATCGATGAAAAAATATGTTTAAAGATTTTTTGTGCACAGATTGTATTAAGGACACAATTCTACTTGTGGGTATCTATGACGGCAAGACACTAAAAAACCCTACATCTACTTCAAAATCCAATCAAGTACTGACAAAAACATGTACCTGCTTCCGTTAATCGAATCCCTTTCTAGCTCAAAATCAATACCCGGGCAAATGAGGTAGGTTCTCTATCATTACGTTAAACCTACCATTCGGAGGAACTTCGTAAATCAGTGCGTTAATAGCTCAAAGCGATTGGCAATCCCCTCCAAAGATATCGGATAGTGGCCTAATGAATCATGATTTCAGTGTCGATAGTATTGTAAACGCATGGAAGCTATGTCGATAAATACAAATATCGACAGGTGTTGTATCTGTGTGTTTAAGCTAATTAGATATCGATGTTTTGTGGTGGAGTTATAAGTGATGAACAATAAGACGAATAATGTGTAATGATAGAACACTATACTCTATTCGCTATAGCATTAGGCAAAAGTTAAAAAAGATTGTTTTAGGGTACAATTTGTAATAAAAGTACAATATATGTATAATCATTTTATGCTTTATTACAGTTAAGATTGATGCTGAATTTATTATAATAAAATCATATACATAAACTCATATACTTAAATGAATTCATTTGAATGATCCATCTTCTGAATTTTAGGCAACAGAACCATCTGTACAAAACGTTGATTCTGAATTCAAATAAGTGCATCACTACTTTCAAGTACTACTTCCTCACAGCGCAACTCCTTATTTTCCAGACTTCAATTAGGTACAACCCTCTTACGATTCATACTCAACTCGTACACCAGGTGTTAATACTTCAAAGCGATTGCTAATTTCATCTCAAAGAAATCCGATTTGCTCTGCAGCGGCTAACGAAGCGAGCCGTCGGTGTCAGCTGTACCATCTCATCAGATCATACGGAAAAATTAGATTGCACGTGTAGCAAAAGGAAGATGGTCTTGTTAGGCTGCTCGTTATACTTTGCCGTATTATATGTAAACGTATAAGCAAATATGGAAGCGAGAGCGAGGGAATTTGTTTGTATAAGGGACGTATTTGCTGTGTTACATATGCGCAATTTTATTAGAGAGGAAATCGGTTTTGCTTAGATAGTTTGGTTGGTTTCGTAGCAGTATTACAGTAATCGCAATCATAAGAATGATTGCGATTACTGGTCGATGTTACTAATATATCTGTAGATAGTTAAGAATTCATTAGGTACTGTAAACTTAAATCTTAGGTTCTCAGTAGCGACTCATGTGCTTTGAATACCTGTGTGCTTGTGGAGCTCCCCCTTGGGGCCCCTGGGCAGGTGCCAGGTGAGAAAGGGAACTAAAAATAAGAGTTATTTAACTTAAATTTATATGGCTGATTTTTATATATGTTTTGTAGAATATTATTCTAAAGCAGTATTATAAGTATCAGACACTTTCCATGGACCAAAACTTCTGTCAGAACGTCTAAAGCTCCACAAAAAATAAATAAACTTTACTTATTTTTACATGTCTGATTTTTAAATATTATGTTATTAAGGTAACTATTAAAAAGTGATATTTTCCATTAGTCAGACAAATTTACCAAACATCCAGTCAGTGCATGAAATCGTCTCACTCGCTCTGAAACGTATGCGTGCTCTCGCGCTCATACTCTCGGCTGAATAATTATTGTGTTTAAGGGATGTTTGGTTACTACAATTTGTTTAGGCATTCAGTCCGCCTTTGTACTGTGTTTATTACTAGTGCATAAAGTTTTAATAAATAAATAAATACATTTACTGACTGTTAGACGGTACAAAGTTCGCCGGGTCAGCTAGTTCTTAATATCCATAACCGAAACTACCCGAAACTAGTGGGTAATCCAAAATAATTTAATATCCGTAACCGTATCTATCGCTGATTTAATCTAAAAATATTTTTTAATTCGAAAATTTTGGCCAAATAAATTACCTATTTTGATCGCATCGCTAACGTACAAATTTGTGTGTGCGTGCGTATTTGTGATTGTTATTGGTATCTACAAATACCAATACACTATCAATGCAATGCATCGATGCCCATATTATTTAACTTTCTTGAAAAAAACACTACCTAAATGCATTTAATTATTCCAGTACTTAAAGTTTAATTGTAACTTCATTTTCTAATTAAGGTGTATAAGGGTGAGCTGAATTATGTTTTAAATACAGGGAAATATTTATATATCCTGTGTTGTGTTATTTAATGATATGGGTGTAACTTATCTGAATAAAGATTATTATTATTATTATTATTATATATACGGGTAGGCGTAATAAATCCATCAATGTATTAACATTTCGATCGCAATCATAACACTAGTCTGATTGACTTCAAACGCCAGGGGAAAATAGCGGTTCACATTACCATATAAACTGATCTCTCACAGGAAAGCTTTTGATTTAAAAGCATCAATTTTTGGACACAAAAAATGCCTTATGATATAATTATTGTTGCTTCACTCTCATGAAAGTTCAACCGTTTGTCTGTCTCTAGAATATGAAATCAGTTTATAATCATAATTATATAACTACTTATAAATATCTAAACTAATAAATATTATAGATTTATTGGTATATAGATATAAATTTGGCATAAAGCAATATCTTATAGCAAAGTATAGGAATAAATCTAAAAATCAAAAATTTGTAGTTACGTCTCACAAAAATAAAATTCTTCTTTTGCGATTCAGAAAAATCTTCGAGACTCGAACTACAACGAGAATTGAACTATTTACACAGATAAGTTTGTACGGAACCCTCAGTGCGTGGACCGACTCGCACTTGCCCAGTTTTTAGTTTCACGCGGGTGAACCCGCTGGCTGATGATAGTTTGTTATAGATACAGACACTAATTCTGTATTTATTCCGTTTCATTTTATGGCCGAAAAAAAATGTTTCTTTAATTTCCATCACAAAAAAAAATACAATCTTACATTCTCACTAACATTGAAAACTGTAAGAAAACCGAACATTTAAAATACACATTTACCAGTACTTAAATGACAAAAAGAGAAAAGCAACAACAAGAAAACCGCAGTAAAACAGAAAATAGACAAGTTATTAATTCAGTTTTTCACATCTCACACAAAAAGGAAGTTTTTTTTTTCGTCCAATCGAACCATTTCCTGTGCTCAGACTCTGAATGCCTTTGAGCACAAACCTTGCTTGTTTGTGCGTCCGAACAAAGCCAATCTCTCAGATTCCTATGCAAAAGACTTCCTTTTGCGCAAAATATTATGTACTATATTGCTACTCTGTGTCATGGAAATTTTATATCGCTCGTCGCGAAGTAAAGATTGCAGAGTAGCCAGTTGAAAAAATTCAGTCCTTTTTTAAAAAGTATTCTTTTTCTTCTGTTCCAACACCCCCGTGATTCTTTTGAAGTTGTTCTGTTAACTTTCTGACCTAGATTTATTTTTGAGAAGCGTTAAAAGTTAAAACATGAATCTTTTTTAACGTTCTTTCTAAGTTCAGCTGTTACATTTATTTTTAGAATTATTATCACGGTTATGAAGTTAAACACATAAATGTGACTGACTGAAGTGTGTCCTTGAAATCTATTTTCTTTTATGCCAGTAACTAAATAGATTGTTGAACTCTATTTTTGAATTTTATTTTTATTTTTTTAGATAAACGTTGTGCAACACTATTAATGTATCGTGGGTGCGCTTGCAAACGTGTAAACTCATATATACACAAAATATCCAGATCAACTATCTGTAAAATATTTAAACATTGGTTCCGTGTGGAAATAGAACCTTGGGCACGCATTGTATCTCATATATCGTGGTAGTAGCCAATTGCTCACCTACAGAGCTAAACTTGCGATTGCGAAAGTATTATTTTGGGGTTCGGATCAAATTATAATTATTCGTACTATTCCACGCGCGCCTCAAGATGTCAGCAACTGTAGGGGCCCAGCAGGGTCGAAGCCTACTGGGGCCGAGAGTCTGATTCTGAAAGGTAGACTCGGCCCTGGTACGAAAGGCAACGAAGGAACAGGAGTGGGTTTTTAGTCACTAAAAGTCTGACACTATCTCTCGCTCCGAAAAATCTTCCCTACGAAAAAAAAAATTACCAAAATCTCTCATTTATTTTTGTATTTTTGTGTGCGTGTGTATAGTGACCTTGGGAAGTGTGTACGGAGAGAAATCAAATCACTATTGGTCTTGGATGAATTTGACTTTCGATTACAAATTACATTACAGGTGTACTTATACTTAAGCGCGGCTATAGGTGGTCGTTGCTACGGGCAGACTAAGGCCCGGGCACTGCGCTCTCTACTGGGATACAAAATGCAGCGTCAGTGCCTCTACATCATTCCTCACCTTTTTTAAAAAAAAACAATTGGTTTTTTACAAAAATAATTTCATCATTCTAAAATCTAAAAATAGCCTGAGCACATATTTTTATGGCTAACTGTACTACAAGTTTGGTTTGCAAAAAGAAAAAAAAGAAAAATCGCATGTGTACATATAGGCGAGCTTCTTACAGCTCTTTTGTAAAAAAATACATACTTCTAGACCCATTAGAATAACATGTAGCTGGCCGTCCGGCCGTAAAACCGTAGAGGCCTAGTAGGGCCGAAGCCTACTGGGGCCCTGTTTTTTTTTTAGATGGGAAAATGATCTAATTACATCCCTTGCTCTTGGGCGGAGCAAAAGGGCGTGTCAGACTTTTACTGACTAAAAACCCACTCCTGTTCCTTCGTTGCCTTTTATACCAGGGCCGAGTCTTCCTTTTGGAAGCAGCTTGGCCCCAGTAGGCTTCGACCCTGCTGAGCCCCTACAGTTTGCTGACATCTCCTTGACTCGGGCTTGGTCCAGATGGTTACCGGATGTTCGAACGGCAAGCTACCCTTTGCTTGCCGTCTGCAAGCCCGCTTCTACGGAGGACTGGGGCCATGTGTTGACTTCCGAAAGGAAAATCTGTGGTTCTGGAACGCAACGGGTAAAGAAGGAATATAGGGTGCGGTTTTAGTCAGTAAAACAGTCTGACACGACCGCTCCGCTCGCTCCACCCTAAAAGGGAAGAAGTAATTATATGAATTTCCACCTAAAAAAACTTGGAAATGTTATCTCAATTAAAAAAACTGGGTAAGTGCGGGTCGGCCTCGCACCCTGAGGGTTCCGTACAAACTTACCTATATAAACAGTTCAATTACGGAATGGAGTCTCGGAAGATATTTCCGAATAGCAAAAAATTATGACGTAACAACAAATTTATAGTTTTCAGATTTATTCCTATAATTATTTGTGCTATAAGACCGTGCTTTATGCCAAATTTCAGGATTCTAGGGCAACGGGAAGTACCCTATGAATTTTGATTTCCTCGAAATGTACGTTTTTGCTACAAAAACCGAAGTATCTTTTTTCTCGTTAAATTTGATTTTTTTACAGCTTCAAGAGTCCGAGACCTGAGTATTCGGTTTTAATTTCAACTCGATAGCTCTACGTGTTCCCGAGATAAAGGATCTTGACAGACAGACAGACAGACGGACAACAAAGTGATCCTATAAGGGTTCCGTTTTCTCCTTTTGAGGTACGGAACCCTAAAAATATAGGATATCATATTGTGCGAGGTCTGTCAGTGTACAGACAGCTGCATCACATTAAAATATCTAAGAAAAGGAAGTAACTAGTTGATGACGCTATCTGTACTAACATCTCAAATCTTGCATAGTTTAAATCACACCATTTACGCAAATAGACTCAACAGTTTAACTACACAAACCTTTTCGTCTTCCAGCAGAAAAAAAAATAAGCTAAATTGACTTCTGAACTGCACCTTGTAAATAAAATACGTCCCAAAAGGTTCCAATTTTCCGGCACATGGACAAATTTGCCTAGCTACGAGAAACTTGGCAGCCGTTGTAGACTGAGCGGTATTTTTCACTTGGAGAAATAGCTTACCTCCAACGTCAATATTAAAAGTACCAACTGATTATACAGGGACTGAGTTACTTATGTTAATTAAAAGGAGGTTTGAATTAAAACTTAAGTGTTTTGGTCGCTTAAGAGTAGCATGGTACTTTAAGTAGACTTAGGTACTCGTAAAGTTCTCGCTAACTTAAGCTTACCAGAAATCTTCTGTGACTAGACGGACAGACACATATCCGGACACTGCCCACTGATCATTATCATCGTCATTTCGGCCAAAACACGCCCACTGTTGGACATAGGCTTCTCATAAGCGTCACCACAACGACCGATCTTATGCGTCTTGCATCCATCAGGTCTCTGTAATCGGCATCACAGACAGTCCTCTGTGCAGAGCAGGCATGTTGTAACTGAGTTCGAAAACTTGACCATAAAGATAGAATTCACTCACAGACAGGTCAAAGTTCCGGGCCTTGGTACAGGCCATGGTCCGAAGCGAGGAGGAGTGGCAGGCGGTCGCCTCCTTGCAAGCAGTAATGCTAGCAAAGGAGGCGGCCGATTGCGTGAAGCAACAGTCCTCACGCCCCAACCACCGTGGCCTCCTCAAGCGCAGGCTTGCAGTGGGTAGCTCGCCTTCCGACCGTCCGGTAACCGTCCGGACCGAGCCCAAGTTGTCGACGTTGTAATCCACGCGCGATTTTAAGGCGCCGGGAGATGTCAGCAAACCGTAGGGGCGAGCCCAGCAGGGTCGAAGCCTACTGGGGCCATGGGTGATGCGAAAGAGAACCCCGGGACCCTGAAACGAAGGCAAAGAAGGAACTGGAATGGGTGGGTTTTTAGTCAGTAAAAGTCTGACACTATCTCACGAGCCCAAGAGCGGGGGATGTCATTGTATATTTTTCCCACCGAAAAAAAAAGTTGTATATGTAACTCATCATCTCCCTAGCTTTTTGCTCAACTAGCCGACCCCAAGGTCAACTTCCAGTGTAACTGTGTGTTTGTAACAGTGTGTTTTACATGGAGCGACTGCAACGTCCACAACCCAGTTACCGGCAATACGATACTCCTTGTATAGACTAGTGGACAGGTCAGACTTTCTGCCGTCCGACTACCTGTAACGGCTATGAAAGCTACAGCTGACAAAACGACGACAAACGATGAAATGACGACGACGACGAAATGAAACACGAAAGGAAATTTTCGTAATTCTGTTGCATATTTGATTTGACTGGCCTGTTGGTCTAGTGGTTAGTGGCCCTGACTGCTATGCCGGAGGTCGTGGGTTCGATTCCCACCCAGGACAAATGTTTGTGTGATGAGCACGATCATTTGTTCTGTGTCTGGGTGTAATTTATCTATAATATGTATGTATTTAGAAATATATAAGTATGTTTATCAGTTGTCTAGTACTCATAACACAAGCTCTGCTTAGCTTGGGACTAGACGGCGCTGTGTGATAGTTGTGGAATATTATTATTATTATTATTATTTTATGTAACTAAATCACGACTTCATTTTTGGAAACCAGAAAAATTCTTTAAAATATTAAAAAAGGCCACAAAAATATTGTTTTTCATTATGCATTTCGTTTCGTTCAGTTCTAAATTGGAGCGAGTTCGTAACATATATTTTATTTTAACTTTTTGAGCATAGCAGAGCTCAATATGTTCGGACTGGTTCGTTATCCATTGGTTACATCTATGCCGATATTTCTTTTGTGAAGTAGAAATATTCGAAACTGCCAGTATTTCAGTTAAGGTTGTAGGTTTTTTTTTTTGTAAAGGGTATCTGACCGTGTTCGCATTGCTATCGCTAGCTATTGCTGTGCAATTGTTCTTTCAATTTCAGGTTTGTTAGTTCTCACATAGCGATAGAGTTTTCTGATTGGCGTGTAAACGGGATCATCCTTGGCCTTGTTACTTTTTTTTGCAATTAGCCCGCACGGTTTCTGCAATTAGAAATGGTATAGTTTTTTAAACAGAGTACAGTTACTTTATTTTCCACTAGGATGTGAATGTTTTTTGTTCTAATGCATAGCATAGCATAGTCGGCCTCATAATGTTCCGGTTAGGACTCAAGCCTCCTCTCTAGGAGAAGGAATGGGCCATAATCCACCACGCAGGCCCAGTGCGGGTTGGTGGATGTCACATGTCTTCAAATTTTTGGTTCTAGGACATGCCAGTTTCCTCACGACGTTTTCCTTCACCGTTTTGAAAGCAGTGGTGATGAAATAAATTACACAAAGTAATGCGCCTGGCTGGGTTGGAACTCGCAAGTTACAAGTCGTAAGTCGGAGCCATTACCACTCGGCCACCACTGCTCTCATCTTCTCTCGTTCTAATGGTTTTGCATTATTTGCCAGCAAATGTATTGAGTCAACAGTGAGCCTTCTCTGCAAGCTTCGCTGAGGTAGTCTACAACAAAATTCCCAGCTCCGATTTCCCGTGATCGAGCCTGTTTCAGCTTCTTACAATGTTTATCCAGTTGTGTATATATTTAATATACAAAACTTCAAATCAATATGTGAATACACAGACACTGAAATTCACTCGAAAAACTCTTGTTCTGCTTATTAGGGGTTGGCACGGCGTATCTTTATATTTCCATGTATCTTCCTATATGTAGACCCTCCAATATTTTTTTTCTTTCTTCCATCATCTTTTACACAATCCATCTATCATTTTGGCCTTCCTCCACCTTAATAACCATACACATTTACACTCAAATTAATGGTAATCGATCAAAAATCGGACTCTTTTTCAAGTACCTACTTATTGAAACTCAGGCCTCCTCTCTAGGAGAGGGAATGGGCCGTAATCCACCACGTGTGCCCAGCGCAGGTTGGTGAATGTCACATGTATTCGAATTTTTGGTTCTGAAACCATGCTTATGTTCCTTTTGAGTCCTAGGACCACAGTATTTCTTTCATATTTTTCCTCAAGGCCCTTGCAGGCATCGGCCAATACAACATATATGAAGTGGTCCAACTTTATGAAAAATAAAATTGCTTATATTTTTCGTAAATCCGTAGCTAACACGATATTGTATTTTCGAGCATAGCAACCCTACGCGTAGCAGCTACACTGTTTTCACTGCGGCGAGTTTTCTTTTTTCATTGCCAGTTTCCAGTAAAAAGTGCGGTCTTCAAACGTTAACTTTTTACTTTAGTTTTTGTAAGAGCGTTCGAGCATGTTTTATTCAAAAATGTTGTTATTTTTCAGATATTATTTCAACGTCGATATGGTCGGTGTTTTATCAAATTTATTTTTACTGTTATAATGTCTACAAACAAGTTAAATGGTATAATAAAACAATTTCGTAAAGCTTATTGAGATGAAAGAATAATAGAAAAGTATATGAGTTTTCAACACGACAATGAAAAATAAAAGTTACCAATTGGACTGGCCTAACTGGCCTGTTGGTTTAGTGATTAGTGGCCTGACTACTACGCTGGAGGTTGTAGGTTCGATTCCCATCCAAGACAAATACATATTTGTGATGAGCACGATCATTTGTTATCTATGATATGATTGTATATGTTTAGAATATATAAGCACGTTTATCAGTTGCTATATATATCACTATACTCATAGCATAAACTATACTTAGTTTGGAACTAGATGGCGTTGTGTGATAGTTGTGGAATAGTATTATTATTTTTAATTCCATAAAAAATAAGCTTCCACTGACTCTAAAAAAATGTCATGCAAATAGCTCGTTTCAATTCAACAATCTCTACTGCACAAACAAAAGACTAGCTATTATTTAAATACTGCTCTAAAAGTGCTACATAAAATTACCACCAAGAACACCTAACGTTAAATTCGTCGCTCATAAGCCGCACGTATAGCACTGCGGATACAACACCAATCCCGCAGTTTTATCTGTTAAACAAACCAAGTTCCTGAATCAAGTCCCGTACATCAGTTCCTGATAAATCGTACGATTAATCCGTTGCGAACTCGATTAAACGAAATTAAGTTCTATCTTAACCGAAATTACGTCGAATTTAGACTGAGGGTTACGGTTTGAGGATTTGAGAGAAATGAATGTGGTTTGGTTAGTCAGGTTATTTTTGTTCTAAAACGCTTCAGGGTATTATGAACTTTAATTGGCAGATGGAAATTACTTTTAATATATTTGGCCGGATTTTCGATAAATTTTAAGCCATTCCGTCTCTCTAGGTTAATATTTTAATACGATTAACGGATTCTATTTTTTCTAGTGTGCACGAGCACAAAAATATTGTCTATATGCGTATTTTTTCCATTCTAAATTGGAAACGCTTCATAACATATTTTTTACAAACCTTTTATTAACCTGCAATGTTTTTTTGCAAAAGAATTTTAAAATAATTCATCATCATTTCAGCCGAGAGAAGTCCACTGTTGGAGATAGGCCTCCTCCAAGCGTCTCCACAACGACCGATCCTATGTGTCTCGCATCCACCGCATTCCGCATTAAAACCTACCCTAACTAATTGAGCTCAAATTTTGCAGACAATTCTTTGCTTCCATTTTATTATTTATACTCACTTGTTACAGAAAAATATAATTGCAGAACAAGGTTTGCCGAGTTAGCTAGTACATTATAAATATTAAAATAAAGATACCGCTTATTTCAAATGAAATTTGAAACCAACGACGTTCAATTTTGATGACAATGCATGCTTAACTAAGTGACGTCATTCTAAATGGAATATGGCGGACGTCTGAAGGCAGTGTACTACTTATTATTTTTTTGCACCTAATACTACCAATGATATGGCTATCAGTAACTATTGAAAAATACAAAAGAAAAACTACGTCACAATAAATCCAATTTTTTTTAAAGCTAGTTTTACCTTATTAATTAGACCTTTCAAATTATTTCACATAGGCCTACAAGGGCACTTATAAAACGTCAGAAGCTAGTGCACGATTCCAAATTGGTCGTTCAATTTAATTGATTTTTAAATTGTTTTTCCATCTCTTTCGACTAATTTTACGAGCCGGAACCAAAGCTACCTTTTAACTACGAAAAAAATAATTTCATTAAAAAAATTCTACCGTCCCTAAAATTTTTCCGCCTCTGAATTTATTTCCCCTCCTTACCCAAGTCCCCCAAACGAGACGAATTGAAGATGCTTCAGTCACTTAATCCCAACTAAATTAGACGTAATGATATCTCTCTCACTTCTCAAATCCCCAGAAAGTCTCTAAGTCACACTTGATCCCCGCATTACCCCCTATTTTGTGGCACCAAAATGTAACTCTAGTACAAAGTTTTAATTGAATTTAGTTACCCGATGGATACTTTCCTAATTAGTTGATGTAATAGATTTTCTGTGAGTTAAAGCAGTCGATAGTTTTCGACAACAAGGTTTTGTGTACCATGAAACAAGATTTTCGTTTACCTTTTATGGTTAAATAACAGATTACGATACGATGCTGGAAGTCGTAGCGTTAGAAAGTCGCTACTTTGACTGTAGACAGAGCAAATTGTTTGCAAAATTGCGAATAATATAAAATTCCACTACTTTCACACAACGCCATCTAGCCCGAAACTGAGCAGAGCTTGCCCTAAGAGTACTAGACAATTCATAAATATACTTATATATTTATAAATACTTAAATATTATAGTTAAATTAAAAACAGAACAAATTATGATCGCGCTCATCACATAAACATTTTTGCTTTGGGTGTGAATCGGACCCATGACTTCCGGCATAGAAGTCAAGGCCACTGTCCACTAGAACAACAGGCCAGTCTACCAAGAATAGCACTGGATTGGTAGAAATGGCGACTTTTGAGGGAGGTTTTTATCTAGCAGAGGACATTTTTCAACTGCAATAATGACTTTTTTTTATATAAACTAGTGATAAAGTTATGATGATGATAAAGTTAAAATATATTTGTATCAAAAACACAGCCATTGTAAGAAAAACAGAATGACAATGAACGTAAATAAATTGCTCAATAAAACCATACGTTTAAATAACGTTTAATCTATTCAGTTTATGTAGGTATTTGCCTCCACAAAAGCCGCACGTCTTTAGGTAATCAATTTAAAAGAAAAACGCTTAGAAAAGAGATTAAGTACCAATACGATTTCCTTAAAGGTTTTTCATTTAAATGTAACGTTCTCGAATTTGGATACATCGCCGTTTAATCTCGTAAATATAATATTTAACATTTTATTTTTGAAGAAAAAAATTGATAGATTTATTTGAACTGATTCAAAAGATAAGCTTTTAGTAATAATATAATTGAGTTAACAATTTAGAAATGACTTTTCGCAGAAAATTCTACTTCTTTGTCATAGAAGTTGAAAGGGAGTCTTTTGTCTTGGTATGGTCATGTGAAGAGGAGGGATGAAACGCATGTTACTAAAAGAGTTATGAGCTTACATGTGGATGGATGGAGAGGGAGAGGGAGACCAAAGAAAAGATGGATGGATTATGTGAAGAGTGATATGAAAGAAAAGGAAGTTTATGATAGCATGACGACTGACAGGGCAAAATGGAAGAAAAAAACATGTTGCGTCTATCCCAAATAACACGGGTAAGGGCAGGAAGATGATGAAACATGAGTGTCTTATCGATCTATAAGTAGTTTCAAGCGTTAGGGCCAACGCTGCGTTAAGTGTGCGCACATGAAGGCGCCCGCGCGGGGACCCGTCACGTGACGTCGCGCGTGTTTCGTGTGCGACGATCCCTGTAGCGGAAACCGGATTATTACCTGCGCAGTGTCGCTATCTCAATTTTAACGGTGTGCGTGTAGTCGTGCCGATAAAGAACATTAATATATCGTTACGTAGCAAAACAAGCGCGGGCGCGGCTCCCCGCGACTGAGCACTTTTTGTGTTGGACTGCGCGGGCGCTCGCTCATAGCAGCGTTGACTTTGAAGATTAGATTTTTTGGATCAGGCTAAGAGCTATGGGGTTTTATTAGGAATTAGGATGTAGGCTGCCGAATAGTTTGACAAAGTCATCAAGGCCTTACAGCAAGTGAAGTAAAATGGCTGAGTTTAGTCTGTAAAAGACTACACTCCTTCTCGCTACACCCAGAGTGGGGACAAATTATTTTATGGTTTCCTACCGTTAAAACAAAGCGTACCTATAGCAAACAGAGTTTTTTTTTGTTTTTTAGATTACTGTACCAACTTTGTTTTAAAGACACGCACGCTGAAACCTGACACCCGATCCGCCTTAGAGTGCGAAAAGTCATTAGATGAACTCCCACCTTAAAAAAAACATCGATTTGAAAACAAGAAGTCGTGATTTCTATTTTCTATCGTATTGCAAAATTGGCGACAACGAATAATGACTATTAGTCTTTCGCATCAAAGAACTCTTCGAATCTTGTTGACTTTCACAAGTCGCGCGGAAGTATAATAAATCAGGAGACGGTGGGCGCTACATTTTCCAATATTTTGTCACTTGAAAAGTAGGGTTGCCTTATTCTTGTATTTGGATTCTAATAGATTGATTTTTCATTTTATTTATCGATGTTAAAATATTGTTTTAATCATTACGAAGTAGCCAAGCCAAGGTAGCTGCTAGAAAACTAGGCGTTCTTGCAAAGGACCGACGGTACTTCACACCGGGACAGCTTCTAATGTTATACAAAGCACAGGTCCGATCGTGTGTGGAGTACTGCTGTCACATATGGACTGGTGCTGTAAAATGCCATCTAGCAGCTTTGGACACATTGGAAAGGCGTGCGAAGAGGCTAATTGGGGATCCAGATTTGGTTAAGTCCAATCTACAAAGCCTCGAGCACAGGCGCAGGGTAGCCAGCCTATCGGTATTCTACAGGTTGCATTTTGGAGAGTGTGCGCGGGAATTGCATGACTTGATTCCGCCATCTCCTTTCTACCATCGGACAACCCGACGTACGGCGAGTGTCCACCCATACGTTGTTGAAACTTCAACGGTCCGGACTAAGCGATTCGCTTCATCGTTTATAACGCGTACATCGAAGGACTGGAACAATTTACTTTGGTTCTCCTGCAAATATTTTCAGTCCTGATTCGATGACTTTAACCCTTAACCAAACTAATCCGATATGAATACAAAACAGATCAGAAACAACGAATCAAATGACTACACGAATGTGCAAAACATCAAATGAACCTATTCATCGAGCCCTGATGAAGCTGTTAGATCCTCTAATTTGCTAAATTGTATGCAGCTTGAAAATTAAGCCCAAAGCGCGGCTTAAATTGGGACAGCAAACAGCTTAGAGCAAGCACGACGAGGTTAGCGTGGTAGGAATTGGGTTATTTTGTGAAATGGTTACATATATACAGCCATATATTCTGCTATTGGGACAATATGCGCATTTTGCTGCGTTATGCTTGAGAGAATTATACTTTCTCCAGTTTTAGTTAGACGTTGGTGCTATGTGTAAAGATTTGTGTCTTTGGCATGGACATAGACCATCATCATCATTATTTCAGACCACTACTGTTGGACATAGGCCTCCTCCAAATGTCGCCAGAAGATACCGCGCAACTTCCCGAACGCTGCTCAGCCAAGCAAAGTAAATCAATATAATACATGGGATTAGGAACCATCTAAAGATTTTTAGGGTGGAAATCATCAAATAATTCAAGAGCGATGCCCACCTGAGTTCTTTGGTTGCCCTATGCGTTCCAGGGCCATGATAACTATCTCTAACAAGATCTACCAAGCTGATGCCTGCCCTACTGTGTTCCGTTAATTTTGCTGACATCTTTTTGAGGCGCGCGTAGAACATAAGAACAGAACGCGTTGTCTACTCGAGCTTGGTGCTCACCGGGCGGCGAGCTACCTATTGCTCGCCATCCACAAGCCCGCGCCTACGGTGGCCGATCTCCTACGACGCTTACACACTTCTTTTACTTCGTTTACATTCATACTTATGTAACTTTATGTATAAAAGCCACAATTTTTTTAACGTTTTCGACCGCGTTAAAGAAATGCTAACATCCAAGTGAAAGTTTACGTTAACGTAATCAGATATGTTTAAAAACTCGACCTACATTCATACACGTGATTTTTTTAGGGTTCCATACCTCAAAAGAAAAAAAACAGAACCCTTATAGGATCACTTTGTTGTCCGTCTGCCTGTCTGTCTGTCAAGGCCCTTTATCTCGGGAACGCGTTAAGGTTAATATACTCAAGTTTGCGGTCTCTGGAATTTGTGAAAAAAAAAACAAATGTCTAACTTAACGAAAAAAAAGATACGGCCGTTTATGTCTCAAAAAACGTATATTTCGACACTAACGAGAAAATCAAAATTCATAGGGTACCTCCCCATGACCTAGAATCCTGAAATTTTACATAAAGCAAGGTCTTAACACAAATATAGGAATAAATCTGAAAACTGTAAATTTTTTGTTACGTTAAAACAAAAACAAAAATGCGATTCGGAATAATCTTCGAGACTCCATTCGGAAATTGAACTGTTTACATAGGTAAGTTTGTACGGAACCCTCAGGCCGTGAGTCCGACTCGCACTTGCCCAGTTTTTTTTTAATACTAAATACACCTTGTTTTTTTTAAGAACATAAAAATAAATACCCATTGTTGACAATAATTTTCATTTTAATCGTAGTCCGTTCATGTTTTAAATTAATTCCAGCCAGATCAATAAGAATGGTTTACATAAATAGGCTAAAAAAATAAATTTTAACGTTGAAAAAACTTTGTAGAGTATCGCTAAATTGTATTTGTTTTCAAACGATTTCAATTTGGGTCTCATTTATAATTCTACTTCCATTATTTTATGTCCATAACTGAAGGTTACATAACAAAATAAATGTATAAGACTTTATAGCCTAAAGCAGTGTGAATGGGGCTTTGAAACAGTACCTAAACGCCTAATAATAGGTTAGTTACATTTAAATAATTATTTGTTTTAATGTTTTCCGAGTGTTACATGGTCAACGAAGCAAAAGAAGTATCTAAGTATTGTAGGAGCGAGCAATAGGTAGCTTGCCGTCTGGTGAGGACCAAGCCTGAGTCGACAGCGTGATGACGCGCGCCTCGAAATGAACTAAGCCTAGTAGACCCGATGCCTTCTAGGCCTGCAAGATTGTAAGAGAGTTACGCAAAGGGCAACCAAAGGAACAAACATGTTGAATAATAATAAATTATTTATTTTCAGGCATCTTGGCCCATAGATACATACCTTACAGACTAATATATATATTTAGCATAGCATAGCATAGTCGGCCTTATAATGTTCCCACTGTTGGGACTCAGGCCTCCTCTCTAGGAGAGGGGATGGGCCGTAATCCACCACGCGGGCCCAGTGCGGGTTGGTGGATGTCACATGTCTTCGAATTTTTGGTTCTAAGACATGCCGGTTTCCTCACGATGTTTTCCTTCACCGTTTTGAGAGCAGTGGTGATGAAATAAATTACACAAAGTAATGCGCCTGGCTGGGTTTGAACCCGCGACCTACAGCTCGTAAGTCGGGGCCGTTACCACTCGGCCACCACTGTTCTTATATATATATATATATATATATATAGAGTAAATACAAGTTATCGTACTAACTACTCGTATAACTTTTTACTAAATATGACTTAGGACTATGTTAGTAACACTTCACATTACAATAAGTTCACTTCGTGCTGTCCTATGATACCTGTCCGCAGAAGTGACAGAACACCACGCCCTGCATAATGTTATATGTTTGAATAATGTTATAAAATAAATACAAAGGTCTAATATGAGTTTTGTTTGACTTCTGTAAGTTCTCGAGATTTCATAATCTTAGCCAATCTCCTGAAATCCGTGCATTTTTGTGAAATAAAGAGCGTAAGGACTATTTGGAGACGTACTTTTTGATGCACTTTAACTCAGTTTATTTATTATTATATTTAAAACTAGTTTTTTCCAGCGGTTTCTCCCTATGAAATTCGGAAATTTCCGCAAGAAAACAAACTCCATAGAAAAAAAAACTATCATATACCCTGTTCCAGGATATGATCTATCCGTGTGACAAATTTAAATCTAAGTCTGGTTAACTGTTGAAGCGTGAAGGATTAGAACATCGATCTAACACAGACATACATACAAACTATAGCCTTTATAATAATATTACTGGCTGCTGCCAGTAGCTTCTCCCGTGTGAAAGAAAATGGTCCCAAGGAAACTTACTCCCGCCGGGAACAAAAGTATCCTATATTCTATTCTAGGACATGGTCTATCTATGTGACAATTTCATCGAAATCCGCTCAGCCACACTCACAAAATTTCACGTTTATTATAATAACCTTATATTCATTTCCCATTATGTATCGGAAATCATAAAAAATAGGTAGGTAAGTTTTTTTTAAATCTTTTTTTATGTGCTTGGCTGCTGGAACACGTGGCGTGTTCCAGCACCCACACACAAAAACACACATTACAAAACAAAAATAGACATCTCAAATCTTTATTACACTTATTATTTTTAACCGCAATTCGCATGTACGATATTCATTCAATAAATAATGGTCCAAATAGATACAAGTCCAGTGGGATTTTCAACATGAATACCATTTTATAAATGCATAACTCGTTAATTCTATTTTGTTATTCGAATCAACGGATTGCCTTGTTTCAATTTTTTGGACTGAATTGGAGACACAATACATGATGTTTTCGTTTTTAGTTCGACAGTAAACAATATTGGAATTTAACCACCGGTGTTCCACATGTCATGCGAGTTTGTGGGTTGTGTTGTATGTTAATTGAATTGTATATTCCATTAAAATTGCTGTGTCCACAGCAAATAACGAATTAGGTTTGACTACGAATAGCTTTGTTGTCACTGTGTTGTGAAATTGTAAACTATGTAATCTAGAAATATACAACATTATTGTTATTACCTATATGCGAAACTTGAATATAGTTTGTTTAGAATAAGTAACTGAATCGATTCCAATAATTTTTACACTGTTATATTTTTTTCAAAAACATTTAAAAAAAGGTCACAAATTGGACACCACCGGCAATAAGTACAACCCAGGTCACGACAGGTCATAGCGGGTATTAGGCACTAGCGCACAGCTGGGTGTGGGAGCAAAACCACCCCTTAGTCGCTGGGATAGCCGGGTGACCATGTATTTGTGCGGACAACCAGGTAACATAACAAGATTTTTCATGATATAGTTATTGCTTTATACGCTTTCAACGGAACGTGGTATCAACCGGTGATTATCCCTGTACGTGCTGTGCTAGTGCATCCAAGGACAACCCCCGTTGATGGGAAACTATTGCAACATATGGAAAACAAAAACAATAGAGCTATAGGTTTAGGATTCTTAAATAAACTGATTACCAGAAACTATGTTACCATAGCCCCTGCCTGAACAATTTTCTTAATTTCTATCGATAAAAAGGAAGGAGGTGACTTGCACACTTAACAAGGGCTCCTGAGAGAGGAATCTCCTAACAATGTGCGCCGTGTCCAGGAGTACTGCCCTGGAATGTATTGGAGTAGGCCCTTGATCCAGCCGCGCAACGACAGCTTCGACAGATGGTCGTCGAAACTTTTGGTTATAAGACCATTGGTAGTGACAACAATCGGCACAATGACAGCCTAGTCCACATTCCACATTTCGACAACCTCGTGTGCTAATTCGAGATATTTGATTTCTCTTTCTTAGCTTTCACGAGATTCTCGTCATGTGGGATGGTGACATCGACTATCATTGCACGGCGCGCTAATCGGTCTATCACTACTATATCCGGCTTATTGGCTACAATAGTCCTGTCAGTGATGATAGACCGATCCCAGTACAATAAACTCATTATTATTATTAAACAACAATCCCAAACTTCACGAAAAATTACACCCAATATTTCACTCTATTATTATTACATTTTCCAGGGAGTTTTACATCATTCAAGCAGGTTTAGGGGAAAGGTGGCAGTAGCAAAGTGATTTAATTATCCGGCACACCGGATTAGCTTCGCTTCTTTTGTTCCGACACTTAAGGGAATGACGTGACAGTCCCGGTATAATTTAATGGAGATTTTGAATTGACTTGAGTGGTTTGACGCTTGTTTTTACCTTTTCTGAAATATATATACGGGTAATAAGAGGCTCTAACTAAGCAACTAAGGGCGGAATTCACCAATAAAACTAATCGCTTTTTAATGTTTGGCTCGCATAATCGCGTTTAGCCGCTGTTATTAGTGTCACTTGTCTGTATTTTTACAAGTGACACTAGTGACAACGGCTAAACGCGATTATGCGAGCCAAACGTTAAAACGCGATTAGTGTTATTGGTGAATTCCGTCCTTAGAAGGCAACTAAGCGCTCGGTTTATGAATGTACTCGGAAAGCTGCAGTCCGCGATGAATGGCGCCGTGTTACCAAGATGATCACTCATCGTAATTCATAGTGATGACCACGACCACTCTGGCAAGAGTGTACCGACTGAGAAAAGAGAGAGAGAATAAAAGGTTTAGTTTAGTTGTATAACGATGTTTTCAATTGATAAGCCAGTTTTTCAGTTTCTTGATGTAGATGTGTTTGATGGAACGGTTGGCTGCTTCGCTGTGTTCGATTTCCGCATAAAGCAAATATTTGTTCCGGGCTTGGGTGTCTTGCGGATATGGATTTACATGGTTGTGCACGCACCCGCGATACAGATATCATACCTAGTATGGGGCAAGGCTTTTCTTTTATAAAACAATTTTAACTGACTTCAAAAAAGGAGCTTTTGAAATCAGGCTGAATTTTTTTTAAATTGCTTGTTACCTCATATTGTGCACAGGATCTTTGGATGGCATACTAAGCTATACGTTAGAGGAGCAGCTCGGTGACTCGGCTAGGCATCGTGATGATGAATGATTTTTCTTGTTATTTAATTTTGAACAATTGTAATAAGTATAGTGCCACAGTGAGTTTCTTAACTTCCACTATATATTAATCTCATTCTTAATTACTTACATCGTTTCCTAATACATGCATACTATAAACCATTGTCTTCCACCACGTCCAACTCAAAAACTACTGAATGGATTTTTATACAATTTCTACCAATAGACAGATTGATGAATAATGAAGGTGTATATATATATATATATACATGCACATATTTTTAACACCTGTTTGAAGCTGGGGCGGGTTGCTCCTTAATATCAATTAAGTAATGTATAAATTGCAAAATAAATTAAAATATCTGTAATAAAGAGTTATTTTATTCTATTCTTTCCATTTTCATTAAGAAAAACATTGGTGTGTCCAATTAATTTCCTACTAATCCCAAATTCATGACACCAATCTATTCAGATGTCCTTATGTTATCTGCTACTTAATGTACTCAGCAAATGAGTTCCAGAAATTCAGGGTCCCGTATTTTCCCAAGTTGGGGCACAACACTAAGTGAATTGCGTTTGTCTGCAAACAACGGTGACCACTTAATGTAAAGTGCTGACCTTTCTGTTAAATATGGGTACTACGATACATGTCTTCAGAACCTGTGGGGAGTCAGACTTCTTGAGTAGTTATGGTTTAAAACTTTTGAGAGAAGAGTACACCGATTGCAGTTCTGTGAAGGCCTTAATTTTGTTTTTTAAAGTTTAGATTTACTGTTTGAGATATTTAGCGGCAGTGACTGAAAAGTTGGAAGTAGATGGTTAGTCTTGATATGATAATGTGAAAAGGAAGGATTAAACGCATGATTATAGATGTGGATAGATGGAGAGGGAGGCCAAAGAAAATATGAATGATTGTGTGAGAGGTGATTTGAAAAAAAGGGAGTTTGTGATAGCGTGACGGGTGACAGGATAAAATGGAAAAAAAAACGTGTTGCGCCGACCCCAAATATACGGGACAGTGGCAGGAAGATAGTGATTTGGGATATTTAGTCAGGATGACAAATTATGAGTAATTCTGAACATCACATTATAACTTCTGAACGGGTTCAATTTTTTTCATGATGAAGATTTAGACATTTTGAATGTCACATTATACATAGGGTTTTATTTCGAATAGGCTCTTAATAAACTAGTGCGCCTCACTATCAAGGATTGCATCAATGCTTATCATCAGGTGTGATCGCAGTCGAGCACTGGTTTATAATATCAAACAAAAATAATAATAATTACAAAACAATATTTAATGGTTGATGGCTATTGATGGTAAGGACTTCAGAGATAAGAACCTCATATATAATCATATCAAAAAGTACTAGGTACTTTTTTATCAGGTCCTTTATCCTACAGTTGAACGACAGGGTCGACACCGACAGGTGCTTTTCGAAACTTATGGCCAACAGGCTGGTGATAATAACAAGTCCATCTGTATGTCGACAACCTCGTGTGCTAAGTCGAGATAAGTATTTGACTTGCTTCTCTTTCTCAGCTTTCACGAGGTCCTCACCATGTGAAATGGTGACATTGATTATCATTGTGAGGCGTGCTTGTCGGTCTATCACCACTATATCAACCTTATAGGCGGCAATAGTCCTGTCAGTGATGATAGATCGAATGACCGACGTTTCAATTTTAAGAACTGAGTTGGGTTAGGTTTTGTTTTTTAAGTGGGTGGTGTATCATCCAATGACATTTCCTGGGAGTACCTGTCAGACTTTTACTGACTAAAAAGTCCTCTCCGTTTCCTTCTTTGCCTTTCGTACCAGGGCCTAGTCTTCCCTTTAGAAGCAGATCCTTGACCCCAGTAGGCTTCGACCCTGCTGGGCCCCTACGGTGTGCTGACATCTCCTTGAGGCGCGCGTGGAACTGTAAGTGCCGTCGACGACTTGGGCTCGGTCCGGACGGTTACCGGACGGTCGGACAGCGAGCTACCCATAGCTCGACACCCGCAAGCCCGCGCCTACGGTGGTCGGAAATCGGGATCGGGATCCCGGTGGCTGGGGCGTGAAGGCCGCACCCTCGCGCGAGCACATGCGGTCGCCTATTTTGCTAGCTTTACTGCTTCGCAGAAGGAGGCGACCGCCTACCACTTCTCCTCGCTTCGGACCATGGCCTGTACCAAGGCCCAGCGCGAGAAATCGTTGCCGCCGATCTCCCGTACAAAGATACGGCGGTGCTCTGCCCAAGCGGGGCACACCTCTACCGTGTGCTCCACCGTGTCCTCCGGGTGGTCCGAACAATCGTGGCACCCGGGCGTTACTACTGCACGAATCCGGTGCAGGAACCTTCCGAACTGACCATGTCTGGTGAGGACCTGCGTGAGTTGGGTCAGGTTAGAATTCACAATTGGACCTGTACAAGTCATCGTCGTTATCTAGATGAGAACAACCAGAGATATGATATCATCCCGAACAGAGAAATACTCGACACACGTCAACTGTCTTATTCTTTTATATGCATTATTATTATTACCTATATACCAATTCCGAAAAGTTATATTTTTTCCGCTTAGTAAGACGCTTTTCCGTGAAGATAAATTCATGGAAATGTTTTTTTCCTGTTTGTGTACGTGATCCGAATACACATATCTATTGGGCTTGGAAGATAATATAAGGTTGGTAAATAAGAGCAGGAAAAAAAATATACATAAGACAAGGCTAGAGCAAATTGGCTCTTAATAAACTAGTGCGCTTCACCATCAACGATTGCATCATTTCTTACCATCAGGTGGGATCGCAGTCAAGTACTAGTTTAATATCATTTAAAAAATAAAATAAAACAGTAAATTATACGAGTATTATAGTCTCATTTCCTGTTCAAAACATGAGCCACTTACTAGAATGCCCCAAGTGCTCATACACCTGCACTTTGAAGGAGTTTGACGAGTTTACCATCAAATCAATAAGAAGAAGAAGTCTCATTTAAGGCTGTACAATTTAATAGCATAACCAGCCTTGTTCTGCGATTTCGGCAGTCTCTCCAATCCAGTGCCTTTCCAGTTCAGCCGCCAGCTCTCGCTGGAACGCCCATACCGATCTGCTCCGACTTTCAGTACCTCGGGTCACTCGTCCAAGGGGATGGTGACGTAGACCGGGACGTAACACATCGGATCAACGCAGGATGTATGAAATGGCGACAGGTCACGGGAACAACTTGTGACCCACCCACCAACCCCCTCAAGTTAAAGGGTAAAATCTACAAGTCCGTGATATGACCTGTCATACTGTATGGATCAGAATGTTGGGCTGTGAAAAAGACGGATGAAAAAAGATTGCACGTAGTGGAGATGAGAATGTTAAAATGGATGTGTGGTGTGACGAGAATGGATAAAGTGAGAAATGAGTATATCAGGGGAAGTTTGAAAGTGGCGCCAGTGACTGAAAAATTGAAAGGGAATCGTTTGTCTTGGAAGTTAATGATAGCATGGCGAGTGACAGGGCAGAATGGAAGAAAAAAACATGTTGCGCCGATCCCAAATAACACGGAACAAAGGCAGGAAGATGATGAATCAGCCTTTAAATGTTCACACAGCTGGAACTCAGGCCTCCTCTCTAGGAGAGGGAATGGGCCGTAATCCACCACGCGGGCCAGTGCCGGTTTTTGAATGTCACATGTCCACGGGTAGTGTGAAAGCTAAGCCCGGGGCCCCGGGATCAAGACAAAGAAGGAACAGGAGTGGGTTTTTAGTCAGTAAAAGTCTGACACTATCTCTCGCTCCACCCAAGAGCGAGATTTGTCATTAGATGATTTACCCACCTAAAAAAAAAACATGCCACTGCCACAATTTAATTGGATGAGATAATTAGCATAGCTTAAACTGCATGTGCCTACACCTCAACCTAATCAAATGTGAAATAACAGAGTACGGTAAAGACAGACTTATCAACTGGTTAACCACTTTTATGTCTAGTTGTTTCTTCTCCTACTACTCAGCATCACTGGTTCGACAGTGCATGCGTATACAGATTAAAGTGTCTATGTACACGTGCATTGCGTACGCGTCCACACTCGCCCGCGGCTCTGATGATACTCTCGTAGGGTACTTGTACATGAGCATACAAGACGGTATAAAATGTCGTGGCCAGAACTTAGAATTGATCACTTCATGATATTGCCAACTAAAACTGGCCAGATCTTATAAACGTTAACATTTGATGATATGTCAATCCTTGTTTGGCCAAATCGTCGATGTCGGATTCCAAACATAATAAAAGATCTAAAGAAAGTAGTTCAAATGAAGACTGAAATATCATCAAACTTAACGGTTAAAATGATCTGGCCAGTTTTACTTGGCCATTACATGAAGTGATCAATTTCTAAGATGTGGCCACGCCATATGCATTGTGTAATTTCACATACACCACACCTCCTGTCATAGAGTATTTTAATGAAAGGGGTACCTAATTGATGCAGTTAACTGTACATTGTATTGGTAAATACAAGCATGTAGTACCTCCAATAAACAAAAAATAATCAAGAAGAAAACAAAACTTTTCACACAAACTTAAATCTAATCATAACGTAATTAAAACTAACTTACAAAATAAAAATAAAAGTCCTAAAGTACTAAATCTAAAGTACGGCGTCGAAAAACTCCTCCACATCGCTGTCGACTGGTAATGTACCCAAAAGACTGGCGGCATTGCCAAGCTGAATGGCAATGCTTATCCTTTGTCCGAAGTAAAAGCCAGCCCTTGGGTCACGCGAAGTGTCAACAAGGCGTCACACAAACTCTAGCATCTTTTTCTATCTCAATAATAAATAATCCTCCCGACTGAATTTTGATCATGGTGCCCCATCTCATCGGGCAATTGAATGATACAGGTGGGTTTTAGTAAGTAAAAGTCTAAGATACCATCTCGTTCCTCCCTAGAGTGGGATAAGTCGTTAAATGATTTACAATTTAAAAAAAAAAAAACGTAGGAGATATGTTTTAAAGTGCTCAAGCGTGTGCGCAATCGCAAGTTCACTCATTGTACCTGTACTCTCTTAGTTCAACGGGACGGCAAATCTGATACGAATGGAAAGAGATCAGGTGTGGGAGCAAGGGCTTTTAGCGCTTTCCAAGGCATGGGGGTTTCACATCAATGTGTGTGATTTGGGAATTCCTAATGGAAAACCCAATAGCTAGCAGATTAATAATTTATTTATTTATTTATTGAACGAAATGCATGAAATATAATTAAATGCAGACTGCAGTAATTTGTAGCTCTCTCAAAATTGATTATTACGAAATGGAAACTGAATTTCTATAAGTCAAATTGGACTCCAAGTATCTTAAGGTTATTTATTTGAATCTGTAATTATTTCCAACGATTTGTTTTTCTCTTTATAGCCTATTTCGTGATTCAGATTCGTTTTTGATAGATTATCTATATATATAAAAGGAGAAACTGATTGGCTGACATATCAACGCTACGGGACTAGGAACGAGAAATTTTGCACAAGGCTTCATTTTTTGACGTAGGCGTGCACTAAGAGAGGATTTTCCAAAAATCGTCCCCCGAGGGGATGAAATCCAAAGTTTTTATGGAGAAAACTACTTTCACCCAGGCAAAGCCGCCGGCAGAAGCTAGACAGAGATATGAAACTATCTGGATGCCTTTGCCCAGCATTGGGATGAAGAGTAAAAAGGCACACTTGGCGAAATAGTTTGGGATACTATATCCCTCTTTAGATTGAAAAGCAATGAGAGAGTCTCTGTATCTCTCTCCATTCTATCTTGTACAAGTTTCAGACTTCCACGTGCGATTTAAAACACGATAACTTTATCACAGAAAGCATTCCTGTTACAAAGATCTAGAAGAACAATAAAACAGAGAAAACCGAACTTCGCGTACAAAGCAAACATAGAAACACCAAACAATAAATACTTTAAATCCTTGTATAGAAGTCAAGAACACTACACAGATAAGTTGAACAGAAGTGCTATTCCATACAACGAGTGATATAAACAATGATGAATGACGCTTACGGCGTATGTACCTACAACAGCATTTGCGATCGCGTTGTGCGACTATTTGATACGTTGTATGACTTAGGTACTACATTTTTAAGGTTTTCCATTCTTGCATTAATAAAATTTTTAATTTGCGTAATCATAGGCCTAATGTAATTAGTGTCATGAGCAGTACCTTAGTTTAAAATAATGCCCATGACTTTAATTGCATCCAGTATATAAATAAACGAGTACGTATGGCCATTGAAAATAAATATATTATTATTATTATTCACTTTATTTATTTAAAATACATACAAATTATATTTTTTTAATATTTTTTTAACAAAATTATTAAAAAAAAAACATTCAAAAATATAAAAAAATATTATTATTACTGAAAATAAATGCCAGTCGCAAGTGCGCTTGCGTTTGTCGTTTCAAAAACATTTTCTACCTTTGGGCAATGAAATCATTAGAAAAGATCCAGTAAAGATGAGAGAAGGCAGAACTGACGTCACATTAGGTTGACAGTGTCGTTCAGGAGTAGTAAATGTAGTTGTGGGATGAACTCAAAGAAAAAACACGTGTATGTGTACGTGACGTGCGTGAGAGTTTTCGCATGTTGAATTGTATGGACCTTCTGTACATCACATTCTATTCTGTGTCCTTATGTAGAACTCATGAATCTTCGTATCGTATCGCCCCAGTGATTTTGTGTAAGACGGCTAAATACGGTTTACCTCGAACGCCTTAGGGATCCACCGGCTTTATACCTTTACAAATTGCTTGGTTAATACCGTTGTCAGTACGTGGTTTTAATTCGTAGGGGGATTTAGTTTCTTAATTAGAACAGGTTGCTCTGAATACAGGTTTACGTGGCAATCTGTTCTCAGTGTGATTAATTGCAGGTATTTAAGGACTATTTTAAGTGTGTTATAGTGGTAATTTTGTATATCAATAGACGTTTTGATTGATTTCGTAGACAGTGGAGTAACTTCTTTGAGTATGTTACATCATTAAATTACTACTCCCGTTCTGTGTGGAGCGAGAGAGAGTGTTAGACTTTTACTGACTATAACCCACTTGCGTTTCTTTAATCGCCTTTTTGCGTTTTTGCGGGCCGTGGTGATTCTTTCGAACAATTTCGCAGCCTTGCCAGGCAGATAGTGATGTATCTTCGTCTAAATTTTATACAGAAAACTGAAAGTTTTCAGATTTGATCTGATCATAATTTTGTGTTTATAAGAACTACTAACATAGTGGTTAAGTCATGTTACTAACATGGATTGAAGTTTACTGGACTAACTTAATTTTTTCTACTTGTCCCTAAACTTTATTAAGTATGTTAATGTTGTGCATATCTGTTATTTACATTGTTACTGAAATACCGATTTTAGATGTAAGTTAATTTGAATTGTAAGTGACAGCGCTGTTTCTAAACTTAATATAAAGAATTAAATCTGTCTCTTTGTTTACTATCTCAGACTAATAAATTCCATACCTTCACATTTTTTAGAACCATAAACCACACCTGTATCCTTCAATTACCCTTTGCGTACTAGGACTACGGGTTGCCCTTTCGGAAATTCTCCGCGGTCCTAGCTAGCGGGCATCGGCCCCACTGGGCCCCTACGGTTTACTGACATCTCTTTGAGGAGCGCGAGGATCACTACGCGCTGTTAACGACTGGGCTCGGTGCGGTTAATTACCGAACAGCCGGACGGCGAGCTACCCAGTGCTCGACGTCCGCAAGCCCGCGTCTACCGTGGCTGGTAGTCGGGGTCGGAATTACGTCGGCTAGGGCGTGAGGACCTTCGTTCCCTCACGCGTGCAGCCTCCTCCTTCGCTAACATGCGACCGCCTGCCATTCCTCCTCGCTCCGGAACCATAAGGATTCTAAAAAAAGGTGAAGGTATAGAATTTCATTCTAAATTAAAATGATAATTAATTTGAAAAAAAAAATACGATTTGTCAATTGCAACTACTAATAAATTCATAAAACCAGCCCAAATTCTTGTATGAATTTCCAGCTACCTAAGGGTACGAAGTAGGGAAAGGTAGCACAGTTCGAACAAGAGGACAAGGTCCAAGGTCAGATAGAGGACGGTACTCATTAATCTTGCATCTTCCGTCCCATTACAAGGTCATTTAATATAGACATGAGCGTTTTGATAAATGTTTTTTGATACTTTAAACCAGAAATGAATTAAGATTTAAGTGTACCTACCAAAGTATAATATAAGTAACTTATAACAAATTATTTGTGATGTTATAAAGTTTTGCTGCTATGATACCATTCAAATTAAAATAAAGCATATTTTTTTATAAAATAAACAATTTACAGGCACTTTTGAATAGTCAAGAAGTCATTCAGTCAGAAAAAATATGTTGCACATTTCAAAGCGTAGAGCTCTATGAAAAAGATTATGCAAGAAACTCAATGGACACTTTGTAAAAACTTAGTATTCAAAGTAACGCTCATCCTAAATCAACCTAATTATATTATATATTATAAAATCGAAAGTTGCTGTTTTTTTTCCTTTTTTCGTTTTAAATTTTACTTTAAATGCACATAATATTTTAGTATTACTTAAAATTTCAGTTTGTATAAACCATACTGGTTGGTGAAAAAAAAAACAAAATGGCAAAGAAGGAACAGGAGTGGGTTTTTAGTCAGTAAAAGTCTGACACTATCTCCCGCTCTGCCCAGCGGGGGTTGATTTTCCCACCAGAAAAAAAAAAATACTGGTGTAAGAATTTTTAACCTAAGACAAAAATACAAATCTTTTGTCTTTATAAAGTTAGTACAGATTAAATTTTTTAATAGACAAGTTTTTTATTATTACATTGTAGTAACATTCCGTTACCAATTAAATCTAAATTTATAAAAAAAAAACTGTAATATAAATACTTCCATTAATTTACAAGCTAAAGTACGAAGTAAAGGATATTTTCGTTATAGAAAACATTTATTCTTAGGAGGAATCTTTATGAGTTTTAACGAGGGCTCCTTTCCATTATTTTATTCCATTTGTTTGTAAAATATGGAAAACATTGTACCAAGATCATTAAAGTATGTTTTAACAAAATAATAAAAGGGGAAGTAGACGAGAGAATGTTCGTTCTATTATATTATAATAAAGTTGTTTGTATTCTTAGCGCGGAAAATAATGGGTGTGAAGGGAATTGGAATTAACTATAATGTTTATTTCATGAGAATCATATATTTTTGCCTTAAAAAGTATTTGATAATTTCAAGAAATTTTGTAAATACTTACTTATAATTATTTTATCATAACTAACAAATAAAAACCAACACAAAAACAACACAGCAAACAAACAAAAATAACAAACATACAAAAAATTAAAATAAACCAGTACTTTCAGAGATTACCTCTTACAAACTAAAAAACAAACTTTACTTTTTTATAATATGAGTGTAGATTTATCGGTGAGAAATATTAATAGTAATAATATTCCATAACGCCATCTAGTCCCAACCTAAGCAGAGCTTGTGTTATGAGTACTAGACAACTGATAAACATACTTGTGTATTTCTAAATACATACATATATAGAAAAATTACACCCAGATATTGAACAAATGATCATGCTCATCACACAAATATTTGTCCTGGGTGTGAATTGAACTCACGACCTCCTGCATAGCAGTCAGGACCACTAACCACTAGACCAGCAGGTCAGTCAAAAATCATCAAATGATCCACTCTAAATGGAGCGAGAAGTAATTAACAGACATTTACCGTTTCAAACCCACCTGTGTTTTTTCAGTTGCTCTTTCCATTCCAGGTCCTCCGTAACTGTTTCATACAATCGTCAAAGTAACCGTATCGCCACAATTGAAACTCAACAGCTTTAATCTTGTTATAAATAATTGGACATCTTGTTAGGAAGTTTATACTTGGAAACTTGAAGAATAGTTCTACTATAAACTGATTTTAGCAGCTATAACTATGTTCAGTTAATAGCTATTAACTGGTTCAGTGAGCCGCGATACGTTTTTTAAACTTTTAAGTAGGTTATGGTAGTATTGTTGAATAATCACTTCGAAGTTTTATTTTCTTAAGAAGTTACAATTTTAAATTTACAAGTTAGATATCTAACGATCATAATATAATAGCATAATTTTTAATGTTTCCACTGCTGGGACTTAAGTCTCCTCTCAAGGAGAGCGGATGGGCCATAATCCACAACGCGGGCCCAGTGCGGGTTGGTGAATGTCACAAGTCTTCCCATTGCATACTATACATGCATTTGAAACCGCGAGCTACAACTTGTAACTCGGGGCCATAACCAGTCGGCCACCACTGTTCACCTTCTAACTATCGATCAAGGGGTGCTACGACAGAAAACCTCCACGAGTGCCCGCGGGCTGTAGTTCCCTTGCGGATACGTCCGAGGTGAAGGCCAGTCTGCGGGACGGTGCACCCTGGGAGGCGGCTAACGACTCCCCTTGGGTACTTCTGCCTAAGGGGTCTCGATGTCCGCCTGCGAATATTCTGTCCGAAGGATCGCTTCAACGCGTGTCCCTCTGCTATAGCAGAGGGCACAGTGGCGAAGTAAGAGCGGGCTCGGTGTGCACTTACCCTGCCACCGGGCAGGCAGGAGGAAGACTTGCTCCTCCTTCTGCCACCGTTAGTCTCGTAGCCCCAGAGATTGTCCAAGGTCATGTTTCTGACTTTTGATGGGGGTCGAGGGTCTTGGCTTAAACGCCCGGGCCACGAGGAAGACAACCTCTATAAAAAATCACCCCAAACCTCCAAGCGGCGGCGCACCGTGAGGGAGGTTGTTAGCTTGACTAATGGGTAGCTAAATTAGTCTCTAGTGCGAACCACGTTATTTGAGCCAGTACCCGAAGTTAATACTCGTGGGAACTAATATGAATAGAAAATTTTTTGCAAACCAAAATGAGAGTGATGCGCGGTCGGAGTCCGACGCGGCATCCGGAAGGAGCTCGGAGGGCTCGGAGGTAGAGGAGGTTGTGGGCGACTCTGGTGGGGACTTGCGTCTCTACCTGAAGCGCTCCAAATCGGGGGATGGATCGTCCTCCGATGCAGAGATGGGCTCGGCCCGAAAAAAAATCCCCACCAATGGTCGGGGTGCGGGTCGGGCGCGAGGCAAGGGGAGGGGGCTCACCGCTCAAGAGTCCGCTCAGCGAGCTGACAGGCTCACCGCGGAGGGGCGTCACCCTGGAGCTGCCAGCGCTGGGACGGACCTCTCAGGGCCGTCCGGCAGTGAGCCAGACACCGCCATCGACGAGGCACTCGACAGGCTGGAGTCGGTCCTGGCATCCGCTCTTAATGGCGTGGCCAAAAAAAGGGAGAGGACTTCCAAGAAGAGCGCTATCTCCCAGGCCAGGACCTCTCTCCAGGAGGTGGTGGACCCAATCCGCAGGGGGCTCACCAAACTTCGGGCCGACAATGCTCGGCTCCGAAAGGTCTCGGTCCAGCAAGAGTTGCCAAAGGGCGACTCTTGTGGACAGGCAGGGGGACGCGAGCAGGGGCAAGGGCCAAGCCAGTCCGAGCCGGAGAACCAGCTGCTGGTGCTGGTGCGGCAGGAGCTGGCTGCCTTCCGGCAGCAGCAACAGCAACAGCAGGAACAGTTCCAGCAAAGGATGCAGCAGCAGCTCTCCGTGCTGGAGGGCATCGTCCTGCGTCCTCCGCTGGCGGCCTCTGGCCAGAGAAAAGCGGCGTCTTATGCTGCCGCCGTGGCCACGGCGGGCCCGTCGGGACTAACTAGACGCGGGGCCGTGGCGTCGGAGCCTGCGAGGCCGGCCCCGCCGGCCAAGCAGCAGCGGCAGCAGAAGGGCAGAGCGGCGCCTGCCGCTAAATCGGCGGGACCTCCTGCCGCGGCGGTGACCAGGCCGCACCTGCCGCCTCCCCTGCCTGAAGAACCCACGGCTGGCGCCGAATGGACGGTTGTCGGCGCCAAAAGTAAGGCGGCTAGGGCGGCAAAAAAGCGCGCGAGGCGACAGCAGCGCAAAAAGCGGGCCATGGCGGCCAGACTTCGCGCCCCGAACTCCGAGGCTGTAGTTATAACACTACAGCACGAGGCGGTAAAAAAGGGCGTGACGTATGACGCCGTCATGGCGAAAGCGAACCAGGCGGTGATGCCCCACCTTGAGGAGCTCGGAGCCTCGGGGGGCTTCCGTATGAGGCGCACTGTAACCGGAGCCCGAATACTGGAGGTCCCTGGTGCGGCCAGTGGCCCCGCCGCGGATGCCCTGGCCGCAAGGATCAGGGCATCCCTGGATGCGGAAGAGGCCCGAGTGTCCAGGCCCACCAAGTGCATTGATATGCGCATCATGGGCTTGGACGACTCCGTCAAGGTGGACGAGGTGGTGGCCGCCATCGTCGGGGCGGGAGGATGCACTGCCGAGCAGGTTCGGACGGGCACCATCCGCGCTGACAGCACGGGTATGCGAGCCATGACGGTTAGCTGCCCCGTGTCGGCGGCCAAGACTATCACCGGGGAGGGCCGACGGCTTTTGGTAGGCTGGGTCTCCGCGCAGGTGAAACTGCTGGAGCCCAGACCTCTGCGGTGCTATCGCTGCCACGTGGGGCACCACGTGGGGGCCTGTTGTGCGGTAAGCCCGGTCACAGGGCAGTTGAATGCCGTGCTACGCCGCACTGTTACGCATGTGCGGCGGCAGGCAAGCCAGCCGACCACCGTGCTGGGAGCAGGTCCTGCGACCCCCCCGCCAAGGCCAAAGGCATGGTCGGGAGGCCCACCCCCGCTAATGTCCTCACCACCGCAGCCTCCTCTTTGGCCGCTGCTGCTGTCGCCGCCGCAACCACCGCGGCAGGGCCCTCACGTGGGGCTCGGGAGGAGATTGTGATGGACTGCCAATAACGGCTTCATTACGTCTCCTCCAGGCGAACATCAACCACTGCGCCCCCGCTCAGGATCTGTTGCTCCAGAGCATGGCGCAGTGGTCGATCAATATCGCCGTGGTCTCCGAGCCGTACTATGTCCTGCCCAGAGGAGACTGGGTGCAGGACCTGGACGGCTCGGTGGTCCTAATTTCGTCGGCCGCCGCTGGTACCCCGACCCTCGAGGCTATCACGAGAGGACGGGGTTGCGTGGCAGCACGGTTCGGGGACATTGCAGTGGTAGGCGTCTACCTGTCCCCGAACAGAACTCTCGCCGATCTCCACATCTCCCTTATGGAGCTGAATGCCGTCGTCGCTGGGTTTGGTTCCCTCCCCGTGGTCGTTTGCGGGGACTTCAATGCCAAGAACTTGGCTTGGGGTTCCCGGTTCACGAACCAGCGGGGTCGGATGGTGGAGAACTGGGCTCTGGAGACAGGCCTGGTCGTCCTAAACCGGGGTTCTGTCCCCACGTGTGTGCGGATGCAGGGCGAGTCAGTGGTGGACATATCGTTCGCCAGCCCTGCTCTGTCACCGCGTGTCGTCGACTGGCGCGTCATGGAGGGGGTGGAGACGTACTCGGACCACCAGTACATTCGGTTTGACGTCTCCGCCCAGACCTCGATCGCGCCGGTCCCACAGACCCCGTGTGGTCCGCGTTGGGCGCTGAAGCAGCTGGACCGGGAGCTTCTCCTGGAAGCCGCGATGGTACAGGCCTGGGTGCAAGCACCGGACAGGCCTGTCGACATCGACGTCGAGGCAGAGTGGTTCCGGGAGGCCATGTCGCAAATCTGCGACGTGGCAATGCCCCGAGTCCGGCCAGGACGTGCCCGGCGCCAGGTGTACTGGTGGTCGCCGGAGATTGCGGCACTGCGGAATGCATGCAATGCCGCACGGCGCCGGTACGCCAGACACTGCAGTCGCCGCATCCGCCCGCCGGATGCGGAGGTCAGAGAGGCGGAGCTGTACGAGGGATACAGAGTGGCGAAGCGCACCCTCCGAGCGGAAATAAAGCGGGCCAAGTTGGAGGCCCGCAATGTGTGGCTGGGGACTCTGAACGGAGACCCGTGGGGACGCCCTTACAAGGTGGTGCGGGAAAAACTCCGCCCCTGGGCTCCCCCACTCACGCAGAGTCTCCGGCCCCAGATTGTGGAGGGTGTGGTGAGCAATCTGTTCCCTGCGCGAGGGGAACACTCTCCCCCGCTCATGGCTCCGCCACCAGCAGTGTCTAACGCGGACCACGATGGCGACGGCGACAACAATGCTCCAGAGGTGACCGAGGTAGAGATGAGTGTGGCGGTAAGAAGGTTGAGCGCCAAGAATACCGCCCCAGGACCCGACGGCTTGCCTGGTAAAGCCTGGGTCCTGGCCATGGAGGCTCTCGGGTCTCGATTAAGAGGGCTCTTCAGCGCATGCATGGAGAGGGGCCAATTCCCACTTCCATGGAAGACGGGGAAACTGGTCCTTATCGCGAAGCCGGGGCGCCCTGCGGACTCTCCGTCCGCGTACCGGCCCATTGTGCTGCTCGACGAGGTGGGCAAGCTCTTTGAAAGAGTAATTGCAGACCGCCTCGTCGCGCACCTAACACGGGTGGGGCCGGATCTGGCGGACGGCCAGTTCGGCTTTCGCAGGAGGCGCTCTACGGTGGACGCCATCATGCGCGTACGAGCTCTCACGACGGGGGATGCGGTGTCCCAGGGCAGGTGTGTCGTGGCGGTGTCATTGGACATCGCTAACGCCTTTAACTCCCTGCCCTGGAATAGCATTAGGAGGGCACTCCGGTATCACCGGGTGCCCGACTACCTCTGTCGTGTGATCGAGGCCTACCTGTCGGACAGGTACATCATCTACCCTGGTCACCAGGGAGAGTGGAAACGGCGAGAGATGTCGTGCGGTGTTCCGCAGGGATCGGTACTAGGACCGCCCTTGTGGAACATCGGCTACGACTACGTGCTGCGCGGCGACCTCCCTGACGGGGTCAGCGTGGTCTGCTACGCAGACGACACGCTGGTCCTGGCTCAGGGAGAGTCGTACCAGGCGGCGGTCGAATTAGCGACACGCGGGGTTGCGATAGTCGTTGATAGGATCCAGCAGTTGGGACTCGAGGTGGCGCTACACAAGTCCGAGGCCATGTGCTTTCACGGCCCTCGGAGCGCACCGCCTCGGCGCTCCCAATTAACGGTAGGAGGAGTTCACATCGGCGTCGGGTCGACGATGAAGTACTTGGGACTCGTCCTCGACAGCCGGTGGAATTTCGAGGAGCACTTCCGACGTCTGGCTCCCAAACTGAATCGGAACGGGGCTGCCCTCAAGCGGCTCCTGCCCAACCTCGGAGGCCCAGACGCCTCCTGCCGGAGGCTCTACGCAGGTATCGTCCAGTCCATGGCCCTTTATGGGGCGCCGGTATGGGCGCCGTCGCTGCGAAAGCGACCGGCGGCCCAGCTGAACGCTTGCCAGAGGGTCATGGCCATACGGATGGTGCGGGGATACCGCACGGTTTCCCGGGAAGCGGCGAGCCTCCTTGCTGGCCAGCCACCATGGGATCTGGTGGCAAAAGACCTTGCGCGCATGCACGATCTGCGCGTGGAGATGCAACGTCGGGGCGAAACTCCGCTGCCGCGACAAGTCGCGGCATGGCGGGCAGAGCTCCGGCGGGGTCTCATGGCGGAATGGCGACAGCGACTATCGCAACCCAGTGCTGGGCACGTCATAATTATGGCGGTAAGTCCCCTCTTTGAGGAATGGCTGGAAAGGCAACACGGCGTCCTTACCTTCCGCATGACGCAGGTCCTCACCGGACATGGTAAGTTCGGGAGGTTCCTGCACCGGATTCATGCGGAAGAAACGCCCGGGTGCCACCATTGTGTGGACCGCCCGGAGGACACGGTGGAGCACACGGTGGAGGTGTGCCCTGCTTGGGCAGAGCAACGCCGTGTCCTTGTGGGGGCGATCGGCGGCGGCGATCTCTCGCGCCGGGCTTTGGTACAGGCCATGGTCCGGAGCGAGGAAGAGTGGCAGGCGGTCGCCTCCTTCTGCGAAGCAGTAATGCTAGCAAAGGAGGCGGCCGATCGCGTGAGGCAACGGCAACGGTCCTCACGCCCCAATCGCCGCCGGGATTCCGATCCCGATTTCCGGCCATCGTAGGCGCAGGCTTGCGGACGGCGAGCAATGGGTGGCTCGCCATCCGACCGTCCGGTAACCGTCCGGACCGAGCCCAAGTCGTCGACGGCGCGTGCTGTTCCACGCGCGCCTCAAGGAGATGTCAGCAACTGTAGGGGCCTAGCAGGGTCGAAGCCTACTGGGGCCAAGGGTCTGATTCTGAAAGGAAGACTCGGCCCTGGTACGAAAGGCAACGAAGGAACAGGAGTGGGTTTTTAGTCAGTAAAAGTCTGACACTATCTCCCGCCCCGCCCAAGGGCGGGGGATGTCATAAGATGATTTTCCCACCGAAAAAAAAAAAAAAAAAAAAAAAAAAACTATCGATCAAAGTAGATGAAAAAATGTTGTTTATGATTACGAAATCGGTTCAAGTAGCCAAAATACAAATGTATTAAACCAGTGAACATTAGAAAAAAAAGCTTTAAAGTTTTTCAACTCAAGTCAAAGTCAAAGTCAAAGTCAAAAGTTTTTATTTCACATAGGCCTACATGGGCACTTATAAAATGTCAGAAGCTAGTGCACGGTTCCAAATTGGTCGTTTCCTATGGAGAAGAACCGGCAAGAAACTTCATGGTTACTCTTTTAAAAAAGTGGTTGTTTACAATATTTTCATATTACAGTGTTAATAGACATTCTGTAAGAACAGTGTAGACCAGTCGATATTGTACCCAAAAGCACAATAAAAATAATCATATAAAAAAAAAGTGAGTCGTAATAGGAAGTAACCTAAGAATTCGCGAAGTCCACGGTGTTCTCACATTCACATTAAAAAAAAAGGAACTTTATATAAAAAAAAAAAACAAGAAAAATAAATAATTACAATTATCAATAACTGAAAATAAAACCTTAAATCAAACGCATCTTTAGAAGGAACAACCATGAGGGAACGATCATCCTTTTGCCCCAGCCGCTGCTTACCATCAGGTGGGATCGCAGTCAAGCACTGGTTTATATCAATTAAAAAAAAAGAGTTGCAGGGTAATTACTGGGCTCCGTATCCACGGGCTTGCGTACGACGAGGAATAGGTAACTCGACGTCGTCCGGGAAAGACCATCACCATATCCCGGAATATGAGGGCTTGAGGACGGCGAGCAATAGGTAGCTCGCTGTCCGACCGTCCGGTAACCGTCCGGACCGAGTCCAAGTTGTCAACGGTGCGTAGTGTTCCACGCGCGCCTCGAGGAGATGTCAGCAAACCGTAGGAGCCCAGCAGGGTCGAAGCCTACTGGAGCCATGGGTGATGCGAAAGAGATCCTGGGGCCCTGGAACGAAGGCAAAGAAGGAACAGGAGTTCGTTTTAGTCAGTAAAATTCTGACACGCCTTGCCGCCCCACCCAAGGGCGGGAGATGTCATTAAATGATTTCCCACCTAAAAATAAAAGGCCAGCCTACAATAAATTATATTTATTACTATCTATATTGCTATCTGCGTAGCTATATAATTATGTAAAATAGAGGGACACATGCATATGAAATGATTCATTAAATTTTCCTTTTTGAAATTTTGCTTTCTGTTATCACAATAAAATATAACAAAGCGGGATATAAGCGCAGTGAGTCGGAACCGGAACATCCCACGATCGTAGCACTCGTAGCAGCGTAGCACGACCGTGTAGTCACCTACGGTGCTACGGGCTACGGCGTAGCACTGTGAAATACTATTTTCTGAATAGGTTTATTCTGTAAAGTGGGTCAATAACTTCTTTTATTTTAGTTTTGCATTTGAAGTAATTTTTCTTGTATCATGTTTGATTTAGATGTTTCAGTGAATTTTGTATGTAAAAACCATACCATTTGACTGGCCTGTCGATCTAGTGGTTATTATCACTGCCTGCTATGCTGGAGGTCGTGGGTTCGATTCCCACCCAAAACAAATGTTTGTGTGATGAGCACGATCATTTGTTCTGTGTCTGAGAGTAATTTATCTATAATATTATGTATATATTTAGAAATACAATATATAAGCATGTTTATCAGTTATCTGGTGCTCATAGCACAAGCTCTCCTTGATTTGGGGCTAGATGGCGTTATGTGAAATTTATGGAATATTATTATTATCTCTTTGTTTATCATATTCACACATAATTTACATTTTTAAATATTTCTCAAAAAAAAAAAAAATTAAAATATAAAAAATATTGGTCCACCAGTGTCGGGTTCAATCTACCGGTGGTTAGGACTCCAGAGACAGAAACCTCCTCACAAAGCGAGCCGTATCGAGGATTACTGCCTTCTGTATCGGGCCCTTGATCCAGCCGCGCAGAGAGGTCTACAATTCGTTTTGACTATAAGGCCGTTGGCGGTCACGACATTATAAACTAAGTAGATTCTGGTTCGTTTCTAAAAACAAATTAAAGACACAATAAGTTTAAAAAAAAATAAAAAAAATAACAGCAAGCTTGTCCATTTAGATTAGTGTACTCGTTTCAAGCTTCGCTGAGAAGCAATTACAGAAATAAAACTAAAAAGAAACTTTGTACAACGTATTTTCCACATAATATTCGTAGCATTGTGCAGCTTGCATTTCCAATCTAAATTTTAATAAAACCTCCATGTTTCTGAATAGCTTTCAAGTTCGAAGTAACAGCTTTCGAGTCAATGGTAGAAAAGTTTGAGCGGGAATGACCACAATTCCTTCACGACACACGAAGAAAGTTGCACGGTCTCATTTTCTACTAAGTCGGCTTCAGAAAGCTATTATTGGCAACATCGTGCGTCCCAAATTGAATACTTGAGTTGCTTTTAGTAGTGAGCTTGTTTTATTAAACATTGATAAGTTTAGACAAATGATCAAAATTAAAGAAAATAATGAAAGTAGACTAATAAAACTGATTTTTATTAAGTTGTCTAAACTCAATAAAAAATAGTTTTATTCATATTAGATTATGATTTCTCCCTAAATTATGAAAAAAACATTTTCTGCACGATAAATCACAAGCACGTTCATTAGTTTGCAAAAAAGCCATGTCTTATTTAGAAAAACTGGGCAAGTGCGAGCCGGACTCGCGCTTTGAGGGTTCCGTACAAACTACATTTCCTGAATGGAGTCTCGAAGATTTTTCCAAATTGCAAAAAAGTTTTTTTTTTTTGAGACATAGTTAACAACAAATTTACTGTTGTCAGACTTATCCCTATACCTGTGTTATAAGATATTGCCTTATGTCAAATTTCAGGATTCTGGGTCAACGGGAAGTACCCTATGAGTGTCCATGGAGTTTCTTGCACGTTCTTCTCCATAGAGATCTACGCTTTGGAACGTGCAATTTGGCTTCACTTGTATTTTTTTTTACTGATCGACATTTTGACAATTCAAAAGTGCCTGTAATTGGTCTATTTCAAATAAACCTTTCTGATTTCTGATTTCGCCTTTTTCTCTCTCTTTTTTATTGCACCTACCACTACTTTTCTCTGCATCACCCTAAGGTTGACTGGTAGAAAATGCCTAAGACATTAAGTCCGCCTCTGTACTTTTTGTGTGTATAAAGCATTAAATAAAAAAATAAATACGAACTCCATATTTTTTGCATTCATGATATCAACAAACTTCCCAGAAATTCAATTAATATATTTCATAGCACTGTCTTGATATAATTTTGGTGATATTTACATGAAAACACGAAATTGTATTGCGTGCTTCCCAGAAGTTGTTAAACGAATTTTACTATCGCAAAGGGAATGCTTCTAGTAATTTAACATTCTCTTCACTTTTAAATAGGTCAGTTCAGGTCAATTCGTGTGTGGAGTAGGTACTGCAGCCACTTATGGGCTGGTGTTGCAAAATACCACCTAGCAGCATTGGACTCGGAGGAAAGGTGTGCGAAGAGGCTAATTGGTGATCCAGATCTAGTCAAGTCCAATCTACAAAGCCTTGAGTACAGGCGTAGGGTAGCCAGCCTTTTGGTGTTGAAATCTCTACGATCCGGAACAAGCGTTTCGCCTCATCGTTTTTACCGCAAACATCGAGGGACTGGAACAACTTGCCTGCTGCGGTCTTCCTGTCCCATTATAATTTAGGTGTCTTCAAGGCTAGAGAATAGGCTCTTAATAAACTAGTGCGCCTCAACACAAACAATTGCATCAATATTTACCATAAGGTGAGATCGCAGTCAAGCACTAGTTTATAACAATAAAAAAGTACCAACCGATACGTACCTACTACCATTAAATACTAAATCGATTCATCATCATTGTTATTTCAGCCGAAAGACCTCTACTAGACATAAGTCTTCCCCAAGTGTCGCCACAGCGATCGCTTCTGTACGTCTTGCATTCATCGGATTTTCGCGACCCACTTTGTAGGAGGCCTTCCAACGCTGCGTCTTCCAGTACGCGAATCTTTCGGCCCCACCAACCACACATGCTTTTTTTCTTTTTTCTACCTTCCAAAATGTGACGGATGACTTTGTGTGACCTTGAAGCTGCAATTCAGGCATGAACTCTTTCCAATTGATTTCGTTTTGCCTAATTAGTGAGTTGCAAAGTTCAGATTGGCAGTCACTCCATGTTATGTACTGGTATGCTGTTGCACACGGTTAACCACGTGAACGCCTTTGGATGGCACATGCGTAGACCACGTCCCTTTTTTCACATGGCTAGATCGTGGAAATCATCAAATAATCCACTCCTCCCAATCCGGATGGAACGGGAAGGGGTGTTAGACCTTTACTGACTAACACCCAGTAAGAGCATTTCTCTAATTGTCCTTTTTGTGAGGGCAAATCTACACTAATATTAAAGAGGTATAGTTTTTGCTTTTGTTTTTTTTTTTATAAGACCCAAAGTGACTCTATTACGGATTCTTACCGCTGTCTGTCTGTCAGTCCATCTGTCACCAGGTGTATCTCATGAACCGTGATAAACACTTGAAATTTTCACAGATGATGTGTGTCTGTTGCCGCTATAACAACAAAAACAGATAGAATACATTAAATATTTAAGGGACTCAATAAACATGATTTTTTTGCTCATTTTTTGCTACGGACTGCACGGAACCCTTCGTGCACAAATCCCACTCGAACGGTTTTAAATACAGACATCGTACAGCCTAAACTATGGACTTTGAAACCGTTTGACAATATCTGCCAGTGAATTTATTTTAAGATTTAATATTTTTAGAGGAACACAGAACTTTTTTCATTATAAAAGTATCAGGCTAAAAGTAAAAACCTATCAAACAATCTCCAAATAATGTAAGCTCGGTACAGTACATAATTTCTTCCATACAACTCTATAAACCACCTTCAGTTCTGAACTTGTTAAGGCTCTGACGCCTACAAATAATCCCTGCATCGAGCCTTGTGCAACAATCCGGTACTCTGTCTACCTCCCCTCTCATGGTGATTTATAACACGGGCAGTGTTCTAACGATGATTGGTGTTCATGGTGGAAACTAGACTGCGTAACTGGAGGTGCAACTGTAATTTAAATATGAGCTAACACTAACGTAAAGGCTGTATGAATGCGTTGCATACAAGAAATATACTTACTTGTTCCGTGCTTGTGTCCGAACAAACTTACCAACGTAAATAGTTAAAACCCCGAATGGAGTCTCGAAGATTTTTTTCTGTAACAACACTATTTTCAGATTTATTCTTGTAACTATGTTATAAGACCTTGTTTTATGCCAAATTTTTGGATTCTGGGTCAATGAGTAGTTCCGTATGAATTTTGATTCCCTTGAGAGTGTCGAAGTATACGTTTTTTGCGACATAAACGGCCGTATTTTTTTTTTCTAAAAATTATAATCTTATTTTTTTCACAGCTTCAAAGGACTCGATACCTCAACGCGTTCTTGAGATAAAAGTTCTTGATAGACAGACAGACAAAAGGACAGCCAATTGATCCATTTAGGGGATCCGTTTTATTTTTCCATTTCAGGTACAGAACCTTATATAACAATCTGCTAATGCTAATGCTAATGATACTATAAAATAAAGTCTACACGCATGCAGCTAATGATATAATAAAATACTATCTGATATCATGTAGCTAATGATACGATAAAAGGTGATCTAGACTGGCCTGTTTTTTTAGTGGTTAGTGTGACTGCTATGCCACGACCTCCGGGTTCGATTCCTATCCAAAACAAATGTTTGTGTGATAAGCACAATCATTTGTTCTGTGTCTGGGTGTAATTTATCTATAATATATGTATGTATTTAGAAATATTTAAATATATTTATCAGTTGTCTAGTACTCATAACACAAGCTCAGCTTAGCCTGGGACTAGACGGCGTTGTGTGATAGTTGTGTGAATATTATTATTATTATATTATTAAACTCATACTGCCAATAATACGATAAAAGACGATCTAGATACATATAACTGATGATACGATAAAAGACAATTTAAAGTCATACTGCAAATGATGTCATATAAAAGATAATTATAAAGGACAATATAAACTCATATTACTTATAAACTCTCGTTGCCTTAGCGGTCTGGAATCTTCAGGGAAACTATTTCAACTGGGAGGACTATAATAAGATTAACTCAAACTGTTCACTTAGTTTTATTGATTACATCAAGAACAAACAATTCAGTAAAAATTCACAATCTTTACACTGCTCAAAACGAATATCCCAAACGAGTGGCCCAGATGGCGGCTCAGGGGCGAGTCCCCGTCTGCGCACCCGCTCGTAGCTAGAACAACCCCCGCGGACCCGCCACGTCGCGCTTTCCGATTGGTCCACGATATCAGTTAACATTCCCAAACCATAGAAATTAATTGCTTATATAACATACTTTAGATATAACTTAAAACATTAATGTTTATATGAAACAACGATTTAACTCATTTCACAATTATCTTTAAAAAACTTAAGGTACTATTCATTATCAGAAACAAAACCTAACAATCGTCCGTCCTGACATCGTGTGCGGCCCTGCACACGGCACCAGGTGGAAACCTAACAATCGGACTTTAATTAGTAACCTGAATTTATTAGATACAATACTTAATAATTATTACTAGTTGTTTGAACTTATTACAATAATGCTTAATGACTACTACTATTATTACAAATTAACTAGTTTTGATGAACTAACAACAATCAAATAAAATAGTGAAGACAAAATAGCATTACATAATGAACTTTAAGCACTTAACTTACAATATCCACCAGCAATCGATTTGCTGGATCGAAACAGGGTGTACGAGCTACGCTGTACATTCACTGTTGGGCATTAGAACCCCAACACAAGGTGAACCCAAACGATCGATTAATTGGGTCACCAAACGTCATAAGAGTAAGTTCACGACCGATCGATTTATGTCGTGAGCAAACTAAATCCCTGAACGATCGATTAATCAGGGTGCCCTAATATCCTGAACGATCGATTAATCAGGATGCCTAGCGACGCCCGCACGAGCCGATCGATTAATGCTCGTGATGACAGCCGGAAGGACTTGCTTTGTCACTTTTTACATCAAGCCACGAACCAATCGATTCTCGCGTACTTGATCTGTAACAATGGATAAAATTCTGTAAATAATAAATGGTCTTATAAATTCGATACAACATAAAAAGTAAGGTGCTCGTATTTTAACTCGAATTGCTCTCAGTATCATTGTCGTCACTACTGCAACTATCATCAACCTCATTTCCGTCGATCTCTAGAGCAGTCACATGGATCCACGGCTTCATGCGGTCCGCAGCAACCGTTGTCGGACGTCTGGTTTCTGTATCGACTAGTCCTGGTATCGGAGCCACGATATAACGGTCCATACCTAGAACTTTGCTAACACGGTATGGTCCTACAAAAGAAGGCATAAGTTTTTTGCTCTGTCCGTTGTTACTAAAACCAGTCTTTGTTATTTTTACGAGCTCACCTTCACTGTAGGTGCGAGCGTGTTTTCTATTCCTGTCGTACCTCTCCTTTTGTTTAGCCTGCTCTCTATCTATTCTAGCTTTAACTTTGTCGCGTATGTCCAATAAATCGTCCTCCTTACGAGCGGGTGCTGTGACAGCATTAAGCATGGGATTAATTTCACCGTTCATACAGGTTCCGAACATTACCTCCGAAGGTGTTTTTCCGATGGTTTTTTGAATGGTGTTGTTGAGCCCCCATTGTATGTTACCCAGATGGCTATCCCAGCTCTTTTCACCATATCTAATGCTTAACGCTTTCAAGGAATCGAGAATGGTGCGGTTGTACCGCTCGACCTGACCGTTTGACCTAGGGCTGGCTACCGCATTTAAAATATGTTTTATACCTTTATTTAAGCAAAATCGCTTGAATGTATGGGAGGTAAAACAACTACCACGATCGCTTATGAGACGATCAGGGTTTCTAAATGTACTAAAGATGTCTTCTAGAGCTCTAATTACATTTTGGGTGTTGGTGTTTCTAACGGGTCTTAGGAAGCAAAATTTGGTAAAACCGTCCACAACTACGAACAGGTGAGTAAAACCCTTATTCGACTTCACAAAGGGTCCGAGGTGGTCCAAATGAAGCGTGTGGAAGGGAATCTCCAATTTTGTGATGGGGTGCAGTAAACCTTCGCGAGTGCTTGAATTGTTTTTTGCATATGCACATTCAATGCAAGCGCCCACGTACTTTTTGACGAACCTGGACATTTTGGGGAACCAATAAATACTTTTAATTTTCTCCAAAGTCTTCTCAATGCCAAAATGTCCAATGTCGTCGTGATTGAGCTTAAATATTTGCCACCTTGCTCCTTTTGGTACTACCCATCTGACCTTTTCTTCATCACCATTTAAATAGCGAAATAATCTATTGTCCCTAATGACATAATTCTGTTTAATGTATTGTAGGCCCTTTTCATCTAGATTACTATTTAGAATGTCTCTTATCCTACGTAGCTCAGAGTCACCTAATTGTAGCGTATGAAGCCAATCTTCACTACTAATTATCATTATTGCCGGAAACTGATCATCGAGAGATTCTGACGGTCCAACAGGGTTTCGAGACAATGCATCAACATGACTCATTTTAGTTCCAGCCCTATATTCGACAGTACAGTCGAATTCTTGTAACGTCAGCCACCACCGAGCTATCCTTGGGATCAAGTCCCGCTTTGAAAATGTAGAACGCAGTGCGCTGCAATCGGTGATAACCTTAAAATCTTTCCCTAATAAATATACTCTAAACTTACGAAGAGAGCAAACTACTGCTAGGGTTTCTAACTCATAAGAGTGGAAGTTCTTCTCTTCCGGAGAAGTTTGTCGACTATAGTATGCTACCGGGTGAAAATACTCGCAATCTCGCTTTCGTTGAAGAAGAATTCCACCGATTCCTAACCTGCTTGCATCTGTGTGTAATTCTAATTCAGCAGCAGGGTCATATATATCTAAGACGGGTCTATTAGCCAAACTCGCTTTCAGCTTTTCGAATGCCTGCTCTTGATCGTCATTCCACTCCCAGGCTGCATCCTTTTTGAGTAGTTTACTAAGAGGGGATGAGATTTGCGCAAAGTTTTCTATAAACTTGCGAAAATAGCTAGCCAGGCCTAGAAATTGCCGGATGTTGTGCACGTTTTCGGGTCGAGGGAAGTTAATCACACTACATATCTTCTTTTCACCGGGTCTGATGCCGCTGGCGCTAATCTCGTAGCCCAAATAGTCAACCTTATCACGTAAGAACTCACATTTTGACAGGTTCAGGGTAAGATTTACCTTTTCTAACATCTGCAGTACTTCCTCAAGGCGTTCTAAGCACTGTATAGCGTCCTTCCCATAAATAAGAATGTCATCGATATATACTGTTGCCTTACTAAATCGAGCTGAACCTAGTATTGTGTTGATCATGCGTTGAAAGACAGCAGGTGCATTGGCCAGGCCAAACGGCATACGATTGTATTCGTACTGGCCGTCCGGTGTAACAAAAGAGGTTAAATGCCTGCTCTGTTCCGAGATCGGCACCTGATAGTAACCAGACGCAAGATCGAGGGTTATGAAGCATGATTGCCCAGAAAGACGTGCTATTTCGTCCTCGATGATAGGCATTGGGTACCTCTCTTTGACAGTCACCGAATTAAGCATATGATAGTCTACGCACAATCTTGAAGAGCCATCCTTTTTACGTACGAGTAGGATAGGGCTAGCATACTCGGAAACAGACTCTCGTATCACGCCAGCGTCCAACATCTCTCCAACCATAGAACGCACCTTCTCCCGCTCGTGGTGCGACAACCTGTATGGGCGATAAACTATTGGACGCTGACTGTTAAGTTCTATGCTCATCTCAGTGACGCTAGTACATCCCAAGGCCTTCAAGGAGGAAGCGAAACATTGTTGATATTTCTCAAGTATCTTTATAAGAGATTGTTTCACATGTTCAGACACTCCTTCACCTACACGCACCTGGCTCTCATCGAACCGCTGCCTAACTTTTGACTCAATTGACGGTTCGTTAATAACTCGATTCACGACATCGACTCTCTCAGCACGACAAAAGATTGGTTTAGATGAAATTCGGCAAAAACCTAAACATGGCATAACCAATACATAAATATATCCATTTATTAAGCGATGAAGTCCTCCAATAATGAAATACTGATTATTAGGCTTTCCTGCTATACTATTTTTCAAAAGAACATCTCCATCGAGCGCGAGTTGAGTTTCTACTCTAATTGTCGTCGGACCATAAATATCTATTGTATTAACGGCAGAAAACCTCAACAAGTTATCACAGTCAACAAAGAGTTCAGAGGAAGGCAATTCACTCCCGATATTGTGGAATTGCAATTTGCTTCTATCTTTGTAGACTGCTATGTGAGATTGCTCTGTGAATGTTTGTCCAATGAGCACAGGGACCTCCAATAGATAGTCGGGCACTACTTTGCAATCAACCTTAGCCTCCACCTCATCGACACTCATATCAAGAGATAGATTTCCTAGCGATTGGACTACGCTATTGCCAAATCCTTTCAATAGAGTAGGGACATTATCGTGAGATATGCCTAGTTGGCTGACGGTAGATTCCCTAATTAGGGTAGCGTCGCTACCAAAATCAATAAAAGCTCTAAGTACACAACTATTGACCTTCACCTCTTTTATAAACTTAGAGCCAGGGCAATTGTCTATAGGTGCGTCTTTGTTGTTTATAAAATCAATCCGCATAGTTTTCTGCACATTACCACTAACGTTTGTCAATTTATAATCTGATTTAATATGACATTTTTCCGCGATGTGACCAATCCTATTACAACGCGTGCATTTAGTCAACGGCTTAGTGCAGTACAAGAAACTGTGTCCCTTTTCCCTGCAATTGTAACATCCAGTAGGGTGGCTCGGTCGGACACCAGAACTACTGCTCGCTCTTTTGGAAACTTGATTATCAAAATTTTTATTTTTAACGTAGAAACGGTCCGGACCAGATTGATTATAGTCCCTATTACTTGAGTAGTAGAGAGAGATAGAGAGAGAGAGTAAATACTGTAACAACTGATCGGGGTGGGAACATCGCAGTGCTAAAGCTCCTGATTTAAGTGTTTTATCTGTAATACCATGTATTATGCATTCTGCCGCACGGGTACCTACTATATCGCATTGATTCACTAAACTTAGTTTTTCATAGTAATAAACCTCTATGGATTCGTTATTTCTGCTCTTTCTCTTAATCATATCCTCCAAGGTCTGACCGTAATTCTGTTCGCACGGAAACGCGCTTAGTAACTTCTCTTGCCATTCTTGCCAAGTAAATAGGATGGTATGCAGACTTTCGTACCACGTCTTGGCCAAACCTTGCAACTTTTGCATTGCAAAATGAGTGGTGGTTCTTTCATCCCAACCGTATACCGAGGCGCACTCATTCACCTTTCTTAACCACACGTCCATTCGCTGGTTTTTGGACGAGGGATCGAAGTTTGGCAATATATTTTCGTGGTTAATTTTTTGTAGTGATTGGGGTGTGCCTCGGTTTACAGGTGGAGATGCGAAACCATCCCTCAAGTCCTTAATAATGTTAAACAAATCTCTTTTTGAAATAGAATGACTACGTGACCTTTTAATCCTTTCCGCGCGGACCTGCTGTCGTGGTCCGCGCTCCCCACGCCGCTCTGCAAATGGCTCGGCGTTCCGGCGCCGTGTCGATGCCGTGGAGGTGCTGCGGGGACGGTTGTTCGCTCGCGGCTCGTCGCTACGACGCGATGCGTGGTGCAGGTCTTCGGCGGTGCGTACACGGTCGCGCTCCCCAAGTTGCTCTGCATGGAGCTCGACGTCTCGGCGCCGTGTCGATGCCGCGGAGGTGCTGCGGAGACGGTTGTCCACTCGCGGCTCGTCGCTGCGACGCGATGCGAGGAACAGGTCTTCGGCGGCGCGTACACGATCGCGCTCCCGTCGCAGTTCGTTCTCCAGCATCCGAAGCCGCTCACGGCGCAGCTCGATGTCTGGCTCGGGGCTACGACTTCGCAGCCGACTTCGGCTCCTCGTGGCAGAGTGAGGCTCTTCGCGACTCGGAGTCACGAGTCTTCGTTGACCCGTTGACTTTGACATTGCCTGAAATCTCACGGCAAGGAAACTTGAGAGCCGTATATTGAAGTTGTAACTGAGAAGTTAGTGATTACCAGCAGACTAAAAATCTAAGTCTTTGTTTATCCTTTATTTGAATACTATTGGAAGATAGAATAAGGTACAGATATATCGCTTTAGTTGGGCATGTGTGCTGAGCAAGTAGCCTTTATTCTTTAAAATCAAAATCGTTATGTCTTAAATAGAGAATGAAGTCTAATTCGTCATTTTCTAAAAATAAACATAGGCACCTTTGTTTCAAGTATAAACACTTAAGTCCGGCGATAGATGCGGTATGCGGCGTCAAGTGGTTCACTCGCCTCAGTCGAACTTATCGTGGGAAGTGTCGGGTGACGCTCTAGTAGGTAAGCGCTGTTGCAACCCAAACTTAAAAGTTGTATGACGAAAAAATTACAACATAGCTCTATCGTTGACTATTTTTAACTTTGTTTTAAAGGGTTACTTAACACCCACCTAAATCATTCGATTTTAAGCTCGCAATTTGGCACTAGCAAAAATTCGGACATGGACCACAAGCCAATTCAAATGTGTGATAGCTATTACGTCTCCCACAGTGATATCACGCAATAGTGTTAACGGGTATTCTCTCGCTAAAATACTGTCGACCCACGAAAAATAATAGTAAGTAAACATAATGTGATTACCGATTTTAGCAAGAAAACTTTCAAAATCGTATTGATGCCTAATTATTATTTATAATGTACAACCTATCCTAAGACTGATTAATAGGTCTCAGGTTAATTGACAGGCAAAATCCGTAATTATAAATACACCAAACAAAGTAGAAATACAATTTGGGCGCATACTTACGTTTTGGGTGCACTTGTCACTTCTGAAGTATAAACTCTCGTTGCCTTAGCGGTCTGGAATCTTCAGGGAAACTATTTCAACTGGGAGGACTATAATAAGATTAACTCAAACTGTTCACTTAGTTTTATTGATTACATCAAGAACAAACAATTCAGTAAAAATTCACAATCTTTACACTGCTCAAAACGAATATCCCAATCGAGTGGCCCAGATGGCGGCTCAGGGGCGAGTCCCCGTCTGCGCACCCGCTCGTAGCTAGAACAACCCCCGCGGACCCGCCACGTCGCGCTTTCCGATTGGTCCACGATATCAGTTAACATTCCCAAACCATAGAAATTAATTGCTTATATAACATACTTTAGATATAACTTAAAACATTAATGTTTATATGAAACAACGATTTAACTCATTTCACAATTATCTTTAAAAAACTTAAGGTACTATTCATTATCAGAAACAAAACCTAACAATCGTCCGTCCTGACATCGTGTGCGGCCCTGCACACGGCACCAGGTGGAAACCTAACAATCGGACTTTAATTAGTAACCTGAATTTATTAGATACAATACTTAATAATTATTACTAGTTGTTTGAACTTATTACAATAATGCTTAATGACTACTACTATTATTACAAATTAACTAGTTTTGATGAACTAACAACAATCAAATAAAATAGTGAAGACAAAATAGCATTACATAATGAACTTTAAGCACTTAACTTACAATATCCACCAGCAATCGATTTGCTGGATCGAAACAGGGTGTACGAGCTACGCTGTACATTCACTGTTGGGCATTAGAACCCCAACACAAGGTGAACCCAAACGATCGATTAATTGGGTCACCAAACGTCATAAGAGTAAGTTCACGACCGATCGATTTATGTCGTGAGCAAACTAAATCCCTGAACGATCGATTAATCAGGGTGCCCTAATATCCTGAACGATCGATTAATCAGGATGCCTAGCGACGCCCGCACGAGCCGATCGATTAATGCTCGTGATGACAGTCGGAAGGACTTGCTTTGTCACTTTTTACATCAAGCCACGAACCAATCGATTCTCGCGTACTTGATCTGTAACAATGGATAAAATTCTGTAAATAATAAATGGTCTTATAAATTCGATACAACATAAAAAGTAAGGTGCTCGTATTTTAACTCGAATTGCTCTCAGTATCATTGTCGTCACTACTGCAACTATCATCAACCTCATTTCCGTCGATCTCTAGAGCAGTCACATGGATCCACGGCTTCATGCGGTCCGCAGCAACCGTTGTCGGACGTCTGGTTTCTGTATCGACTAGTCCTGGTATCGGAGCCACGATATAACGGTCCATACCTAGAACTTTGCTAACACGGTATGGTCCTACAAAAGAAGGCATAAGTTTTTTGCTTTGCCTATGTTAGGTTTTGTTTTCAGAAACAAAACCTAACATACTAATGATGCGATCTAAAACGATTTAAACTCTTATAGCTAATGGTATTATAAAAGACAAGCAACTAATAATACGACAACATACCATAATCAGCCCTTTGATGTTTCCACTGCTGGGACTCAGGCTTCCTCTCTAGGAAACGGAATGGGCTGTAGGCCACCACGCGGGCCCAGTGCGTCACATGTCTTCGATTTTTTTTTGGTTCAAGGACATGCCAGTTTCCTCACGATGTTTTCCTTCACCGTTTTGAGAGCAGTGGTGATGAAATAAATAACACAAAGTAATGCGCCTGGCTGGGTTTAAACCCGCGACCTTACAACTCGTAAGTCGGGGCCACTGGCGTTTAACGTGTATTCTAAAGAGCAGTGGTTACCACTGGCCACCACTGCTCTTTAGAATACACGTTAAATGACAAATCAAATAAATAAAATCCTCTTAATGAAAACCAACAGCTTACCAAGACAAAATAAGCAGCATCAATAACAAATTTCAAAAAACATCAGCGACCGTAGACCGAAAAAAAAAACAAAATCACAACTAAAACCAATTGAAACGAAAGTAGAAAAATTCCTTTGAAAACGTTTCAATGGGGACCGAGAGTATTTCTCCGTCAAGTACTCACGCCATGTAATAACTCCCACCTTTAATAGTGCTTGCTTCATTTAAGTGTTCGTTCTCCGGAAGAACTGGAAATTTCTTCGACATCCTTCCATTTGGAGATGCTCCAAAAGCTTTTATAAATCGAACTAGTCTTAAATGAAGTGCAAGGGTGCTATTTATTATTGTGTTTTAAGACAGATATTGCCTGGTTTCTGGCGTTCAAGACTGTAAGAAAATGTATTTTAGCTAGGTGAAACTGTCTTAGCTGTATTGCAGTATTGCCAAGCCGTAGCTTAAAGATTGTAGACATTAGACATTCAGCTGTTTCATAATTGTTTTAAGTTTTTCTACGAAATATATATTCTTTTGTTTTGGTTTATTTTAGGTTGATTAAGTAAGGAAACTGTCCGATTTAATCATATTAATTTAATCCTCTTAAATAACATACATTTCTATAGTTTTATCTCTACAACGTTCACTAAACTATGGAAATAATTATAAGTAAATATTTTTTTTTTTTTAAATTTTAATTAATTTAAATGAATGAATTTTTATCGTGGCTTAATTCTTTAATTTATTGTTTCATGCATGTGGTGTTTACTGTAAGTGATCGTTGCGCTGAAGTTTAATTTTATATATGTATTATCTAGCTGTATTCAGAGTGTACAGTCGTTGTTTAACCTAATTTAATAAATAAAATAAATAAATAAGTTTTAGGTATGATGTATAATGACAGAAAACTAAATAATAACTGCATCGTCAAACAATCGTAATTACCTATTATAATTAATTACCTACTTTTCTCAAAGTTATAAGCAATCTAAAAATCTTTTATGATTACTTCTTCACATCATATTAATTACTTGCAAAACAATTCAGAAAGAAAGAAACAACTCAGCCTATCACTGTACAAGACTGTTACTAATGACATTGTCAGAATTCAACACAGCAAAACAAAAAGTTGATCACTTGTGTCAAACACATCGTACTGCGTCGCAAACTTTTATAAATGTCGACAAACTTATATATACATTTACCAAGGGTTGGTTGGGTTGGAGCTAGTGCGCGGGTCCGCCGTCCTATAAAGATGTGTCGCTGCTGTCGCCTCATCGAACGTGGAGTTTATTAGTTACGTAGATTCGTAAGTACATATTAAATCTACGCGGCCGGCGCGCGCGCCTTAGTGATTGCTGAGCGCGCTCCGCGCGCGGTCGTTTATGCTGCATGTAGGTGTCTGGTACATACACATCATGGTGACGCCACTTGCTTAGAAAAGACGTCGAAGAACCGTCAAATTCAGAACATTTCATTTTAGTTCTGTTTTTCGACACACACATAAATAAATTTGTCAGAATATAAACCGTGGCGCGTCAACATCACTTACGCGGGTGTCGTGAACGACTAGTGATTACACGTAAATTATGCCTTTTGCTCTGGTAATTTATGTTTTTATTTTGACGTTTTCGATGGACGTGATTATGCTTGTTTGTAGGTAGATGAATCACATGTCTTCTGGTGAAATAGGCCCGATCAGTATAGTAATTGAAACTGAAATATGTTTCGAGGATTAATGATACTCATAAATCCAAAATTCTCTCGTTTAATATTTGTTCCATCCATCATCAATATAAATAGAAAATAGTTTTTTTATTATTATTTTGATATATTTAGTAGTATTATCACTTTAAATATTGACATCATATTTTATTTTTGACAATAATGTGCAATCACTATCTTTATTAACATTATTTTTATTTAACTTTTAACATTCGTGCGTAACCTGATTTATTTGTTACGTAATTATTTTATTTGACATACACCTCCTGCATGGAGCGAGCGTATAATAACTTTAATGTTCTTTGTAAAGAGTTCTCTTTTGACCCGTTTACTATTAAAACCTATTCAGTACGCACTCAGCTGAATGCGGACTTTTTCAAAAGTGCATAGTGCTAATTTTACCTAGGGGATGGTTAATCATGTTCTTTTTTATCGAGCTTATTAGTGATCGTAAGTTTTCTATTACTTGACTTGTTTCTACCCGTGAGAACCTGTAATTGGCTCAATGTCTCATATACTATTGTTATTCTTTTGTTATAGCTGTTGGTTCTCCTATGATTAAATAAATAAAAAGTCGGAATTCTAAAACAATTTTTTTTTTGCTAGAATTTTGGTTTACACCTAATTTTTATTTTATTTATTTATTAGTCATATATACAGCTATCATTACAGATAAACCCAGTGCGATAGTATAGTCAAAATATTAATTACAATAATAATATCATGTCAATTAGGTAAATCCAATTTCATGTCAATTAAAATAAATTCATAACATTTACAAAACAATAAAAATAAATTAACCAATACAATAAACTTAAAATTAATATAACATACAATTAAATTTATACAATTTAGGGTAATTTATTTACAGAATACAATTATTTATTATCATATATTTCAGTGAAAACATAAAAAGTGTAATGTAAGTTTGCAAACTCGCTCAGTGAACTCGAGAATATATTAAATCCAGGTTCAGTGTGCGAATTGCCCTCGAGAATGGGACGTTGGCCACCAGCCTGGTGCGACCGCGCGGCAATGCGAACAAATTCGGCCGCCTACAACGTTGAACGTACCCATCGGGCACGCACAAACCCATCTCCTTTAATCCATCCACCCGGATTGTTTGGGTCACCCCGGAAAACTCCTAAAATATACGATACCAATGCTAAATCCCTTCTCGTTTCCAACCTGTTGTTGCAACATGCTCAAAATAAACAAGGTTGGATACATTAACGGATAGAGAGGGTATATCCCATACAGTCTCAGGTAGAGGTAACGCGTATATTTATATTGTATGCGATCCAACATGAGTGTGTATTTCGCCTCATGTGGAGGATTACTACGTCGTACAATTCCGAAATAGCCTTAACGTTGGTGAAAGCTGATCTGCGAAGCACGAATCCCAGTCGCTTGTATGCCTTCTTACAAACGTTGACTATATGCTCCCGGAATCTCAGCTGTGTATCCATACGGACGCCAAGGTCTTGCACTACTTCTTTTCTTTTCAGAGGCGTATCGTCCAGTTTGTAACTGTAGTGAAGTGGTGATCTTGCACGGCTGAATGCCAAAAAATTAACATTTCGTAACGTTGAACTGCAGCTTGTTTTTTCGACTCCACTCAACTATACAATTAATGTCCTGCTGAAGGCGGTGACAGTCTTCCTCGTTTTTGATGTCCAAAAGTAATTTGAGGTCATCCGCAAATAGCAGACACCTGGCATCACGTACTACTTCATTCAGGCCATTAATCATAATAATAAATTGTAACGGCCCCACATTTGTGCCTTGACTCACCCCCTACCTTGTGAAATAAGGCTAAGATCGACAACCACAATACTCCACGTACTGTTTCCTGTCCCTCATATAGCTCACATAGAATTGCAGCAATTTTGGAGTGCAGTCGACCTTCGCCAACTTTGACAATAAGACATCATTATCCACTAGGTCAAGTACCTTCTTAAAGTCAAAGTAGGCGGTTTCCACCTAAACCCCCGCGTCGATATGAGGAACCAGATACGTCATAGCGTTCAAAAGGCTGCTGGTCGTACTACGCGCCGGGCGGAAGCCATGTTGTGCATCTGACAATTTTGAAGCCACCTGTCCCGGAATATCCCGCTGAAAGGCAGATTCAAATACTTTCGCTGGTGTCGACAGAATTGCTACTGGTCTAAAAGACTCGACTGCTGTTCTGTCACCCCTTTTGGAATGGGAACCACACGGGTGTCTTTCCAACTTTCCGGAAAAAAGGAAGTATTCAGGCACCTGTTAAAAATATGTACGAGTGACTCCGCCAGTACCGATCTACATTCTCGCATTACAAATGCAGGGATCCCGTCCAGGCCAGCTGAGCGCTTGGGTTTGAAACGGGCCAGTGCCACCTGCACCTGCGCGAGCATCAGATGTGAGACGTGCATGCGTGCGCTGCTTGCGCCGCCGGCCTCCACCGCTTCGCTCACATCAAGTCGCGCTGGCTTTGCAAATTCCGTCGCTTCTAAATTCGATAATATTGACCCATTTTTAATTTAAATTGTAACTGTCTTAGTTTTGTTGTATAACACCTATAAGCTTTCGATACAATGTAACATTGGAGGGAACAGTGGAACATTATGGACTAGTAATAAAATATGTACATAAAAATATATTCGTATTATAGATCACACTAACCATTTTCTTATAATGGCCCCCCATAAGATGTCTGATTAAATAAAATATGCTATTATTATTTTTTGAAGCTTTTATTAAATTCATATTAATGAAATTCCTGAACTATTTTCATGGATACAATATAGGATTTGTATTGAACCAGGATATTGTATGTGTTCTAAACCATGCAAGCGAACAATGCAATATGCCAGACGTTAGATGTCAGGATGAAATCAAGTTTTAATCTATTTCTCTTGTCTAGTTTCTCGTAGGTTGTTGTAGGTATAATACAAGAACTTTCTAATACTCGTAGAATTCTCACTATTGCAAGAGTGTTTAAGTAAATAATGCTACTTGTAGTAAGTAAATGTTGAACTTGGAAAGCGTATAAGTATGTCGTAACGAAAAACCAATTAACTGATGTTTAACTCCGAGTCATCGTAACTGTTAACTATAAAAATAAAGTCATTAAAAAATAATAATAATTAGAATTGAATTTCATTATTAATTCAGACTCTGTCACACCAGTTGATGCAATAGGCTGACTCCATAGTGAAGAGTCACTCAAATATCTTGTTGTCGGTGGCGCATATGCTGGGTTATTCGGTTCCCTTCAAAATGGTTCTGGTGGCACCGTCAGTTGGAATTGGTCGTCTCTCACCTGCCACGGTTTATTTTAATTAATTACATGGTTTTTTTTATTAACTTTGGACCTTTTTTACAGTCTTGTCTTTCTACATCGTTCTAACATATGTGTTTAATTTGTAATTAAATGTGTAATATGTATGTATTTAGAAATATATAAGTATGTTTATCAGTTGTCTAGTACCCATAACACAAGCTCTGCTTAGCTTGGGACTAGACGGCGCTGTGTGATAGTTGTAGAATATTAAATTATATTATTATTATATTATATTAATATATATAATAAAACATAATATTGTAACGATTTAATAATTGGTCTGCTACTTGCTCGTCCACTATTAAAACGAAGGCACTGCCTCAAGATACAGAACCTTCCAATTTTAGGAGTCATGGTTCCAATTTCGAATTGACTACTGTATAACAGTTTTGTGTACTTTACATGTGTCTTTGTAATGTGCCAATTAAACATTATTATTATTATTTAAAAGATTGTCCGAGGAGTTTCTTGAACATTCTTGTCTACACAGGTCTAAAGTTTGTTTAGTTTGTCGATCGTCTAGTCAAGTACAAATTGGTGTCGACTTTTAAACAAGGGGTCTCAGGATCGAACCCAGCCACAGGTAGTGTGAAAGCGAAGCCCGGGCCCCCGGGATGAAGGCAAAGAGGGAACAGGAGTGGGTTTTTAGTCAGTAAAAGTCTGACACTATCTCTCGCTCCACCCAAAAGCGTTTCGTCGTTAGATGATTTTCCCACCTTAAAAAAAAAAACAGGTCTAAAGTTTGGATCGTACTAGCAGCTTCACCGTTTTTTGACCGATTATATAAATCTTAAAAGTGCCTGTAAATGATCTAATTGAAATGAAAGCTTTGAATTTCACTTTGAGAATTATAGGGGACTTAAATAGATCTCGCAAAATGTCAGTGTATTAATAATACTTCTGCCTAAACCCTCAGGGACCTGAACGCATTAGGTATGCTGATATATAACTTAAAATCATTAATTATATTCGAAAGCTTGGACAAAGGTGTACTGTCCAACCACATCACTCTAGCTATGTTCAACAAGTCTCATAAAATTCTATATTTAATTTAAATTCTACTTATGCTTTTATTAATTTATATATACATCTTAACTATTAAATATTATAACTTAGTAAGTATATAAAAATAGATATCAGAAAACAGCTGGTCAACTGTTCGCGTGACCAGAGGGCTGGTTTTCTTCGGTCAACGAATCAGCATTGACATCCAGCGTGGCAATGCTGCCAGCGTTCTGGGCACTTTTCCCATTGACATCGATGTGGACGAATTTTTTGATGCCCTATGAGTTTTATTTCTACCCGTTTGTACATATTATTATTTTCAATTTGTTAATATACTTATGCTTATCTTAATTCTCTCCTTGTTCTAGGCTACGGCATCATTCCTCTCAAGATCCCGTCATCGCCAGCCACTCATTGCACCCTACACACGACTGTCGGCTGTGTAGGCAATGATGAGTGTACTGCTAAGAGCCACAGCGTCATACGCTTGCTTGGGCCTGTGAGAGATGTCATAGTGAGACCTGCTCGCCATCATTATCGGCCTGGAGAGACAAGTAAGTAATTTTGTTTTAAATATTGCTAGAAAACACACCTTCTTTTCTGTACTGCACCCTGTGGTTGCAGTGGTAAATGAACAAAAAGAAGGTTTTCATAAGTTTGACCTGTAAGCTCCGCAAACTTTATACGTTTCATATTTTTCGATCCTCGTTTTAATTTTCATTGTACTTGTCTCTGAACTTGTCTGGTATTTTTGCTGAACTGGACCTATTTGGTGCATGCGTGAGACACACAATGTTAGTTATTTTTTTTATTTTATCATAAGTGTTTATATGTTGTTTCTACATTGTGTGTATCTGTTTACGTGTGCTAAATAAAATATTTTTCTTTCTTCTTTCTTTACTTATTTGGTACTTTGTTAGTCGGTCTACACTACCCTCTCATACCTATTAATTTCATGATCTGTAAATATTGTAGAAATAATTCATTTTTTATAAAAAAATGCAAACGTTGAGTTTTTGCTGGCTCTTCTTCATTGAAAACGACCTACCGAAGTGCCTACTTAGACTTATATGTGTCTACCTCTCTATTTTTCTTAGCCATTTCCTGTCTACGTTAGGGTCGGTGCAACCTGCCGAAGTAGACGCCTCGGGTGTTGGGAGTCGCAGAAAGAAATTTCGGCCACTCGGTTTTTTTGTTTTACTCTCAAAACTAGCTTTTCCTCGCGGCTTCACCCACGTACATAAAATATAGCCTATGTCACTCAAGAATAAAGCACCTCACTATCGGAAAAAAAAATTAGCATTCGGACCAGTACTTTCAGAGATTACCACTCACAACAAAAAAAAAACTACCTCTTTATAATATTAGTGTAGATGTAAAAGTGTAGATATTTCTACGCATTTTTAGTTTAGGTAAAACTGACTGACTGACATATTAACGTTCAGCCGTAACTAAGTAAGGTACATGAAATTTTGCGCAAAGCTTCCTTTTGTGACGTCGGCACGCATTAAGCAAGGTAACAAAATTTACCCTCTAAAGAGATAAAACGGGGTCCAAAGTTTGTATATCTACTTTCACGCGTGTGAAATCGCTGTCAGAAGCTAGTCAGAAAATAAAATACACAAAAATATCTTCCAGCACGATACAGTCATATAGAAAAAATAATTAACGAGTAGGTAAATACGTACACAAGTATTAAGCTAGAACTACATTAGACCGACGGACACGTGTAACATGCCTGATTTGTACGTAGAACGACGTCACGTGGCGCCACGTGGCGTGTATCAAGTGTAGCTCTACAAGTCTAGTTTCCATATAAAATGTATGGAGACCGATGCGCTCAGATCGGCGTGTGTAGCACACTTGTGCATGTGTGTTTTAGCTTTAATATGGTTATGAGATAAGAGTTGACAGAGTGACTTCATGTCCCACGGCACTCGTGACTAATTTGGACCGTCCGTGTGTTGACATGGGTCAAACTCGTGCTGTTTGCTTACCTAAAATATACATTGAAAAAACAAGGAATAACAGGCTTAAAACCTTGCCCTATTTAACTGAGCTTGTATGACCTCTGAGTTTGTGCCTGTATGTTGTCTGTGATGACATATGGCCTCATGAAAAGGCTTAAAGTCACCCTAAGGGCAATGGAAAGGGTATGCTCTAAGTTTCCTTGCGTGATCGCATCAGGAAAGAAGATATCCACAAGAGAACTAAGGTTACTGACATAGCCTGAACATCTGGCCGGAGTTAAATGGACACATACTTGTACTGCCGCCTATGTGGCGTAGATGTGTGAATTTAATTCCGGCTAGCTGCACCTGGATAGAGCCGTCATTTCAGCCAATCGACGTCCACTGCTGGACATAGGCCTCACTGGTGAACGGTCCAGTGCGTCTCGCATCCATCGAATTCCCGCAACCTTCACCAGGTCATCGGTTCACCTTGCACCAAAAGACGCAGTATTGGAAGGCCTCCTCTAATACTGCGTCTTCTGGTACGTGGTCGCCACTCCAAAACCTTTCGACCCCAACGGCCATCTGTTCATCTACATTAATATTATAAAGGGTTAAGTTTGTTTTTTTTTTGTTTGTAGGGAGTATCTCTGGAAGTGCTAAAATTTTTGCACTGATAGAAAGCTGCTTTCTTCCTGTGTGACATAGGCTATATTTTATTTACGCGGGCAAAGCCGCGGGCAAAAGCTAGTACTGTGTATAAAGGAAATAATAATAACCTCATTAAAATTCTGACGACGTTCATAAAAACTCCTAATTTTCCTCACACCCTAAAATTACATTCAGCATAAAAATAAATATACTTTACTGCTATTTTTTACTGTACGTCCATTTCGACACAAAAAAAAATATATTTTCATTACATATTCATTATTTAAAGTCTTTCAACATTAAATTCGTTAAAACTCGTAAATTATTTTCTCGGATCCCCAAATTCTGGAATTTTCCTTTTCGAATATACGTTTATGTAATACTTCGGACATTTTTCCTCCATAAAACAGACAGTACAAATGAGTTTTGTTTTATTTTAAAGTTTACAGCCCATAAAATGGTGGGACTCGGGCGGTCGTACAGAATTTGATGGTATTAACGCTTAGCCGGTACCAATAAACGCTCAAAACTTGAAAATGTTGTACAGAGAAGGAAAAAGCTCATTTTTAGGGAGTTACTTATGTTAGTGTTACGTTAATAATCTTGAAGTAGATTTTCTTGTTTTTTGAACAACAATTTAAAGAACTGTACATACATAATTAGTTTACTGAATTTAGATAAAATTTTTCGTTATTATATAATTTGTAATTCAGGTCATACAGTCGATTGTACAAGGCGACATAGGCTATATATATATATTTACAAAAAGATTATCATTTACAACTATGTATGTCGAACTTGAATTCCTATAGTTATCATCATCATCATCATTTCAGCCGAAAGACGTCCACTGCTGCCATAGGCCTCCCCCAAGTGTCGCCACAATGAACGGTCATGTCGGGAATTCCTATAGTAGTTATATATATATACTGTTACAGACTCAGGAATTGCTTTATCAGCGGTTTTGAAGCTATTCTTGCCAAATTTTATTTCAAAACTAAGAAAATCGGTTATTGCTGGAACTACTTACTTATCTGCCCAAAATGATGCAACAAAATATCGAATTGCATCATCATTTCAGTTGAAAGATGTCCACTGCTGGACATAGACCTCCACCAAGTGTCACCACAATGACTCAATTTTTGTAAAACTGCGACCCTCATCAGGTCGGTACTTGTTCTTCCGGCTATGGCGGTACATACCCCGAAGAATTACACACACAGCACACAGAAATCTGTTCTGCGAGCAGTGTGTGTCGATGGGGCCAAAAAGTTCAGGAATAGCAATAGCGTACCGGAAGACGCAGCGTTGTAAGGCCTCCCATAAGGTGGGCCAAACATAGATACTTAATTCTATTTCAATTGAGATTTGTTTATTGGGTCTACCACAAGCAAAGGGTCATGCGGTAACTGTCCAGACCCAGCTCGAGTCATCGACAGCACGTAAAGTTCCACACACGCCTCAAAGGGCCAGCAAAACTGTAAAGGCCCAGCAAGTCCAAAACCTATTGGGGCCATGGGTTCACTACTGAAAGGGCAACCCGTGGTTCTGAAACGCAAAGTGCAACTGAAGGTATAGGTGTGGTTTTAGTTAGCAAAGTGTGACTCACCCTCCCACACCGCCCTAGAGCGAGAGAAGCCCCGCCTCAAAAAAAGTGTAGACTTTTTTAATCCAAAGGTTGATTGGTCAAGAAAGTTTTGTGGCATTAAGTCCACTATTTCCACTACTTTTGTATTTACATACATAATTGAGTGCATACAGCCGCAAATCGATGCACTATTTACATTTACTAAGAGCACCTGACGTTTACACGCGATTCGATACTCGCACTCGACTCGTTGAGTGTAAATCCGACTATTTATGTGTGTGCATACAATTGACACGGTTTATGCAGTAGGATGTAGGTTACACTGACTTCTGTAGAATATTTATACATAGTTTGTGATACGCATAAATTAACAAAAGCGATGTGCCACTGGTGCATGGTGTACACCGCACGAAACGTTTTAGAAAATCATTTATTATACACATTCATAGTGCGTGTAGCTAAAACGTAGATTTTTTTCTCATCAGGTTATCGGTACACCTTCTGGGAGGCCTTTTAACGCTTCGTCTTCCGTCATCGACTTGGGCTCGGTCCGGACGCCCCAACCGCCGCCGGGATTCCGATCCCGATTTCCGGCCACCGTAGGCGTGGGCTTGCGGACGGCGGGCAATGGATGGCCCACCGTCCGACCGTCCGGTAACCGTCCGGACCAAGCCTAAGTCGTCGACGGCGCGTATTGTTCCACGCGCGCCTTAGGGAGATGTCAGCAAATTGTAGGGGCCCAGCAGGGTCGAAGCCTACTGGGGCCATGGGTAGTGTGAAAACGAAACCCGGACCCTGGGACGAAGGCAACGAAGGAACAGAAGTGGGTTTTTAGTCAGAAAAAGTCTGACACTATCTCTCGCTCCGCCCAAGAGCGGGATTTGTCATAAGATGATTTTCCCAACTAAAAAAAAAAACCTCTATGTATTTGTGCTCCACTGTATCCTCCGGGCGGTTCACTCAATGGTGATACCCGAGCGTTTCTTCCACCTGAATCAGGTGCAGAAACCTCCCGAACCTAGCATCGCCAGTGAGGACCTGCGTCATGCGTATGGTGAGGATGGCGGTGACACCTCTCCAGCCAGTCCTCAAAGTGGGAACTTACGCCATGACTATAGCGTACCCAAGAACCAGACAAACAACAATATTTTACATAATTTATTAAAAATCATAGGCTGTCGCTTCAATCCTTGTATATTTAGCACATTATTCTGTTCCTTGCTGATACAAAACCGTGTAACCGTTGACATATACTGTCTGTTATTCTCCTAATTAACGGAAGATCATTATATCGAAAATGCTTGAACATGACTATTTCATCTGATTTCCGGCGAAGGATTTCTGGATGATTTTCCTCATTATCTTTCCTTAACAACCACTAACATAAGATGATAGGAATAGATTCTGTATTACTAATAATTAGGTGGTAATTTAATAATCTCTTATTGCCTCCTACGATATTCTTCTTGGAACCCTTTGTTAAGGCATATAGGTATTTAGTACTTAGTCCCAATAATTTTTCAAATTATATTCAAGTACTAGCTTCTGCCCACGGCTTTACACGCGTGAAGGTAAATTTCTCTATACAAACTTTGGATCCCCACTTCATCATCTTAGAGGGTGAATTTAAAAAAATACTCTTGTAGTGCTCACCTACGTCGTAAAAGGAAACTTTGTGCAAAATTTTTCGCTCCAGCAGTGCTATTCTGTAAATGGTAAATCATTTCGAAAGTCATTTCGCAAATCATCTCGAAAGTCACACTCACTTCGCTTCTCATCTCGCCTGTACAAGTTTCGTTATTCTTGTGTCAAGATCAAGGCCAAGTGTTCCGAGAACAGAAGAAGAGTTCCGAGAACCCAAGTGACATTGCTCTATGGTAGTAGTGCAGTACTGAATTGTGTCTTGTTATGATTTACATCGACTCACTTTATTTAAGAATACGAAACTTTAATTTCACATGATTTCACTGCGGATTCAGAAGTGATTTCGCAAATAAACTTTTCAGAATAGCAATTCTGGTCCCAGTAGTTTCGACTGTGCGTTGATATGTCAGTCAGTCAGTCAGTTTCTCCTTTTATTTATATAGATTATTTGTTATCTTCGTCGTGTGTGATAGTCCATTGAATTGTATGGCGAGCGATATTGTATCTTAAGATAAAATATTATAGTATCTTAGCAGTATGCAGCACTCCTTAGTGAACTCCAATGCGGGTGACGTAACCTACGACAAACTTATTATTTGCGGTTGGTACAGTAATCGGGTCCAGGGATCGAACCCCAAAATTAAGTTTGTTTTTTATTGTATATACTTTTTCGGGATAAAAAGTACCCAGTGTGGCGCCCAGAATATTAAAGAATAATTATACCAAGTTTCATCGTAATCGAACCGGTAGTTTTTGCGAGATACCTGAACAAACAAGGTAGACTAAAGACCTGGTGAAGGTTGCGGGAATCGGATGGATGCGAGAAGCATAGGATCGTTAGTTGTTTTGACACTTGGGGGAGGCCTACGTCTAACAGTGGACGTTCTTCGGATTAAATGATGATCCAAAAAACGTCCACGTTTAAATGATGATGATGAATTGTTAACTTCAATACAAAGCTTTATAATTAACGGAGTCTCGTTTTTCACCCCTTCAAGGATTGACTTTTCCTGAAAGACCCTGTCTCACTATCTCAGGGCACTAATTTTGTGCTACATTAGTCCTCTCTTTTTATCTATATAAAAATGAATAGCTGTTCGATAGTCTAAAACTCGAGAACGGCTGGACCGATTTGGTTCATTTTGATCTTGAATTATTCGTGATATTCCAGGGAAGTTTTAAGTGGTGAGAAAAAATGGGATAAAACTCGAAAAAAAAAAACCGAATACAACGCCATCTCGAATTAAAATGTCATTATAATACGAATTAATGCTGTTCTGTTAATGCCAGTTGATGACGTTATCCTTACTATGTGGTGCGAAGGTAGGTGGTACGAAGTTCGCTGGGTTAACTAGTAAATAAATACATTTCTTTCTGGTTTTGCTTTACAGCGATAAATATTTAGAAATCTACTCAGGTATATTTAAATCTCATATTCATAGCCTGCATACGTTATTTTGCACGGCAGGAAGTTCTAAAGTTGTACCTACAATGAGGCGAAATTCACAGTTCGACTAAGTTTGGCACGAAATTCGACATCGATGTTTTTGCATGCACGAATGAACTATCGACTAAATTTTCGATAGAGTTACATGTGTGTTACTGCAACCTGATTTTACATATCGTTGTTAAGAAGTTTGTCGATGTTTCTTCTTTCTTTCTTCTTTGATTAAAATTTAAGGGTGGTCAGTATATTTCAGGTAATGTCGAAAATACATGTATATATATATTTTTTTTATTGTAGATAGGCCGTCATCTTACCTGATGGAAAGTGATGATGCGGTCGACGATAGAGCGCGCTGTGTTGTAATCTTTAAGGTGAATTGTCGATAACTGATGTTTTGCAGTTTATTGATTTTTATTGAATCAGGAACTCTCTTTTGATCTGTCAAAATAGTATTTATATTTGCTAGTAGAAACTAGCGAAAGATTACGAGATAAATGAATATCATCACCGTTAAATTCCTATTACGTCTATGCAATTCAATACTGTTTTTTTTTTATGGTCAATTTCAAAAAGATATTTTTATTGTTTTTTTTTTTTCATATTTTCATTTTGCATCGTAGCTTGTGAACGTTAGTATGATTCTTTATGCGCAATTGTAGAAAATGCTGCCTCTACTCTAGGATTTACTATTGTATCGTGGTTCTGTTCACAAATTATATGCAAACTCACATAGTAAACAAGATACTTAAACCCGGAACTGCTATCTGTAAACCATACAAATATTAGTTTCGTAGAAAAAATCAGCAATTCAGCAGCCAATAGCTCAACCACTAAGCCAACTGTCTTGTGCTGTTTCTTTAGTGTCTATTTGAATTTTTAAATTTAAATATACTCGTTTGTTAATATAAAAAAAACACGCTACAAAACCACAACAATGACATTAATTTGCGGAACACTAACTACACTTCGCACTTTCGCTGTCAAAATTCCCGGAACACCTCTCAACTTGTTCTCACCAATACAACGACGCCAGCAGGTCCTGACATCACTGTTTTCTAAGGCACAAAACAGTTCATAGTACCATGCAAAACACTGATACCGAATTTCGTGTGTCAACGTAGCCGAACTTAGGCTACCAACTTTTACTAACACTAGTTCGCATTTAGCCGTGTGACTTCAAATAATTAATTGGGAAACTGTTACGTATGGTGCCCTGGTAAATCTATACATATAATAAATCTGTAGAAGTTTTTAGTTGTGCGCACATCACGTGTAATGTACGAAATCGATGTAGATAAATTTTATATATTAAAATGTGTGTTTAACTTGATATATTACGCTTTGTTTCATCGCAATCGATTGACTATATCGATATACTACATTTATTGACAGTTAGGCGGTACGAAGTACGCCGAGTCACCTAGTTGTTAATAAGGATGTTTCAAAGTTTTTGTAAAATGTGAAACTAGATTTAGAAAATATTTTGAAAGTTTATTTCTGGTTTTTTTAGTTTCTATATCATCTGTATATATAAAAGGCAAAGTTCAGACTCACTCACTAACTCATTAAAGCCCAGCCCAAAACCTTGAACCTTTTTTTTTCGGTGAGAAAATCATTCGGTAATTCCGTGAGTTACTTGAATATTTCACAAAACTTGTTCCAGGAAATACGTGTTTTTATGAAACCCTTAAAAGTTTTTTAGAAAAATTGTCGTCATTCAGAGTCTCGATTAAATTTGCGAGGCATCTATGGATGTACTGTTTTATATTTTTAATATTTTAGCACATTATGGAGGGCCAAAGTTTACGAAAAAAAACCAAATTTTCAAAGGTTAACGGAACTAGATTAATTTTACACAAATTTGTGTTTTAATTTCTATAGAAGCCTAGATAATATCTAAAGAAAGATGTGTAATAACATCATAATCACGGAAGAGCGATTGTATGAAAATGTACCTCGATTTGGCCGCTTTTAAGGGACTGTAAAAGGAGAAAGTTTGTACGCAAAATTTTATTCATTGGGTCAATATATATGAAACTTAGCACAAATAGTAACTTAAGTAAATAAAAAAGGTTGTTATTATTCGTTATTCAAAACTACCCCTATAAAATTATTTAGAGGGTGTAAAAGGTTGTATGGAAGAATTTTATTTCTTGAGTTAAGAAACTTGAAACATGACAAAAATATTTAGATGGAATTCTCAAAAAGCTGTGTTTTTTTCACGTAGAAAGTGCAAATAAATATACCATGAATACACATGTTCATATAGGTACATGAACTCTTTATCCATATTATATTGGAACTTTTCATAGTGTACAATAAAGTATTAAAAAATAAAATAAAATAAATAATAATTTAACGTAACAATCATTTTAAGTTTTTATCACACTAGTAATAGGATTGTGATCCCCTATCACAGTCCTATTACTAGTAGACGCAAATGAAAGGCTTATGGTTGAATTATCCGGAGGACACGGTGGAGCACACGGTGGATGTGTGCCCCGCTTGGGTAAAAAAACGCCATGTCTTCGTGGGGGCGATCGGCGGCGGCGATCTCTCGCGCCAGGCCCATTAGTTCAGGCCATGGCCCGGAGCAAGGAGGAGTGGCAGGCGGTCGCCTCCTTCTGCGAAGCAGTAATGCTAGCAAAGGAGGCGGCCGATTGAGTGAGGCAACGGTCCTCACGCCCTGACCGCCGCCGGGATTCCGATCCCGATTTCCGACCACCGTAGGCGCGGGCTTGCGGACAGCGAGCAATGGGTGGCTCGCCGTCCGACCGTCCAGTAACCGTCCGGACCGAGCCCAAGTCGTCGACAGCGCGTACAGTTCCACTCGCGCCTCAAGGAGATATCAGCAAATCGTAGGGGCCCAGCAGGGTCGAAGCCTACTGAGACCAAGGGTCTGATTCTGAAAGGAAGACTCGGCCCTGGTACGAACGGCAACGAAGGAAAAGGAGTGGGTTTTTAATCAGTAAAAGTCTGATACTATCTCCCGTTCCGCCCAAGAGCGTGATTTGTCATTAGATGATTTTCCCACCTAAAAAAATGGTTGAAATATATTGTTATGAATGAAGCACTTTCTAATACATTTTATATTTAAAATTGCGTCTCAATTTTATTGACATCCCCCTAACTACATTTTTTTTTCATCTATTAATTTCCTAAACTTTTTAAAACATAAACCTTAAAAGTATATCTTGCCAGCTTGCAAGTTAGTAGTATTAATGTGACCTCCATGGTCGCCACAGTATATAGGTAAAAGTTTGTGAGTGTGTATGTTTGTTACTTCTTTATTCTCGAATGTCTGAACAGATTTCGATGAAACTTGGTATACGGGTAGACCAAGCCATGAAATAGCACGTAGAATACTTTTTTTACCGGTAGTATATTCTCTTGGGACAATTTCCTACTATCACGTGGGTGGAACGGATGACAAAAACTAGTTACACTATAAAAGTAGGTATATTCACAAGGTAATCCTTTCAAACTATCCTCGTCAGACCTTGGTATTTCCTTCAGCATATCTTAGTTTACCATCTGTCTTCACTCCATTAATTCTAAGCATTTAGGCCAGTAATGACCAAGATAACGCCTTAGTGAGGAGATAAAATTTGTTCTAAGACACCAAATGTGTTTGTGGCGGACGGTGGTTTGGCACGCGATTTGTTCGTTGTGAATTTGAAAATAGGTAGGTAAGTAACCTACTTCTCTTGAGAATTTTTATAAAATTGGTGACAATATGGAAAAAAATTTTAATTGTCTGGTCAGTTTTGTAATATTAGGTCTTGAACTATGAAATTGCCGTTTTAAAAAACGAATTGCTTTGAAGTATTATCTTTGGAATGACTTGGAATTATAAGTTCAAATAAACTTTATATTAAAGGTGCGAAATTCTCTTTCCGAAATTATGTAGGTATTTATTGGATTCGTGTTTTTTATTTTCTGTTATCTAGGTTAGGGTTTACCAATGTGCCAAATTTCATCTAAATCCGTTCGAACGTGAAGAAGTAACGAACATACACTCATATTTACACACACACTAACAAAACTTTCACTTTTATAATGTTAGTGTGATAATAATCCTCTTGGCCTAAAATATCCAAATAGCTAATCTCAACGGAGATTAGCCAAGTAAGCAGGTAGGAGATGTTTTAATGCAAATACAGGTAAACTCTTTGTTGCTATACTTTATATCTCATAGTCCAACGGGACGGCAATCTGATATGAACGGGGAGAGATCAGGTACAGGACCAACCGCTAAACATGCTTCCCTCGTAGCCAAGTTACAACCGTTTCGTTTCGATTCTCTTTTCGTTGATCGCCTCGAGTCGGCCACGCCTCCGATTCCTTTGTTCTGACGTCATCTCAACGCTCAGTTATGTGGTCAGTACAAAGGAATAGAAGGCGTGGCCGACTCGAGGCGATCAACGAAAAGAGAATCGAAACGAAACGGTTGTAACTTGGCTAGGGGGGCTTGTCCAGTCTCGAGGGCATCACATACCCAATTTCCAAACTCTGGGTTGCTACGTAGTAAATCTTCATAGAAAAACCCAATAACATATTCTAGTTTGCATAATAATTCTTATTATGCAAACTAGGTTCTTATGAAAGGCATTATTTAGTAGTCGAGATTATGTATATATTCTGAGCTTGATAAAATTAAAGGATATAGTCATTACAAAACATAACTGAAGGATTCAATTGCAAACATTCAGTTAGTTCATACGGAGAGTTTTATATCAGTTGATTTCACAGAACATGAGATGGAAACTGCTGCGTCTAGAAATGTCTTGCTATGACTGCGGATTTGCCTCGGCCCTTGAAAAGAGCAACTGAAGGAACACTGTAAATTTTAGTCAGTAAAAGTCTGACACTCCTCACTCCACACAGAGCGGGAAAACAAAAAATCTAATAATATGTTATAGTATGAGCACCGATGACACACTTGGTTTCAGTCACCAATTTATTATAAACTCCGTAAAATTATGATATATCTTGCTATTACAAAATTCTCAGTGATTTGTGAATCTTGATCATTTGGAATGCAATAAAACTCAACAAAATTTGATACTTCGTACTCTGTAAGCGTGGTTGCAAAAACTATAAAAAAATGTTGCAATTTGACGCGCTTTTTTGTAAACTTACAGATTTTGCAATTATCGGTAACATTTCTTTGGACTATTTTGCAAATTGCCAAAGCCAAAGTTAAGCCATGCTACAGAGCATGTACAGAATTTAAATTTTCTAAAATTATTTAAAACATCACTTAAAATTCCAAAATCATAAATTACCTCTCATTCACACTGATTGAACCCATTCCCATTCAAGCCAAGGTTCAAACAATACCTAAACATATCATAACTATTGCTTTCGCTTCAAGCATTGTAAGCGAAAGCAAAATCATACATATTTATGAGCTTGAGATATGAAAACTTCGAGAATACGATGAGAATTGATAATTTTCTCTGACTTTTCATATCTATCCTTGCGTGGATAATAGGACAAATTATACATCATGCTGCTGTTATCCAACGGGTTAGGGAATGGCGGTATAAATTAATATTGAAAGAAGGTTGGCTAAAGGTCATATTTCCATATACTGTACTGTTCAATAACTTCAATTCTTTACTGACAAGATTGATTACATATCGCTTCATCTCGTAGTGGAATCTGCTATTTTACTTTTTATAATGCACTTTCAATCGATGTAATAGGGGTTAAAGTATCAAATTGCCGTTTTTAAAACTGGTTGCTTTGACGTGTTATATCTTTGGATTGACTTGGAACCTTAAGTTCAAATAAACTTTTTATTAAAGATATGTTATCTTTTTTAAATTAGGTATTTATTGGTTTCTTTGTGTTTTGTATTTTCTGTAATATCACGTTATTAAAAAACATGTGAGACTCAATGTGTGACTAATATTCTAAATACAGCGAGTTGATAAATGATATTTATTTTGGCCCAAAACCGTAATTGTTAAAAATACTACAGAACCTTATTGATAATTACCATTCGGAGCCCTTTGGGGTCACGAAACGCTTGAGTCATGGGGATGAAGTGCATGGCATTATTTCAAAGATATATCACGCCGACTTTTCAACATTTTGCGTGGTCAGAGAGCTAACTCGATCTTAGCCCAAATAATTAGCATTGCTATTTAACTGCCAGTCTTCTGGGCACATTTCCATCATGCACAGGTGACAATAATGTGGAAAAGTACTTCGATGCCAAAATGTATTTTATTTTTACCCAACTGCGCCAGAAGGAAGATTCAAAATATAAATATTTAGTTATTACTTAAGTCCTAAGTAATATTAATTGCTTTTCATGTAATAATTTAAGTCAATTACGTCAAACATTTTTATTTAATTAAAATTGTATAGTGCATGTTTCAATAAATAAAATAATAATTAATTAATAGAATACATAATATCAATTGTATTGTATTGTTAACTGAAATAAATGTACTATATTATTACTAAGGGAATTAAATAAAATGCTTATTTATTTATTTTAAGTAATTATAATAGTAGAAAATTTTAAAAGTTCTTTCTCTCTTCGTTATTTGTGATGTATATTTATGACCTTTGGAAGTACATTATCGGATTACTTTAATTATTTTTTTGACATAAAACTACATTGTCACTGAGTACGATAGACTAACTCTTCTAGGCTGACTATCATAGGCCATGGAAGCGAAAGTATGGAAAAAGACTAGTTTACTATTTAAAACAATATTTTTCTAAAAACAAATGTTGCCTTCTCAAGACATTATTTCACATTCCTTGTCATTTCCCATCGTCTAACAAAGGTACATAAAACTCATCTAACCCATGATAATCACCAACAAAACGAGAGAAAAGCACTCAAGACCACTCGCGGTACTAAAGCAAGCGTTTGACGCTTCATAACGTTACACAGAAATGTAACAGAGAGCAATTTACTTTATTAATGACTTATCGTAAAAGTTTACGTGTATAAAACAAAATGGTGGGCACGGACTGTGTCGAATATTTGTTATTTTTATCGCTGGCTATTATTTTTTTCGGCAAATAATATGTCTGCAGCAGGCTTCGCTCTGCTAATGACAAAATGATAATTAAATTGAAACTCAATTTTTCGTTTCACAGACCGGTTTCGATTTAAGAAATTAATCAAGCTCTAAATTACCTATCGTTCCTTAGCTAACAACACCGCATAAGTAATTTTTACCAACTTTACACGAGATGATAAAAACTGTGCGCTGTTAAGAGCCGAACTGACTTGCGCGCTGACACTACTTTTCGAATTACGGCTTCTGATTGGCTGAAATCCATATCATGGGACCAATGGTTAGACGCGCAATGAGCAGCTAAAGGCATTCAAATGTGAAAACCGCTAATTTTCGACTTGAGCGGTGTTGTTAGCTAAGGGACGCTATCTTCTATGATAAGTACCAAGTTTTAGTTTTTATCGTATTCGGGACCTGTCAGGGTCACAGAATTGTTCGAAAGATTCATATAAATTTATTTGTACCCTTGTTTTATTAATAATCTTTTTTTATGCACCTGCCATGTTTTCTCTTCTCTCTCTCTCACCCTTAGTTGTCTGGTAGAGAATACCTAAGTCAGTAAGTCCACCTTTGTACCATTGTGTTGTTTAAAAAATCTATATCTATATAATTATATAAAAGAAAGTCGTGTTAGTTCACTGTTTATAACTCAAGAACGGCTGAACCGATTTGGCTGAAAATTGGTGGGGAGGTAGCTTAGAACCAGGAGACGGACATAGGGTACTTTTTAACGAGTAGGGTAGAGTAGGGTAGAGTAGGGTATTTTTATTTTTTTACTAAATCCCGCTTTTGGGCAGAACTACGTCTGCCGGGACCGCTAGTAATATATACAAAAGCAAAATACAACTCACTGGTTAATCACGAAATCTCGGAAAATATAACACCTACAAACTTATTTATTTTTGTGCATGCTGTGGTGTCCTATAAGTGAAGGAGTACACCAACAAAATACCGGAATCCTTTCCATCCTTTGTTGGAGATCCTAAATAAATAAATAAAGAAACTTATTGGCAGGTAGGTTCCTTATAGGATGTAGACATCCGCTAAGAACAGATTATACGAAAGTCTACCCCTAAAGGGGTGAAACGGGGGTTAGAAGTTTACAAAAAAAAAAAAAATACAAAATTGTTTATTTCAGAACCAAATATTTTTAACAATAGATTGTAAAAGTCCGATACTCCCTCTTCGTCCGCCCATAGACGAAGAATTTATTTGATAATTTCTCAGCCACCCAAAATAAAATAGGGAATTTGTTACGCTATTTTGTAGGGATCCGTGTCTCAAAAAAAAACGGAACTCTTATAGGATCACTTTGTCGTAACTTTATAGGACCCTTTATCTCAGAAACGTGAGGAGGTTCCGAGTTGAAATTAAAACCATACACTCAAGTCTGCGGTTCAATGAAAAATTCAAACTTCTGAGTTAACGAAAAAAAAGATAAGGCCGTTTATGTCACAAAAAACGTATATTTCGACACTTTCCGAACGTTCTGTGCGCCAGTCCGACTCGCACTTGCCAGGTTTTTTAAACCATTAAGACACTAGATAGTAGAGGCAAGCGCTTTTAGTAGCTATCTTTTATAATTTTTGACGTTTAAAAGGTGGTGGTTTAAATCTAATTAGAACCAATGCTTCCTATGAACTGGCTTCATCTAGTTTAAATTGACACAAAAAATTGACGTGTAAAAGTGTTTTTGAAAACCTATTTGCAAAATAAATCTCAGCTATCATTAATAACGAATTTTGAAATTGAAGCAGATTCACCTAAAAATTATGTAGCTTGTAGGTAACTTATTAGCAATGAGAGCTTTATGTTTATTAAACATACTCACGTGATTTCGAAATTCAATTCAATGCCAAAGCTTGTGGCAACGTTCCTTTGATATCTACAGGTCCAATAGGTATGTACACTATTATATGTGAATCTATATATGGAGTAGAACTGTGGATCAAAGGATCCCACACTCAATAGGTATGCTTGATATGAGGGAATAAATAGATTGGAGCATCTCTACGGCAGCATTGTTCAAGTTCAGATATCTTTGCCGCTTTAGCTTACCTAGGTATTTGTATTACATTACAATATCAGTGGATGAGCCACAGAGCGGAGGCGTAACCAGCATTACAAATGAGTTGACTTAGGCTGAAGATTAAGATACAGTGCTGTGCAAAATGACTTTAATTCGTATAGGTACCTATTTACATTTTGTTGCAAGTGGGTACACTTTGTAATTACCGCTGAAACAGAATAGACGCCCAAAATGAAAGCGAGGCCTTTATGTAGTCAGGCAACTCCAATGATAAATACCGACGTGCATCAGACGACGTTTTTCAACACACTTAAAAAAATTAAAAACTTATAGCATAAGTATAATCAGCCTTTTGATATCCTCATTGCTGGGACTCAGGCCTCTTCTCGTGGTGTCATTAAGTATAAGTTTTTCACCAACCCGCAACGGGCCCGCATGGTGGATTACAGCTCGTTCCTTCGCTGAAGCCTAAATCCCAGCAGTGGGAACATTCAAAGGCCGATTATGCTAAGTGAGACAAGTTTGCCACAAAAACATTCCAATTTGAAAAGTAGTGAAAATATTCCAGCGCTGCCTAAGTGCTGATTTACGGAAACACAGCGTGACGCGGCGCTTTGGGCGGCGCGGCCCGCACTGAATTCAAACATAGGACGTTGTATGAGATTGTTTACGGAGAAGCGTTTTTACGAGCGTTTGCTTGAAATATAGACGGTACGCGGCGTTCTCCGTTCAGGATAAAACATAGCGACTTCCGTGGGGGGCCCGCGGCGTAGCTCACCCCAATCCGAGCATACGATGATACCTGCTACTGCGCCCGCCGTGTCTTCGTAAACAACATTGCACATTGTCATATGTTTTTGTATGCGCGTGCGATGACGCGGGCCGCTGCACGCACCGCTTCTCTGTAAACAGTTAATTAAGGTACAAATCTGAGACGGGCTGCAGACTGCAACCGCAGACGACACAGCGGCTAGCGGCTGCCTTTGACTGCAGTGCTGCCTGCGTTCACAGTTGCTTCTGTTCTAAGTCCGCTGGCATGTCACGGCTGTACAATGCACAGAACCATGCTTCAATCACTCAAGTATGTTTGTGCGACACCGAATATTCAACAACGCTATCAATACAAGATATGATAATGAAGTCAAGTTAGCGTTATTCAAAGCATATTGTCAATCTTTCTACACGAGCAGCCTGTGGGTTAATTATACCCAAAGGGCATACAGCGCTCTGCGAGTGCAGTATAATAACGTCTTCAGAATGTTGTTGCGGTTGCCGAGGTTTTGCAGTGCGTCCGCAATGTTTGCAGAAGCGCGTACGGATGATTTTTACGCAATACGACGCAAGCGTGTGTCGTCACTATTAGCAGAGTACGCGTCAGCAGCAACAGCATTCTGAGGATTATATCTAATAAATATCAGTGTCCGATGCACTCGCTCTGGGTAGGCATTGTGGTTGGGGCGGTGAAATAAACATATGATAAGATTATTGTTATATTAAAATTATTATTATTAATTATTTTAAATTATTCAATTTTATTGTATTAAATTTTAAATTATCTAATTTTAAACTATTAAATTATTAATTATCAAATTTTAATCCATTCAATTATTCAATTTTAAATTTGCTTATAGTTATTTTAAAAATTGTAAAATAAAATGTATGTATGTAATGTTGTGATTGTATTTTGTACCTACTAACATAGTTTATAAGTTCAAATTGTTACTAACCATTATGGATCATTGTTATCCGAAATAAATAAATTATTATTATATTATTATTAATACTTTACTTTTGTTAGTTGAAGAAGATGATGACGACTTGTGTGGATGATCAGCAATAAAGTTAATTAATTTCTCTTCATCATCTTCCAAAAAAGTTGTAATTTTTGTACGTGTGACCTCTGTGGTTCGTGACACTACTGGTGCTGCAGTCTACGGTCGCTTTGTTCCGCGGCCACAGGCTGCCCGCCGCGGCTGCAGGCTGCAGTGTTGCAGTGCTCCGAATTAATTTCAAAAGATTCAATAGAAATTTGTAGTGTCGCTTGCAGTTTGCAGTCTGCAGTCCATCTCGGAATTGTACCTTAAAAACGCCGGACGCACCGCGAGACGCCACGCTGCATGTGACGCGCGACGCCCCGCGTCTCCGTAAACAAGCACTTAGTCATCAATTCCTGTTCATTCAAGTTTGTGTTACTTTAACGACCGTATTTTATGTACCTGTGACCCTAAAACTCGCCTGAGATTGTTATGAAGCGAACCCCAAATTAATGTTCGGCGATATTGTTTCTGTAATCAACGGTTTTTCTATTGCGACATTAATTAAAACTTTTGCTGCGCAATACTTAATTAATTTCTTTGGGATTTTATTGCATAGCTGTTGGGGTTGTACAAAGGGCAGGTGAATCATAAATAATATTTATTTTTCAAATAAGTTTTTAATAACCGGCCAAGTGCGAGTCGGAATCGCGCACGATGGATTCCGTACCGATATCTATACAACATCAGGAACTATATTTAGGCAAAAAAAAAAACATATTTCTTGTACAGAAGCCCTCTTAAATGTTTATTTTATTTTAATTATTTATTTTTAGAGTGAATATATAACTAAATATTTTATGGATATTACAAACGTGTACCTGTTGCCGTTACTAATATCGAGCAAAAAATGGCAAAAATAATCACATTTATTGTGAAAAAAGAGCCGAGAGTGTGTTTATTTTGAGCCCCACTGAAATATTTATTGTCATATCGGCAATAGAAATATACATTTGTAAAAATTTCAACTGTCTGCTATCACGGTACATGAGATTCAGCCTGATGACGGACAGATGGACAATGGAGTCTTACTTATAGGGTCCCGTTTTTACCCTTTGAGTACGGAACTTGAAAACACATTTTTTTTCGTCAATATAAACTAGGTGTGTTATTTCCTACCTGAATACCCTGAAAAGAAACACAACAACAAACTCAGAGGTCAATATCTCTTTTAAAGTCCATACAGATGACATGTAATGGTTAAACCATATGGCAATCATGCAGATTAGTGTCTGAGATGTTTTTTTTTGTTTTGATTAAATACACAAATTTGAATGGACCAAGTGTCTAGTCAGTGCAAGCATTTGTCAGTTTTCGTTTAATTCAACTCAGGACTACTAAGGAGCTCAACGACTTGATGAACAATATCAAAGAAAGGACATTTGAGTAGGTCGCATAAAGTACCTACTCAAACTATCAGATATAAGCTTTTGCCTACGGCTTCGCCCGTGTACATAAAATAAGCATATGTCACTCAGGAATAAAGCAGCTTTCTATCGGAGAAAAAAGATTAGCAATCAGACCAGTACTTTCAGAGATTACCAACAAACAAAAAAAAAACTTTACCTGTTGATAATTAATAGTGTAGATAATTATAATGATAATAATAATATATTCCACAATTATCACACAACGCTGTTTAATCCCAAGCTAAGCAGAGCTTGTGTTATGGGTACTAGACAACTGATAAACATACTTATATATTTCTAAATACATACATATATAGATAAATTACACCCAGACACATAATAAATGATCGTGCTCATCACACAAACATTTGTCCTGGGTGGAAATCGAACCCACGACCTCCGGCATAGCAGTCAGGGCCACTAACCACTAGACCAACAGGCCAGTCTAAATATTATAGATACATATACAATAAAAGTAATAATTATTGATACCTATTTATGGAAGACATTATTTTGCCGGATAATGTGGATTAATTTGGTTAGTATGTTGAGATTTTAATTCACATATTAAAAGATACTCGAACTCCCACGCCGGCGACGTCACAACGTTCCCACTGCTAGGGTACAAGCTTTCTCTCTGCGAGAGAAACTTAGCCCTAATCTAGAGAGTTTGTTGGATGTTAGTTTCATTCTTGAGATACATTTAAAGCAGGCTTATAATGCGCCCACTGAGAAGGAAGAAGCCGTACTCCAACACGCGGACCTAGTGCGGGTTGATGGAGTTTTGAGAACAGTGCTTATGAAATAAATTGCACAAAGTAAAAACGCTTGCCCGGGTTTGAATCCACGACCCGACTGAGTTAGTTAGTTGGGGCCGTTACAACTAAGCCACCACTGCTTAAAAAATCTAAAAGCTCGTAAATGTACATTCAATGGTCTTGTCTTTACCATTCTCAAATTCTAGTGTCTACTAAAAGCGATCGACAAGTAACAAAATTTGCGAATCAGTACCTTGTCAATGTCAGTTGCAGAACATTCATAATTGCGAATTCCTGGTCAGGTTAAGTTTCATGTGGGAGAAACCTTGATAGGAATTGACACTGTTTGATTTACGTTTTCCTGGTTGTGAATTGTTTTCTCCCTATTTCGTGTTGTACGTAGTTTTGTAAATGGCAGGTTGAAATGTTTACCGGCCAAGACTACGGGGTTGTTTCTAAGAGTCTACGTGGCTTTAGTCAGTTAACATTTGACAGTCCCTCTCGCTCCAACCAGAGCGGGTGGAAGGAACATTTATTTGATAATTTCCCAAACCAAAAAAAAAGGTTGAAATTGTTTAGTGATTTTTCAATTGTAAAAATAATATGCCATTGTGTGATGTTCGATACCCCGGGTCGGCCAAAGTGGTACACGATTTACGGGACTTAAACATAAATGAAGCAATGTGATTCACTGTGAGTGGTATAACTCTTCATATCACTTTCGGAAATTTAGACGTGATATAATGCTATATATATCTTGTTTTCTTAGCCTAAAAAAAGTAAAACATAGTAATATCAATAAACGCACAGGTACCAATACGAGTAAGTATCACACTAACACTTGCAACCACTCTTACCCTTCTCACATGCACTCACACACCCTCACCTACAAGACTACACTCACTACACCTACCGCACTACACTTCCCACACTATATTCACTACACCACACTCTACCCAAACTATTGAAATTTTGTTAAACATATAGTTTAGTTACATAAAACTATTGTCTTTGTTACTGTACCTTCTGAATATGGATTGAAAGAGACTGGACCCCACAACATAGGGAACCCTAGTGTGGGGCTCAGGGCCTCTACGTTTGCACAAATTTAATGAGACAATAAATACTTTTTATTTATTTTTTTATTGTCCTATTGCTGGGCAAAGGGCTCCCTAAGTAATTTTTCTCCCGCACCGTATCAAACCAATCCTCAATATGTTAAAAAATCTTTGATTTATAAAACACATCTAGGCTCTCGTAGACAACACTGGACATTCATCATGCGTATAGCTAAGCAGTGGAATTCTCTGCCAGAGTTTATTTCCTTAAGGGTTGACCAGACGGTTGCAAACTAGCATTCTAACCAAGGTAACCTTGGTTTATGTGTTTGGTTTGTGTTGCAGCTACATGGATATAAACCACGCGCCAACACATTCGGTGGTTGGGAAAACGCGCATTTTTACTACTACTAACGCGATTACAACTACTGTCTACACGGATTGAAAGGCTCTCTAGCAAGGTCACCTTGGTTGGTACATTGGCTTGCAACCATTTGGTCACCCCTTTACACCTACAAGGTCAGAGTATTTAAGTCGACAGTGAATAGGTAGTAACCTATCTACATATCTAGAGCGCGCTTACCTTGAAGTATCAAGGTAAGCGCGCTCTTACTTTAGTCACACCAACGCTTACCATCAGCCGAGATAGTGGTCAAACGCGAGCCTATCAATAAAAAAAAAAACTTAAATCCACAATACCACAGGTGCAATTGTGGAGAATTGCCAACAAGGCCCCTTTTTTCAGTTGGGTGAAAAAACTTCATAAATTATTTCATAAATGGGAAGTCCATTTTACATTTTCAATCACGAAAATTATATTGATTTTATGTTGAAATGTTTCTACTTAAATTCAGGCAGGCAAGTTATTAATTAATTAAATACCTTACAAAGTTAATTAACTACTTTAGTACAAAATGTTAAATAATTTTGATACTTTTGATGTCGGTAATTTGTATGCCTTCGGCAACAAGAAATTTAAGTGGAACTAGGAGTCATCCATGTAATTTCCTTTCTCTGAAATTCCCTAATCTGAAATATAAAAAATAATGAGGTGTTTAGCCACAATTTAATTACATCATAATCATCGTTCTGAACTTTTCGTAATTATTTATGGTATCATGTTATTTTTAGAGTTTCGTACCACAAAAGGAAAGTCGTCGATGGCGCGTACTGTTTCACGCGCACCTCAAGGTGATGTCAGCAACTGTAGGGGCCCATCAGGGTCAAAGCCTACTGGGGCCAAGGGTCTGATTCTGAAAGGAAGACTCGGCCCTGGTACGAAAGGCAACGAAGGAACAGGAGTGGGTTTTTAGTCAGTAAAAGTCTGACACTATCTCCCGCCCCGCCCAAGAGCGGGGGATGTCATAAGATGATTTTCCCACCAAAAAAAATAACCCTCAAAAGGAAAAAACGGAACCTTTATAGGTTTACTTCCGTCTATCTGTCTGTTTGTTTGTCTGTATGTATGTCTATTAAGACCCTTTATCTCGAGAACGCGTGGGAGTATCCAGTTCAAATAAAAACCATATTTTTTTTTATTATTGATAGGCTCGCGTTTGACCACTATCTCACCTGATGGTAAGCGATGATGTGGCCGACGATGGAGCACGCTTGCCTAGTAGTAACCTATTCACTCTTGACTTAAAGACCCCTAGGTTGTAGCTATCAGGGAACACAGACTCCGGCAGGGAATTCCACTCCTTAGCTGTACGCATTATGAATGTGTTCCCAAAACGATTTGTACGTATGTGTGGGACGTCCACCATGTACCGATGACGCAACGCCGTACGTCTAGTGGTCCGATGATGGAACAGACTTGGTGGAATTAAATTGTGCAATTCCAACGCACACTCCCCGAAGTGTAATCGATAGAAAACCGACAGGCCAGCAACTCGGCGTTGATGCTCAAGGCTTTGGAGTTTTGATTCGACTAGTACATCATCACCGATGATCCTCTTGGCTTGCCTCTCAATCGACTCCAGAGCATCAAGATGGTATTTGGCAGACCCATCTCAAAGATGAAAGCAGTATTCCATACACGATCGAACTTGCGCTTGATAAAGTTTGAGCAGCTGTTCCGGCGTGAAGTACTGTCTCACCTTGGCTAAGATCCCCAATTTTTTTGCAGCTTGTTGAGCTTTAGCCTCGATGTAAGAGCCGAAATTGAGGGTAGACGACAACGTTACCCCAAGAAGCTCAAGGCCGGTTATCGGCACGTTCACACCCCGGAATGATGGAGCCGGTTGGAAATGGCTCCGTTTGGCGGAGAAAAGACACGCCTGAGTTTTAGCAGCATTGAACTTGACCAGATTGGCATCGCCCCAATCGGATACTGCCTTCAAGGAGAAGTTCAAGCGTTCAACCATAGCCTCTCGGTAAGACTGGATCTGTGACCCACTAGCACGTGCATCGGATACGTATCTCTCAGAAACAGTGCTATCGTCTGCATACCCAAAGGTACCGGGTTTAAGAAGGTCGTTTATGTGCAGCAAGAACAGTGTTGCCGAGAGTACCGACCCCTGAGGGACCCCGGCATATACTTAGGTCTGCAGTCCCTTGAAGCTGTGAAAAAATCAAACTTCTGAGTTAACGAAAAAAAAGATACGGCCGTTTATGTTGCAAAAAACGTGTATTTCGACACTCTCAAGGGAACCAAAATTCATAGTGTACTTCCCGTTGACCTAGAATCCTGAAATTTGGCATTAAGCAAAGGTTTATAGCACAAGTATAGAAAAAAAACTGAAACTGTAACTTTGTACTTACGTCACAAAAAAACCTTTTTTTGTTTTCAAAAAAATCTTCGTAAGTAAATCAATTCGGGAATTGAACTGTTTTCATAGGCAAGTTTGTACGGAACCCTTAGTTGCCCTTGCCCAGTTTTTTTCTTTTATCATTTAAGTTGATATTAAACAAAATAAATACACACATACTATAAGGGGAAAGTTTCTGTATGTGTATGTGTTTATGACGTCTTCATGCTCAATTAAACGGATTTGCATGTGGTACACGGATAGACCATGTCCTGGATAGTACATAGGATAATTTTTATTCACAGGCAAAGAGGCTGGCAAAAACTTTTTAATACGAGTATTATAAATGTGAGGTGATTTTGCCGAGAGAGTTTTCTTAATAATACTATTTTTTTATTATTTCCTCTTCACCACCCTTTTTTGACTGGTAAAGAAAGCCTAAGGGCCTGTGCACATCACGTTTTTTAAATGAGCCGTTGATGCATGCACGCATTTGTAGCGATACAGACGCGAGTCAGACGCAGCCTGTAGATCTTTAATAGAATAAAAGTGCGCCGTCGACGCACGTTTCTGAAACGCGCGTCAACGGCGCGCTTAAAAAACGTGGTGTGCTCAGGCTGTAAGCATTAAGCCCACCTTTGTACCGTTACGTTGCATAAGGTTTTATTAAATATATACTTCTTTTGTTACAGTAACCTTCTGGATCCTGGCTCTCGATCATGACCTGCGACTGGTTCGAGGGGAGCTGGCATACGTTGCGCTAAGTGACCCTGCTGGTACCAAGGTTGCTATATGGGAACAGCTTTCTATGGATGAAGGTAAGATTTCACTGTTTATACTACACTAAGCAAAAAAAATGTTTTAGTTTCTTAAACGTTACGGGGTCTAGTAAGTACCATACCGCCGTAATGATAGTTTTCAAACAAGGTCATAAACGCCTTGTACTACAGGAATGGAAATAATATAAAAATGAGAGCCGCTGTCAACATGTTATATCATCGTTATATTCTTGGCTACTTCTAAATAATTGATAGAAATGAAATAATAATAATATTCCACTACTATCACACAACGCCGTCTAGTCCCAAGCTAAGCAGAGCTTGTGTGGGTACTAGACAACTGATAAACTTATATATATAGATAAATTACACCCAGACACAGAACAAATAATCGTGCTCATCACACAAACATTTGTCCTGGGTGGGAATCGAACCCACGACCTCAAGCATAGCAGTCAGGGCCACTAATCACTAGACCAACAGGCCAGTCAACAAACAATAATAATAATAATAAACTGGCAACTCTGAATGTCAAAAGTAATCGTTTTGTCGATAAAGCAAATTTTAATTGAAATTAATAGTTTTCGGTACCATACCATATAGTATTTCAGCAGGAAGCCCAAAAATATATAATAACATAAAAATCTAAACTTTTCGAAGCATTTATAGACTAGAAAATGAAATCAAACGAAACAAAAATCCGAAAGACAGCTGATGACATTTCATGTCACATCAATATTTACAAATAAAATAAATTCGACAATGATGAAACAATGTTGACAAGAGCTGCAGCTCGCCGAGCACGCCCACCACCTCCGGCCTCGTCGCTCAGCTCCGCCTCGCCGCCGCCGGAACCCTGCCTCACCGTGAGTGCTGTGACACCGGCCGCGGCAGCTGCGTCGAGCTCGAGCGACGAGTACTACTCGCCGCCCACGTCACCACCACCTGCGCGTCGACGGAGAGAACGCCGGCCGCCGAGTGGCTTAGGACCTCGAGGCCCACCGGCCTCTGATAGGGTCCCAGCTCCCGGCGGAAGTGTGCAGCGCATGCGATGGACGCAATCCATCAATGAGAACGTCATGCGCTCATACTATGGGGCTACAGAGGGAGGAAACAACCTGACCGCGTACCGTGTTCGGATGCTCTCTTTGTTTCAGGTGCTTGAGCCAGCCGTCAACGTTTCGGCCCAACGACTGTCGGATCAGGTGCGGGTCATCCAGCGTAATCATATGTTGGACGATACTGTACTTGATCGCCTCCGAATGGAAATGGGTAGCCATGCCATTGCCTCTTCGTCACAGACGGTGGTTCCTTCACAGGTATCACCGTCCAATGATCTTCCCAACCACGCTGACGAGGAGAGCACTGACATGGTTACACATGTAAGTACCCAGTGTAGCAACGAATTGAGGAGTGCTTTGGAGTGTGCTATTCGGGAGTATCGCAACATGCCGCTTGAACTTAGGCCGCGGTTACCTCGTTTGCCCATGTGTAATAAGAATAAGGCGCTGGTGGCTGCTCTGGATTCGCAGTTGTCAAACTATTTTGATGACTGCGAAGATCTCACTGATACACACTCGATAATGTACTGCGCGGCCGTAGCGGCATGTCGTGTAGCTCACGTCAAATTTCCAAACAGTGACGTAGCTACACGACCAAGACCAGCTGTGCCGGCCTGGCAGTGCAGGATCGAGCGTCGTATTGGTGGGGCCAGAGCACTCATCGGCAAACTAATCTGCTTCAGGGAGGGCAACACTCGCCCACGAGTGATGCGCTTTGTGAGACGGGCGTTTTCGGGGACTAATATCAGCCCCCGAGACTATATGTCCTGTGTCACAGAGCGCATCGACTTCCTGAAGCAGAAGGTGTACGCATGGGCAAACCGTATCCGAAGGTATAAGCGGCGGGTTGAGCGGTACACCCAGAATCGCACATTCCGGAGTAATGAAAGGTGGGTATATAGGGCTTGGGAGCAGCCGGACCAAGGTGTGGCTGACACGCGCCTTCCGGATGATGACGCCATGAGTTCGTTCTGGCGTAACATCTGGTCGGTGCCTGTCAGTCATACTGAAGGCGGTTGGACTCGAGAGGTCGAACGAGCGTGCGAACCGATACCAGAAATGGGGCCAATTACAATCAGCCCCCAAGATGTGGCCCGTGCAGTCCGTCCGTTGCCTAATTGGAAATCTCCAGGGCCGGACGGACTGCACAACTTTTGGATAAAGTGGCTTCAAAGATCGCACGCTCGTTTAGCATCTCAGTATCAGACCGCCTTGGAGTCTGGCTCGCTACCCGAGTTTCTTACAACAGGAGTTACCCACCTGCTCCACAAATCTGGTAGCACCGCGGAACCCAAAAACTATCGACCGATTACCTGTCTGCCGACAGTCTATAAGGTTCTTACATCCATTTTGAGAGCAAAGATTAACCACCATGTAGATAATAACGCTATCATGTCTGCCTCTTAAAATGGATGTAGGAATGGGTCCCGCGGTACTAAGGAGCTACTCCTCATCGATATGGCCATTAACCAACAGGTTCGGCGTTCCCGAAAGGATCTGTCAACATGTTGGATAGACTATAAGAAGGCCTACGACTCAGTTCCTCATACATGGCTTATGAGGGTGCTAGAATTATACAAAATTGATACAACATTACGCACCTTCCTGATGTCATGTATGAGGCAATGGAGGACGGTCCTTCGCTATCCAGGATGTCGACATATCCAGAGGAACAGCGAACCGGTAAGGATCGAGCGAGGTATATTCCAGGGTGACAGTTTGAGTCCGTTTTGGTTCTGCCTGGCCTTGAATCCTCTAAGCACACTGCTGGAGAATTCAGGCCTAGGCTATCGGTTGAAGAGAGGTGGTCAGGTTATATCTCACCTCCTCTACATGGATGACTTGAAACTTTTTGCCCCCAACAATCTGCAACTGATGGAGCTACTGAAGGTAACTGAAACCTTCAGTAACGCCATCAGGATGGAGTTTGGTGTGGATAAATGTGCAGTCATGCATGTAAAGAGAGGGGAGATTGTGGAATCCGTGGGTACCCAACTCACGGATTCCATAAACCTGAGATCACTCTCTCCAACCGAAACCTATAAGTATTTGGGTATGTCGGAAGCGTTAGGCATCAATGCTATTGACATGAAGCAATTGTTGAGGGAGCGTTTCTTTGGACGCCTGAAGAAGGTATTCAATAGCCTTCTTTCAGGCGGAAACAAGGTGCGCGCCTTCAACGGTTGGGTCATGCCGGTATTGATGTACTCTTTCGGCGTACTCAAATGGACTCAAACGGAACTTGATGCCCTGGATAGGCGGGTCCGTACACTGCTGACTGCATACCGAATGCATCACCCACGATCGTCGGTGATGAGACTGTATATCCCGCGAAAGTGTGGGGGTCGAGGCTTTTTAAATGCTAAGACCCTGCACAATCGCGAGGTATGCAGTCTCAGGGAATATTTCCTAGCCGCCGACGTGGGTGTGCATCGTGATGTAGTGGCAGTGGACAAGGGACTCACCCCGCTCTCCTTGGCTAACGAGAACTGGCGCAAACCTGTAGTACTTTACACTAACGATCGTAGGAAAGTATGGCAGAGTAAGGAACTCCACGGACGCTTTTTCCGGGCCCTTCATGAGCCCGATGTAGATCAACTAGTGTCCGTAGCCTGGCTGCGCGTAGGTGACCTCTTTGGGGAAACCGAAGGTTTTGTCTGTGCAATTATGGACGAAGTTATCATGACGAATAACTACCGGAGATTTATTGTAAAGGACGGCACGGTTGACATTTGTCGGGCATGTCACCGACCGGGTGAATCAATCCGCCACATTATCTCTGGTTGTTCTCGTCTAGCTAACGGTGAATACGTGCATAGACTTGTGTCTATTGTTTGTGACAAGGTTTTCCTTGTAGCCAGGATTATCCATCAGCAACTTGCTCTGAAGTACTTTCTTGTGGAATCGGAGGTGCCATACTACAGGTATGTGCCCGACCCAGTTCTCGATAATGGCGATATCACGCTGTACTGGGATCGGTCCATCATCACTGACAGGACTATTGTAGCCAATAAGCCTGATATAGTGGTGGTGGACCGAAGAGAGAGGCGTACAATGATTGTTGACATATCCGTTCCGCATGACGAGAACCTCGTGAAAGCCGAGAAAGACAAACAAATCAAGTATATTGATTTGGCTCGCGAGGTTGTCGACATGTGGGATGTAGACTCGGCGATCATTGTACCGATAGTCGTGTCAGCCAATGGCTTAATAGCCAAGAGCCTCGACCAACACCTTAGGAGGCTCGCGTTAGGCGGCTGGATCAAGGGCTTGATCCAGAAAGCGGTACTCCTGGACACGGCTCGTATTGTTAGGAGGTTCCTTTCTCTGGAGCCCTGACCGCCGGTAGCTTGGACCCTGTTCCCGATACCGGTGGGACACTATTTTTTATATTTTTAAATGTTTTATTTTTTTTATTTTTACTGAAATATTTAAAAATGTAATTTATGTGATAAGATAATAAATAAACGAAATAATAATAATAACAATAACGATAACGATAATATGAATAATAGAGTATTATAAAAAAAATTAAGAGTCTCAAAACGATGTTACAGGGCTCATAAGCTACTAAAAAAAAAACTTTAAGCAATCGATAAGTGTTGCCAGTGATGACATATGGCTCTGAAACATGGTCGCTTACAATGGGCCTCATCAGAAGGCTTACAGTCACCCAAAGAGCAATGGAAAGGGCTATGCTCGGAGTTTCCTTGCGTGATCGCATAAAGAATGAAGATATCCGCAGGAGAACCAAGGTCGCCGACATAGCCCGAAGAATCGCCAAACTTAAGTGGCAGTGGGCAGGGCACATTGCTCGTAGAACAGATGGCCGATGGGGCCGAAAGGTTCTAGAGTGGCGACCGCGCACCGGAAGACGCAGCGTTGGAAGGCCTCCCACAAGGTGGACCGACGACCTGGTGAGGGTCGCGGGAGTGCGGTGGATGCGAGAAGCACAGGATCGGTCATTGTGGCGACGCTTGGGGGAGGCCTATGTCCAACAGTGGACGTCTTTCGGCTGAAATGATGATGAATCGATAAGTGCCATAAAAATGCACTTAAATTTTTATTTTCACGCGTAATTTAACGAAAAAACTGGATGCCATGTTGCTCTGTGGTCATGACATCAATTGGTCACGTTAACAGACGCGCTGACATTAAAAATTAACGTAATTTAAAGACATCAGTTGATACTTTTTAGTTTACATGACACTATGACGTAATATCATGGTGGCTACTAAAGTGATGAAATGAATTTCATTGTTTTATAAACTAAAAGATCATTTACCGACTGCATAACGCATAAACTATCTCAATGGTATCCGTTAGGGCCCAGCGGGGTCGAAGCCTACTGGGGCCAAGGGTCTGCTTCTGAAAGGAAGACTTGGCCCGGGTAAGAAGGGCAACGAACGAACAGGAGTGGGTTTTTAGTCTGTAAAAGTCTGTCATACGCTCTCGCCCCGCCCAAGAGCGGGAAATGTCATTGGATGATTTTCCCAAATACAAAAAAAAATCAAACGATTCATTCCTCATAATCGGGCAAAATAATGACTCCCATAAATAGGTACCTAACGTACCTAAGGGACGTCGAAAGTTACACATAGTCTCCCAACAAATCTCTAAGGAAGTTAAGTAAATAATACTAAGAGAGATGATCTGTGCCGTCCGCTAAAAGCCTTCTCTTGTACTCACCTCAGGATTGAGATACCCTGTCGCTTGACAGATTCAATTTCCTAGGACAAAATGCTTCAATGTTTAATGCTGGGAAGAAGCGCTGTTAGCTTTAGTTTGAATAGGATTTCGATATATATTTTTTTGGCTCTTCAAATAAATTGTTTTGTCAGCAATAAGCAGTATAAATTACTATAGATTTTTTTAATGTAGAAATTAATTTATTAGAAGAAGTTTTAAATTGGCACCAGTAACAAAAAAACTGAATTGTCTTTAGTTACATATGAGAACATAATGAAAAGAGATACAACATATGGCACTAAAAGAGTAATGAATATAATTGTTGAAGGATGGATCAGAAGAGGAAAAGTTATGAAAAAATGGAAAGAATTTGTAAAGACAGTGAAAGAAAAAATTGTGTTTCGCATACCTTGAGCAACGAAGTAAGGGTAGGTAGATGAAGCATTCAAGTTAACTAATGATTCTAGCAATATTTATATAATACTAGCTGACCCGGCAAACTTCGTACCGCCTAATATTCAATGAATGTTGTGTTAGTTAAACTGTCAAAGGATAACACCATCGGTATTACCATAACAGCATAGAATTATGCTGCATATTTTAAAGTGACATTTCAATTAGAGATTGGCGTTGTATTCGATTTTTTTTTTTCGTAAGTTTTTCCATATGTTCTCACCGTTTAAGCCTTCCCTGGACTATTACAAATATTTCAAGACCAAAATTAGCCAAATCGGTTTAGCCGTTCTCAAGTTTTAGCGAGACAACGGACAGCTATTCATTTTTACATATATAGATGTTTAATTCGTATTTGACGATGATCTCGGTGGCCAACACTTATTTAGTCATAAAGTATCTCTAGTGAGTAGATAAGATAAAGATGGGCAGATCAGGTCCGCACCACAATCTGGACACCCAATTGCACGTCGCACTTCATGACGGCTAGAACCGTCACAGATAGCAAGACACCATTAGTAAGAATCTAATCCAACACGAGCTTTATAATCGTCAGCAATGAGGAATACGACTCGAGGAGGAAGAGTAAATAGATATAGTATATAAAGTTACATGGTAATCTAACTTATTTTAACGTTACACGTTGCAAATAATCATCCAAACTTATATTTTAACTAGAGATCAGACAAACTCCAACAATTCTTATCAAATCTGAAACTTAATTAAAGTCGACGTTCATTAACTTCGGTGCCGCAAATGAGCTAGCTAAGTTCGTGTAATTATTTCACGTAAAATAGTTTGAGCGCCAGTGTAATATAGTTAAACTAGAATAAGAAGTTATGAACGGGTTTTGATGATTAAACGTTATTTTATCTTTAAAATTGTAGTTATTAACTTTTCTCATTTTAAGGATATATTAGATTTGTTATTGTCTGACTTAACATAATGCCTCTTGTGCTAATATGAGTTTCATAAACACGTCGGACACTATACTCACGGATATATGCAACATGTTTTTGTGATAATTAACAAAAGTTTACTAGAACGTGATATTTGCCCGAAAATCGAACAAATATTAAAAACGGCAAATAATGGCATAACGCCATACTCAGTGTTAATAAAGAACAGCAGAAAAATATGTAAAAATATATCTGAAAACCATGATCCGTAATACAGTAAACTGAATACGTGAACGTAATAAAAGCAGCAAATAAATCAAATGCCATTTTATTAAAAGCCTTAATTAAAAACATACAGAATTCATAAAAGCAATACTAATATCGACAGTGAAATAAATTCCCTAACTTTAAAATTTTGCCCGAAGAGTAACGGAGCATTACAAAAAATAACTACGTCGTCTATATAAACAATAGCCCGAGTGAAATGAAAAGGCAAAATTAATTTCTCTTCAGTCATTTGCATCTCTATCAATAAAATTTTCACATGCACAGCAATACGAATTGCACGACAAACAGATTTGTGAACCAATATAACTTGGTCTCCATATTGTGTTTATTTTTCTGTATATTTCCATTTGATGAAATCCCAGCACGAGTGCCAAAGACCAACTTCCGCTGGTGGTTACCTAGAAGAATATCTCACTAATTGTGAAGTAACTTTTGTTATTGTTTCTGCTTTTCGACTCAGTGGAAGTTATGAGAAATACTGCAAATGGCAGTAGGTTCCCCATTTTGTGCCCGTATCCGTATTAAAAATAAATAAACTTTTTGTTTCCTTTAGTCCTAAGGAAACAGTTTTGTTAAATATCGCGTAGGTAGCGGGATATAATAAAGGCATATTATTTTATGTTAAAACATTGTGTAGGTTTGAATGACAGCCGTTTATATTGAATACAATTATTAGTTTTTTTTAGTATCAGGTGGTTTTAAATAATATCCTGTAATAATAATTTATGTTCAATTTATCTTCGAGCAGTAGTGGCCGAGTGTTAACGCTGACTTATGAGTTGTAGGTCGCGGGCTCAAACTCAGCTAGGCGCATTACTTTTTGTAATTTATTTTCATCACCACTGTTCTCAAAACTGTGAAGGAAAACATCGTGAGGAAACCGGCATGTAATAGAACCAAAAATTCGAAGACATGTGACATCCACCAATCTGCACTAGGCCCGCGTGGTGGATTACCGCCCATTGCCTCTACTAAAGAGAAGGCAGTGGGAACATTATAAGGCTGATTATGCTAATAATTTATGTTTAGGTAAAGTCGTTTTAAGTGTTATTAATTCAATATAATGAATCCTGTTGAATCTATTCTCCCTCAGTATCTTGACAGTCTTAAAATACTCATAACTTTTTTGTACACTTATTTGAAATTCATCATTATTTTTTTGTTCATTTTATACAAGTTATTTGCAATAACTTTAAAATCTGTTACTTACGATTCTAGCTTATTTTGAGATTTGATTTTTCAACTAAGATGTAAACATCAGTGCCGAATATTTTTTTAATGTTTTTAGTCGAATCCAAATGAAATAGAATAAAATCTTATTATTATCATTCATTTATATTAGCATATTCCTTACAATAAAAGGACCTAGCTCTCTTTTTATTCCTTCCATTGTGAACTCAGCTCTGAACCATTTCTTGCCTTCCTATTCCTAATAGTTTCTATGTTATTTTGCATGTTTTGCTACGACCCCGTCTCACGATTATCTAATTAAAATTATTATTTATATTATTCATCTTATTCTATCTCACTATAAGGCAAAGACCTACCTTCTTAATGTTTCCCAATTTTAGACAATTTTGGACAACCCCTTTCGAGCTAATATAGTTTGTAAATGTTAAAATCATAAATTCATCTTAGCAGTACCCAACAAGCGTGACTGTCTACTGCATCTCACTATTGAAAGCCTTTCCATGTCATCACCCATGCCAACCCCTGTCAAATGTTGATAGATTGAACTTCCTTTATAAACTTGAGTGACTTATAACTGGCAGATCTATTATTGAAAACATGTTTTGGTATAATTTTGAAGATGAATAATGTTGTGGTGCTTATTTAATCTTGATTGCAAAAATTAATGAAAATCACATATTTGAAAACCAATTCCCAATTGAGTATACTGTCAGTACTGTCTGTGTGTGTGTCTGTCCGTACTGTCTGTGTCTGTGTGTCTGTCTGTGTGTTGTGTCTGTGTGTGTTTGTGTATCTGTGTCTGTCTGTCTGTGTATCAGTCTCTCTGTCTGTGTTTCTGTATGAGTCTGTGTCTGTCTTGTCTGTATGTCTCTATATTGGTTTTTTTCCACCAACTTTAAATTAAAAAAATTGAACATACTTAAAACCGTTCTAGGACGGTATGAAACCAGCTTAATTTAGATTAGGTTAACACATTTACGGATGAAATTATATACTCCATTTCACATAATGAAGTATACTCCATTCGCAATCAGATTACACATTTAAACAAACTTTTATCACTGTTGCTTCAATCGATTTTGACTTCTATGTTATAGGCACAAGGATGGCATTTAAAGCAATTAAGTGGTTACAATACCAACTATTTACTGCAGATGCCATTTATCATGTCACCAATGCAATAAAAGTCAACATCGGTTGAAAGGCCAGCAAAATTCAAATTTAAAATATTTTTATTTCACATAGGCCTACATGGGCACTTGTAAAACGTCAGAAGCTAGTGCACGGTTGTAGGGTGTAATCGTAACATAAATATGATGTCAATGCAATGCAAAAACAAGTGTAATAAATGCAGAAATGTCACTGAGTGCCTAACGGAAAGACTGTAAATAAAAATGCAAGTAGTCCGACTCAAACCACGTCTAATTGAACACTAAAGTACAAATAATTTACATAAATGCTTGCAATCGTTGCTCTGTCTATTTCAATGTATCTCCGAATATAGGTCGCGTTCAAAGTGCACTTACATGAGCCTACATTCAGCTAATTTAACTAATTTAATAATCAAGTTACTTTGCCATGTACGCATACCGTACACCTATATTGTCCCACAGCTGGACAGAATCCTCTCTCCATTTCCATTGGTCCCGGCTCTGAGCGATTTCTAGTCAGTTCCTAAGAAAGACATCTAAGTCGTCCGCTATTTCCTTATTGGTCCTTCTTCTCGACCCAATATTACCTGAAATATTCAATGCATCTTCCAGCTTATAAGAGTTGGGCACGCCACAATTATGTCGGTAAGAGAAGAGTGGCTGGAAAGACCACATGGCGTCCTTACCTTCCGCATGACGCAGGTCCTCACCAGAAATCATAAGTTCAGGAGATTCCTTAGATGCCGCCATTATGTGGACCGCCCGGAGGATACGGTGAAGCATACGGTAGAGGTGTGCACCGCCTGGGCAGAGCACCGCCGTGTTCTCGAGGGGGCGATCGGCGGCAGTGATCTCTCGTGCCGGGCATTGATACAGGCCATGGTCCGGAGCGAGGAGGAGTGGCAGGCGGTCGCCTCCTTCTGCGAAGCAGTAATGCTAGCACAGGAGTCGGCCGATCACGTTAGGCAACGGTCCTCACGCTCCAACCGCCGCCGGGATTCCAATCTCGATTTCCGGCCACCGTAGGCACGAGCTTGCGGACGGCGAGTAACGGGTGGCTTGCCGTCCGACCGTCCGGTAACCAAGTCAAGCCCAAGTCGTCGACGGCGCGTACTGTTCCACGCGCTAAAAAAACTTAAGAGAGTGTGGTTCTCATATTTCGTACAGTATAAATTGTACAACCGGGTTAAAACCAACGAAATACGTGTAAGCCCCGATCAGGCTACATCAAATTTATTCATTACTGAATTCCCAAACAGAAAGTAAGAGTACTTTCCTTTAGCAATTTATTTTCTTAAAATAGGAAAAAAAACTCTAGTGATGCCCTTCTTTATATATACGGGTAATATTTTTACAGCGATTTAAAAACGTCGATGTTCTCAAAGCAAACGATTTATCATCGGGACATGGGGTTCGTTGGTAAGACATGGAAATTCTGTTACCAAGGAAAAGGATCAAGTTTAGCTTTACCTGATTCGCATTCACTTCCCCATGCCTACCTTAATGCGATAACATAAAGCCTTCTATAGGCGTTAGGGTGGTATTTGGGAGTATGACAAATCACTTTTAATGGACGCGTCTCAAAATTGCATTATTAAATTATAAAGTTTTAGAGGCTCTGTTACTTGTAAAAGGCAAGTTTGGTTCAAAAGAGTAGCCAGACGGTTTTTTTTTTTGTCGGTTTTTCTTCATGAGAAACGACCAATTGGATCTGTACACTACGAAATAAAAAACGAGCTGATGACCTTCAACACCCGGACAGATCTGTATAAATTGTACTAAAAACCATCTTGATTACGTCACCTTTCAAACAAAAAAAACCGCATCAAAATCGGTCCATTTGTTTCAGAGCTACGATGTCACGGACAGACTCACATACACACAGATACACAGACACGTCAAACTTATTACACCTCTTTTTTTCGTCGGGGGTTAATAAAATGATTTTGATTGATTTTTTATTTGGTTGCAAGTGTTGCATTTGTGATTAAAATATCCTCATTTTAGGGGGTGAAGACACTGGCTCGCACTGGCGTGTAACACTGGTTACTACTTAGCTCAGGAGCCAGGACTTCAAAGATGTACCTTTTTTTTGTGTCATTAGACAAATTTATTATTAACTTTGTTGAATTATTATTTTTTTAAGTTTTACTTTTAGGTTATCGGACGTATTGATTGCGTTGATTGTATTAAATCCATTATCATTATTAAATTTAATATTATAATCTTCACTCTCTTTTTGACGCCAGAGAAAACAGAGGGATATTATTGCATTTTGGAGAGTGTGTCATCTCATTTCTACCATCAGACAATCCGACGTATGGCGAGTATCCACCCATATTGAAACCTCTACGGTCCGCACTAAGCGTTTTGCCTCGTCGTTTATACCGCGTACATCGAAGGATTGTAATAATTTGCCTGCTGCGTTCTTCCCATCCGATTATAATTAGGGTGTCTTCAAGGCTTAATAAACTACTGCGCCCACTATCAACGATCGCATCACTGCTTACCATCAGGTGGAATCGCTGTCAAGCACTAGTTTATATATAAAAAAATAAAATTAAAAAAAAACTGTCCTCTTTTAAAATTTACAGAATTATTATTTTACAATACCGATACATATTTCCATTTTGACAAGATCATCCCGCATGAAAGATACGCTGATACTTTTTTTCCTTTACTGAAAAAAAACATTTCAGAACTTTGAACCCAAAAACCTAATATACAGCAATGTCAAGAGAAGTTAAGGCATAACCTTGTCAGGGCGTGAGCCGGGTCCCACTCGAGACATAGTTTGATTAATTACATTCAGACCCTCTTAAAAGTCACACGTCATAACTGATGACAAAAACTTTTAGTAGTGGACACACGTATAGTTATAGAGGACATGATGTTTTTGCTGGCTGTCTACGTCCTTCGCTCTATTTATTATAATTCTATTTTTGTTGTTACGTTTCCTAAGGCATCTTTTTTTTTTGTTTAGTTTTGGCTAACTTTGATGTTTCGAGCAAAGTAATGATCCTGGTCCCAAAAAAACAAAACCGTCTTTGTTTATAAATGATATTTGGGTTAGATGAGGATAGAATAGGTTATAAAAACATTTTATGCTTGAATTTAAACAAAATGAAGCTGGTGTTTCCTAGCCTGGGAAGAAACACTAAAACAAACTCAAAGGTCAAAGTCTCTTTTGAAGTCCATACAGCGAACAAGTAATGTCAAATCAAATCATCATCATGCAGATTAGTCACTGAGCTGGTCTTTTGAGAAAATAACCACACAGATTTGGGTAGATCTGTCCAGTCAGAGCAAGCATTTATAAGTATTCGTGTTGCTCATCTCTGGACTATTAAGGAGCTCAACTTGTCGAACCAAACCAAAGAAATGACCTTTGGATAGATCGCATAAAATACTTAAGTCTGGCAGACATACTCGTACTTTAAAATTAGGCACTGAAAGAAAAAAAGCAATCCACATAGTTCCCACATAAACAATAATAAAAAAAAAAACTGGGCAAGTGTGAGTCGGACTCGCGCTCTGAGAGTTCCTTTCAAACTTACCTATGTTCAATTCCCGAATAGAGTCTCGAAGATTTTTCCGAATTGCAAAAAAGTTTCTTTTTGAGACGTAAGTAATAACAAATTTACTGTTTTCGGGTTTTTTTCTATATTTGTGCTATAAGACCTTGCTTAATGCCAAATTTGAAGATTCTTGGTCAACGTTAACCCTATGAATGTTTTTCCCTTGAGTGTCGAAATACACGGTTTTTGTGACATAAAAAGCCATATCTATTTTTCCGTTAACTCAGAAGTTTGATTTTTTTCACAGCTTCAAGAGACCGCAGACTTGAGTATATAGTTATAATTTCAACCCGATACCTCCACGCGTTCCCGAGATAAAGGGTCTTAAGAGACAAATGGACGGACAATAAAGTGATCCTATAAGGGTTCCGATTTTTCTGAGAAGGGAAATTCTAAAATCAAAATTTAAAAAGTACCTTTACGTTATCGTACGTATTGGTTAAGTTGACAGTTACTAAATCCATTACTATCATTCTTTGTTTGTAATTTACTAAAGTGTATAACTGTGTTTAGTTTACTTTCAAAGGGTTGTTTTATTTTTATCTTGTTGGGTGGTCAGTGATCGAATATCAGTCATGTTTGAATAATACTGTATATAGGCCAGTAGCGTCAATATTGTTGGGATCTGGCTGTTTTAGGAAGTGTGTTATACGTGTTTGGAATATTTATATTAATATTCTTTAGTGTATATGCAACAACAGCAATTGTAACTGTTGTTGATACAACTTCTGTTAGAGTATTGTTGTTGGCAAAATTGTTGATCTATTTTTTAAGAGCTCGTAGCTAAGCAGTAATAGCCGTATGGATCAATCTCTGAAGTTAAGCAACGCTTACCGAGTTTCGTCTGTAGATAGGTGATGATCTGAACATTTAGGTTTTTCCGTGCCTCAGAAAGTACATTACGCCGTTGGTTACAGCTATATACACAGTCATATATGTCGTAGATTTTTAACTGTTGTTAAGGATAGTCAGAAGCCGATCGCAGTCTTGTGTAAGGGCATCGTGTTACTCAAACTATTGGGTTATGGAAGTCTAAGATAGGTATTTGTTCCATTTAAAATACAGATTTTCAGCTGCATCCAATTATACTGGAAGCGAATTCCAATACAGGCGATAAACACTTTAGGACAAGGCTAGGTAGATTGGACTGGTGGCCTATTTTTGGATTATGCTTATACAATGCTTGATCGCAGCAAAGGTTCATTTTTTTATTGTTGATAGGCTCACGTTTGACCACTATCTCACCTGATGGTAAGTAATGATGTAGTATATGATGCAGCATGTTTACCTACAAGTAACTTATTCACTCTTGACTCAACTTTACGTGTGTTTTAGACGTGGATCCACGCGAGACACAATCGGTTTTTATTGTGTCTCTAATTACGGTATACGGAAGATTAAAGACCCCTAGGTTGTAGCTATCAGAAAACACAGACTCCGGTAGGGAATTCCTCTCCTTAGTGCACACATTTATTGTACAACGTACGTATTTATTAGTTAAATTTTTACATCTCCCTTACAACCCTAGTCGTAATCGTTATTATTGGTGTTGCTTCCTGTCATTATTCAAAGTTCAAAAATGCGTTTTAAACTAGTACCAACACAATTAATTTCAAATCGTGTAAGAGGAAATATTGTTACCGTCAATCATTTGGCGTTTTTAGCCATCTTAAAAAATGACACCTAAAAATACTCAAAGTTGGTATTTTTGTTCACAGGAGTACGCAAGCTTAGTGCAATATTAGCAACTGGAGCTAGATCTGGTACTTGGCGTATCGAAGCCCGTTGTGGAGGAGGCTCTGCTCAAGTGGACATCAATGTTGGCAACGGAGTAGGCAACACGGCAGCAGCTGCACCAGCTGCTGAGCAGCATTATGTGGAACTGAGGTTCGCAGACAGCATGAGAAGACGGTATAAACCTGGTTTGCCGTTTGTGGGAAGGGTAAGTTAGAGATATATTTTACTACCTATTTTTTTATATATCGGGCGCTTAAAGCTTCAAAACATATACAGGACAGACACCTTAAATAAACAATAAATGTTTAGACACGTCTGGTGAAGAGCGACGAGGGGAGTAGAACTCAAATACATATTGGAATAAGGCGAAGTAGATGAGTTCAAGGTATAAAAATATTACCTATATCTTTCAGTTATTTTAAATAAGATTACAAATGTACGTAATATTTTCTGTTTTTTTAACGCTATTTATGTGTATTTTTATGTGCTTTTATTGATCTTATAGTCTGAAATAAAAGATTTTATTATAACAGTGGACCCCCGGTAATCCGGCCCCTTTACCAATCCGGCACCCTTTGTAGTCCAAAATACCTATCAGGTTGTAACTTGTACGCGTTACAACTAGTATGCTCAGATAGTTATGATTTGTGGTTCAGATAGAATCTCATCACTTCGATTTGTAATTTGTCTGACCATAAGGTACTTTCTTCCAAACAAATTAGGTGCCTTCAAGGCTATAGTGAATAGGCTCTTAATAAACTAGTGCGCCTCACCATCAATGATTGCATCACTGCTTACCATCAGGTGGGATCGCAGACAAGCACTGGTTTATAGCGAATTAAAAAAAAAAAAAAAAAATTTGGACTATAGGATATCCGGCAGTATTCTATAATCCGACAAATTCGATAATCTAACACCGCACTGCAAATCGTTTGTGGGATTACCGGGGTTAACTGTATTACTAGTTTAACAGTTAAGGTGTAATATCACTCTTACATATTTGTTATCGCAATGTCACTTCAAATGTACGAATCAAGAAAACAGACTGATCATTTGCTATATAACCAATTTCAAGAAATATTAAGACAAGTATGTAGACGTAACACTCTATTGAAGTCTATTGTGTGAAAATAGAGTTGTCTTTTCAAATATTATTTCTCTTATATCGTTTCCAACGACCTACACCAACGATAATTCATATTATTTTTCATTGCGCCATTTCGTTCAAGTTGTATAGCCTGAAATGGCTGAATTGTAGTAAATAGCAGCTCGTTAGATCATTCCGCTGGAACTTATGATAGCTCCCTTTACCTAAGCTTCAGACAATGGGAAGTTGATGTTAGTGTAGACATGTCTCAATTTTTTTTTGATCTTATGCAATTTAAATACACCCTAATCTAGAGCCTTTCCTTATTTTAGGCCCTCGATTAAATAATTATTAACAACTATTTTCTAATTTGATCAAATATAATGCTTTACATCAATACTTATTTTTGTCAAGTTAAACTAAAGGTAAGACTGCTGTATAAATTATAAACAAAATTACTTTGAGAGAAGCACCAATAAATTAAAAAAGTATAAATTAGTTTTATTAATTTAGGTTCTGGACGAATACAAAGACAGCTGTTCTTCTGGAGTATTTTAACTTTGGCCTGCAACATTTAAAAATAGTAAGGTTTTTCTAGCAAGATTTCTTCGAGTGAAATTAAGCGATTTCCAAATTGATTTCTAGTGCATATTGTGATTTAAAATAGGGGTAATTTTGTATCTCGAATATAGTACACAAATAGGCAGTGTGTAGAATCATTGAAATAGGCGCAATCTCGGTAAAATGGAGTTAAGAATTTTATTGTTGCATTGACTACCTCAGCGAAGCTAGTAATTTGATATATTTGCTGTCAAATACTATAAAAATGTCACAATGTGTTACCGCATTATCACGAAACTAACAATAGACATGACTTAAAAAACTTAGTGCCTAAGTCAAAAACATAAAAAAAATAGTAACCAGTAATGAATATCTTGCAATTGCTAACACTATCAATCAAGAGCCAACTAACTCTGCCAATGCACCCATAACCCACAATATAGCTCAGACTAATACCACCATTACCACAAAGCATGTTATAGGCAAGAATGAACTCAATTTGCCCACAAAAGATGTTCTGAACCTTGATGTTGTAATTTCCTACCGATATGCAGTAGAGGCAGGTATTTACTCTTTATAACTTCGTCATTCGCTTGCATCCGGGTTTCAGGAAGAATGCTTTAGTATTCATAAATCATTCCGTTCTTTGAAACTGTCTAGAAAGAGCGTTTATACGAAATATAATTTATTTTGAGAATATAGCATATTATATTAATATTTTAGTTATAAAGTATCAAAATAATGAAATTGTTTGGTAGAATTTTTAGACAATCTTTTGAATTTGAGACCCTACCATGAGCTGTTAAGAGGGTCCTTTTTCACTCGCCTGTCGTCAACATCGAGCATGGTTTAAAAGTTTGTTACTTCATCATACACAAACAGTGAAAATATATGTCGAGTTGCATCCTCTTAATGCGATCCATTTGGCGACTTGTACAGAACTGTTAAAGGGAAGGTGCTATAAAGGTGGTATAACTCCATCCCTCTTTTTTGCTTGCACGCTTGACATTTTAACATGTCATGGTAAGGTCCCTGTTCAAATAACTAAGTAAAAATAATGGGACACATGATGACTAATAATATAGCTTCAGCCTTCCTTTTATAAATAAAAACCGGGCAAGTGCGAGTCGGACTCGCGCACTGAGGATTCGGAACAAAGCTACCTCTGAAAACAGTTCAATTCCCGAATTGAATTACGAAGACTTTTCTGAATCGCAGAGAAGTTTTTTTTTGTGACGTAACTACAAATTTACAGTTTTCAGATTTTTTCGTTTTTTGCGACATAAACGGCCGTATGTTTTTTATTCGTTAACTTAGGAGTTTAATTTTTTCACAGCTTCAAGGGGTCGTAGACTTGAGTATATGGTTTTAATTTCAACAAGATACCTCTACGCGTTCCCGAGATAAAGGGTCTTGACAGACAGACAGACAGATATACAGACAGACGGACGGACAACAAAGTGATCCTATAAGGTTTCCATATTTTCCTTTTGAGGTACAAAACCCTAAAAAAGTAGCTATTAAGCTGAAAAATTAAATAAGTTAAAGCTTAAAAAATCACAGTCCAACAGCCAACAGAAAAAAACCTTTTAATAATTTGAAAAATTTAAATCAGACAGACATTTAATTAATTCATGATAATTTTTATTAATGAATACCAATCGCATCCACATTCATCTTCCGTCGTTGTCGGCGGAGGAACAATATAATAAATTACAGAGAGGCTAACGAACAGCTTTCAAATCGACGCTCGCTTTTCTCTCTGTCCGTCTGATGTGGCCTTTACGGCAGCGGATTAAGCTAAATAACAAATTTACTTTAAAGAAAATATGTACTACAAGCTTCTGCCAGCGGCTCCGCCCGCGTGTAAGTAGGTTTCTCCATACAAACTTCCAACCTCCGTTTTACCCTCTTAGGGGTGGAGTTTCGTAAAATCCGTTTTAAGGAACATACCTGCCTTTTAAGTTTGTAGGTGTTATAGTTTCTGAGATTTCGTGATTAATCAGTGAGTGGTATTTCGCTTTTATATATATAAATTATTATAGTATTAGCCCACTGTGTCCCACAGCAGGGCAAAGGGCCTCATTGCTCAGGGGTCACTTGTTTCTTCTTCCCGGGACTAAAAGAAGAAGCAAATTATGGCAATAGCGAGTATGATTAAGCGTCCTATAAATCAGTGCCCTCTGTGTGTGTGTGTAAGTGTTGCTACAAACCAACAATTTAAAACTTTACAATTTAATAAGACGACACTGTAAAAAATTAAATACTGTCACACTCCGTGGCTTTAAGGTAATTTCCGCAACAAAATATTAATCACGTTTAATTATCTCAGTATTTCATATCTGTACCCCTGTCGGCACAGGTTTTGGAGTAAAGCCAGGTTGGCTTGGTAAACTTAATGGTTTAATTAAGACTAAGGTTGACGTCACAATAATGTTCTCATTGCGTTCTGAGGTGTACCTTTGAATTGGTGTAGAGATAATGGTCTTAGTTGTACTTAGTAATTAAGGTGGCCTGCATCAGACGGTTGTATCTTCTAGGATAATATTAAAAGTAGTAATTTGATTAACAAAGCAAGCTTTTCTCGTCTATGTTGGGTCAAACGGGATGCAGTTTACTTCCAGTATTTTACACAGACCAACTGCTTATCTGACCTCCAGAACTAAAAAATCAGATAATACAATACTGCTAAGACTGGTATCAGATTCGCTCATTCCACTAAGATCCCTTATACCAGTTCCCCAGGGGATTACACAGCACTCAATGGTTCACTGCGATCCCCCATGCTCAGGATCCTCTAATAAATAAGAAGTGCTGTTCCTTTATAGTCCCTTTTAAATAAAAAAATCACCTACTATATAGATATATCAAAAATCTATCTATAAATGGGATAACAATGATGTCAATTAACTTTATTAAAGTAAGTTAAATGTTGTAAAAAAAAAACTAAGAGCGTTGAATTTCGTAGGTCTGACAAAAATTATAGTTTGTAATTCTACTTAGATGATTTTTCAATAGTCAGGTAAGTTTTATCTTAGGAGTAAAAATTTTGCTTGACTGATTTTGTATTTTGTACATTCTACGCTTGGTACGTAGAAAATGTGACTTCGTAACTTCTGTCTATTTGTAATAAATACCAAAGGTCTACCAATGACAGCTGGGATCAACGGCTTAATATGATTTCTCAGGCATTTAGAAACCTTGGTAATGGTCACTCATCCACAAATCGATAGTTATTGTCAGGAATCCTTGCTTAACCTTGGAGATTAACCCGTACGGCTGTTGATGCTTTAGCCTTGGGATTTAGAGTGGACCTTACTCAGGAACCGAAACATATAAAGTGAGAGATTCTAGATATCAGCAATAACAATCTTGAAGTCAAAAATGTTTGTCATTATATATGTATATATATTATATATATATATATATATCATTTCATTTATTCAAGTAACTAGGACTCATAATTACACATAACACAGAACATAACAAACCATAACACCAACAAACAAACAACATTTAAATATTTCACAAACAGTTCGACAGAATCGATGACTGCAGGTAACATGCAAGTCACTGCAGCGCCTTATGTAAGGCGCATTAAGCACATGACAATTTAGTGACGTAAGTGAATCTCTTGTTAGCTAGAAATAGTAGGATACTATATAGAAGTACAATATGACTGTTCGCAATATTTACATACCTAGCGCTGCATGAAGCAAAACTCATGGAAAAGATATCGATAATCCGTCAAGTTGGACCTTTCGTTATATTCATTGATAATGATGATGATGATGATGATGTAAGTATTGTTTGTCAAAGAAAAAAGTGAAATGCATAGGGCATCAAATTTTCACTTACATCTTTGACAAATCTTTCACAATCCAATTTGTTCGTTTATGTAATTAATATACTACTATCTCTAGAAGTGAGGAGCACTCCAATACTACGAACATTTAAAAAAAATGGTGAAGGAGCACTACTTTCTTAATTATATATTTTATATTTATTAGTATATTGTTTGGTAGCATACGAATTTAATTTATATGATCATGTTATATCAGTATCATTTCTAATGTTTGTACACTGACAGCAACAAATCTATCTCCTTCCGTTCAGTTCATGCAAATGTAGTCTGTAAGTGACAAATAAATAAATAAATAATAAATCGTCATGATTATCAATTACTCATCATCATCATCTTCCTGCCCTTGTCCCGTGTTATTTGGAGTCGGCGCAACACGTTTTCTTCTTCCATTCTGCCCTGTCACTCGTCATACTATCACTAACTTCCTTTTCTTTCATATCACTCTTTTCTCTCACACAATCCATCCATCTTTTCTTTGGTCTCCCTCTCCCTCTCCATCCACCCACATGTAAACTCATAACTCTCTCTCATCCCTCCTCTTTACATGACCATACCAAGACAATCGATTCCCTTTCAACTTTTCATTCATTTCTCACTTTATCCATTCTCGTCACACCACACATCCATCTTAACATTCTCATCTCCGCTACGTTTTTTTTTTTTTTTTTTGGTAGGAAAATCATTTTATGACATCCCCTGCTCTTGTGCGGGGCGGGAGATAGTGTCAGACTTTTACTGACTAAAAACCCACTCCTGTTCCTTCGTTGCCTTTCGTACCAGGGCCGAGTCTTCCTTTCAGAATCAGACCCTTGGCCCCAGTAGGCTTCGACCCTGCTGGGCACCTACAGTTGCTGACATCTCCTTGAGGCGCGCGTGGAACAGCACGCGCCGTTGACTTGGGCTTGGTCCGGACGGTTACCGGACGGTCGGACGGCAAGCCACCCATTGCTCGCCGTCCGCAAGCCCGCGCCTACGGTGGCCGGAAATCGGGATCGGAATCCCGGCGGCGGTTGGGGCGTGAAAACCGCTGCCTCACGCGATCGGCCGCCTCCTTTGCAAGCATTACTGCTTCGCAGAAGGAGGCGACCGCCTGCCACTCCTCCTCGCTTCGGACCATGGCCTGTACCAAGGCCCGGCGCAAGAGATCGCCGCCGCCGATTACCCCCACGAGGACACGGCGTTGCTCTGCCAAAGCGGGGCACACCTCCACCGTATGCTCCACCGTGTCCTCCATCTCCGCTACGTGCAATTACAATTCAGCTTAAATATTTTTTACACTACTTTTCCCTCTCCTAGAGAGGAGGCCTGAGTCCAAGCAGTGGGAACATTAAAAAGGCTGATTATGCTATGCTATATTTTTTACACGATTTAATAAACTTACAATTGATACTAATACATTATCAAAATGTCGGTATATTAAAACTAAAACCCCTTTTTTCCACCAGGTCGAAGCAATGAGCACAGAAAAGCGAGTTCGAGTTCGAGTCAAGCTCTACGACGACAAAACCGATATCTATAGTCAAGACATCGACATGTCAACTGGCGAAGGAGGATTCATAGTCCCGACTGTCATGGCCGATGCACCGTATGTCAATTTACAGGTTAGTGCAAAGTATTTCAACTTTAATACTGCTGTTCTCGGTTTTATGGGCCAACAAGTTTTATATGAGAGATTTATTTTATTTTATGTGACTACGTTGTGATGATAAAAACAGGATTTTGAATCCTCTTTTGACTGCTGTTTTGGTACGTGAGATTTATCTCTGGAGATCAAATTTTAATATGCTACGTTATATATAGTTATTGCAGTTTTTATTATAACACAATCTAGATTATGGCTACATAAATCTCTGTCGAGTAGGATTTACTGTTATCTGCCACTGTTGATTTGTAGGTACAACACTATTTTTGGTATATGAAAAGCCTTAACATGGTTAGTTCAGAATCAGTAACTGAATCGATTCCAATAATTTTTCATTTTCAACACCATGTTAAATTTTTGCCCAACAATATTTAAAAAAGGTCGCAAATTGGACACCACTGACAGGACAACACAGGACACGATAGGTCATAGTAGGCATTAGGAACAAAACAACCCCTCAGTCTAATTGTTCAGTCCGGTAACCATGTATTTGTTGGACAACCAGGTAACATAACAAGCTTATAATTTTGTGATTTTTCATGATACAGTTATGAAATTTTGTACATCAAAATAATAGTCACATGTTTCGGGTTTCACATATACTAAAACTAATGTTGTGTAAGTATACAGAGAGATGGTGATTAGATGATTAGTAAGTCTATTAATAATACACAATCAGAACTTTTTTCCAAGCATCATAATTACGTTATGATGCTTGGAAAAATGTTCTGTTTACTGAACTGTCTCAGTTTTGCTTTAGAACAGATGATGGGGGGATTAAAGTGTGTAGATGACCCAAAGAAAGCTATGCCAAAAGTTACATTTTGGGAAGAGAGCCTTAGGATAGAGGGTCAGTAATGGTACGGGGAGGGATTTGTATGCGGAGGAGGAGCTCGCACAGAAATATACATCGTAAAAAACGGATCCTTGGCTTGCATGGTACGTAACGGACATCTTAGAATAGAATCTTCGATATGGGGAGGAATTCGTATAAGAACACGCACAGAACTGTACATCGTAGAAAAAGGGGCTATGACTGCAACACAGTACGTAATGGATATTTTAGAACAGATTGTCACGCCTTTTGCTCCACATATTGGGTACAATTTGGTTTTAATTCGTAAATTCTGAGCCCCATACAGCAACGATAGTTTTGGGTTATTTCAAAAAGGTTGAAATTGAATTTTTGGAATAGCTAGTCTTCTCGCCAGATCATAACCCTATAGAGCATGTTTGGAATAAAATTGGAAGTCAACTACAGCAAAAAAATTTAGTGCCAGCTAACATAAGGGACCTCAAAAGTGCATTGAAAGAAGAATGGAATCTAATGCCACAAAGTTTTATTAATGATTTAATAAAGAATAGCAGACAACTAGGATTTGAACAATATTCAATTTCCTGTTTAAAAGGTCAAAAGTGAAAAAAAGGGTGTGTCTCTAGATTGTTTTTTTTTTATTAAAGCTAACATTTGTTCAAAAATGATAGTTTTATTGATTTAATAAATCTTTTATTAATCGCAGTTAAGGCTGCCTTTATACGAATTTATCCCATTTTTACGTTCCTCTAAATATGTCCATGATTTTATTTTATTTTGGGATGAGTCCAATCAAATGCATATATACTAGTATTTTTCTTATTCTTAAATTTATAGTTTTGATTAATTAAAAAACAGATTTTTTTTTATTTTAAATAAAATAAAATAAAGAAGTAACTGGAATACTACCCGTCATGTTACAACATAATATAATATGTACAACTTTGCGTGGGTGTCTTGACCTTTAGAAGCTAATATCCCAATATTTTATGAACAAAAACTTAATTATTTCTCACAATATTGGTTTTATAACCTTTTGAAAAGTTGAGAGACATTGGTGTAAGCAATTTTCCACCAAGTACTTTTAAACAAAATAACCTTTACATAAGATATTTGACACTTGATATTAAAATATTGTCTTACTAATCTATACTTGTATTACTCATACTATTGTACATATTATACATAGTATTACTTCGACGGTTGCAAAGTAAAAAAAAGTTACCTGCAATTTTGAGATTTTCTGATAATTGCAGTAACTAAATAAAATTCATTTTCAGACATGACAAACCTTCTTTCAAGTGTCAAAAATGAAGAAATAATAGTTTTCGTTTTCAATAAAATTTTTGAAAAAAAAAAAAATTTAACTTCTTAATGTTACTAATTCAATAAAGATAGCAGAAAATCGCAAAATTGCAGATAACGTTTTTACTTTCCACCCGTCGACTTTCCCTTGTATCCAACTTACTATCTGACAATCATTAATTCAGTAAAAGAAGTCTAAATCGTAAGTATATATCGACCTGGCTTCATTGGTTTATCACAAAAACAATACCAGAGTGGGGCCGCTTCACAGGACATGCGTTACCTGCTATGCTGCCCGTCCTGCTCCACAAAACTTTTAGAATATGTACGAGGCCATTAACAGAGCTATACAGCTTGCCAAAAACTAATCAGAAAAAAAATCCATGGATACGAAAAGAAGTAATACATGTTAAATACTTTCAAAGAAAATTATGGAATTGTCAAGAGGAAAGGTCAAGTCGGATAAAATCGACGTCGATTAATTCTGCTCTTTTTTTAAACTTGGGTGCAAATCGAACGGTGAGCAATGGGTAGCTAGCCGTCCGACCGAGCCCAAGTCGTCGACGGCGCGTAGTGTTCCACGCGTGCCTCAAGGAGATGTCAGCAACCGTAGGGGCCCAACAGGGTCGAAGCCTACTGGGACCATGGGTGATGCGAAAGAGAACCCCGAGGCCCTGGAACGAGAGCAAAGAAAGAACAGGAGTGGGTTTTAGTCAGAAAAAGTCTGACACGTAGAACGGGAGAAGTCATTGGATGAATTAAAAAAAAAAGGGTAAAAATCAAATCTCTGCTTCTCAGTTATGCTATAAATACAGAAGTGTGTACTTAATGTATAAGGTGTATATTTTTTAGTAATTAATTAAATTGAGGAGCTCGTGGTTAAGTATACCAGCTACACGGGTCAATCTAGATAGATTAAGCGACACCAGCCGAGGTCTACGGATGACTCTAAACATATCAAGATTACTCCGTGCCTTAAAAAGCACTTTAAGCCGTTGGTTCTGACTATCATTTTTGTAGATCTTCAATAGTAGTTACGGTTACTCAGAAGCCAGTAAATATGACACCAGTCTTGCCAAAGTGCTTCGTGTTATCCAATTACTGGGTTGTAGACGTCAGATAGGCAGTCACTTCATATGTAATACTGGTATCCAGATGCATCCAGTTAGGCTGGAAGCAGACCCGACCTGCCCCCCTAGCTAAGTTACAATCGTTTCGTTCGCGCCGAACGCCTCGAGTAGGCCACGCCTCCGATTCCTTTGTTCTGACCACGTGACTGAGCGTTGAGATGACGTCAGAACAAAGGAATCGGAGGCGTGGCCTACTCGAGGCGTTCGGCGCGAACGATACGATTATAACTTGGCTAAAGGGGCCGGAGACCTTACATAGTTCAAAAACATCTAGGCAGTTTTTATGCCTTTTGATGCATATGTTTGTAAAATTTCATTGAACGTATGTGCTGTTAGCCATAGAAACTAAGGAATATAAAGTAATGGAAATAAATTAAATCACTTTGCTTTTGGTGGTTGATATTGATATTGATGATCTAGCTGGCCCGGCGAACTTCGTACCGCCTAATAGTAAGGATAACGCCATCTACTGGCTTTACCAGAACAGCATAATTCATTTTATAATGACATTTTAATTAGAGATGGCGTTGTATTCGGATTTTTTTTTCTAATTTTTCTCTCCATTTAAACCTTCACTGGACCATCACAAATATTTCAAGACCAAAATTACCCATTTTAGACCAGCCATTCTCAAGTTTTAGCGAACAGCTATTCATTATTTTATATATAGATTATGATTTAGTAATTAAGTTCAGTATAATGCAATAAATTATAATAATGCTATGTCATGCTTTGCTTTTACATAAATATTAAGGTGCTTATTTATTATAGTTTTACACACAACTATATGTACGTAGTTTGGTTAAAAACCATTTAAAATGTAAAAATATTCAAATTTAAAGCTGCATCGATATTCACCATTACCAAATTGGTTGCACTGCAATTTTCATCGACATTTTGCATCTAACTAAAGTGTTGCGCATTCTAATTTAACTTAATCATCTCATTAGTTCAAACTAATTCTATATTAATGAGCGTTATCAACATAGATTGAAACTGATTAATTAGAAGTTATATTTGAATGATTCTAGTCAAATGGTTTAACTGATTCGATGGCATTTAGTTCAAAATGATATTTAGTCAATTACAAGTAAATTATTCAATCAAAAGTCGAAATACAAAAAAAATATATACCATTAAAATGTAGGTTCTGAAGATTTGCGCCGGGCCTTGGTACAGGCCATGGTCCGAAGCAAGGAGGAGTGGCAGGCGGTCGCCTCCTTCTGCGAAGCAGTAATGCTAGCAAAGGACGCGGCCGCACGTTCACGCGCGAGGGCGCGGCCCTCACGCCCTAGCCGCCGGGATCCCGATCCCGGTTTCCGGCCACCGTAGGCGCGAGCTTGAGGACGGCGAGCAATGCGTAGCTCGTTTTTAGTCAGTAAAAGTCTGCACTGTCTCCCGCTCCGTCCAAGGGGATGATTTTCCCACCAACAAAAAAAGCTGCTGAAGTTTGTATCGAAAGGTAGTTGCCACTTGAGTAGGCAGAGGCTATCTTTCTTTATAATGTGTGTCTGTATGTGTGATAAACTAATCAATCGCGCTTTTCAGTGTCAGACTTTTATTGACTCATTTCATTTATTAAATAACAATTTTTACATTGTATCTGAATGTTCTCCATGAAAAAATATAAATAATTAATAATTAAAATAAAACATTTCGGCATTCTGTTAAATTAAATTAAATCACAATTATAAAATCAGCGTCAACAATATAGGAAATAATATCACAACTTACTGGAACCTACCCGTTACTCAATTGTTCGAAAAACATCCTCCGGCAAATCCATCATTTGCCCTTTGTTATTCAAACAATTCCGCAGTCCTGGAATCAATCGAACTAGGTACAATAACTCATTTTAAAACGGGACTACGAGAGGATGACTATGACCTAGCATATAACATATATATATGTTATATACTAGGTCATATTTAATAGTTAAGTAATATCCTAGCACAACGTTGACTGTTGGCTGTCTGATATAAAATGCCTAAGGCATTATGTCCACATCTATACCCTTATGAGGTACATAAAGTATTTAATAAATAAATAAACTTTCCTATGGAATAAATTTCATCTTGCAGGCGGGCGAAATCGTTGGCAAAAGCTATTCGAACATATTTTCACTCTAATCAATCTGGAATAGTTTAGTTCAAAACTTTATAATCCTTAAAATCATGGCGAACTGAACCTCAGAACCGCATGGATCTGTCTACGTCTAAATTGGCCGTTCGCGCCTTAAACTCAAATTACGTTTAATCGCATCATTAATTGGGCCTAGAAACTTCGAACTTCGATGCCCTCGAGAACTGTGGTACGAGGAATACAAATGACCAGATTTTCCAACTGTTAATCCTCCCAATCGACAGAGTGATAGGTTGGTATTAGCAATGCAGATATTTTGGTACGGAAGTTTATGTGTCTAGCAGCTTATACATCTATGTTTGTTGATTGTTTGCACGAATTAGAGCAGCTATCTGGGGTATAATGCAATAGAAAGTTGCAATCAAATCAGGACATTGGAGAGGGTGCCAGAAATAAAAAGGTCCACAAAAGAACCAAGGCTACTGACGTTGCCTAAATAATCGGCTTGAGCAGGGCAAATTTTTCATAGCACAGATGGGACACGATGGGACCGAAAGATTCTGGATTAGCAAATGTAGACAGAAGGCGACAAAAATTGTAACATCTATTGTACCATATTTTAACAAACATTTTTTATTTTAACGTAGCGTTGGGAAACCTCGCACAAGGTGGTTGAACGACTTGGCGAGGGTCGTGGCAATTCGATGGATGTGAGACGCATAGGTCAATATAGCAACACTTACAAGAGACCTACGTTCAGCTGTGAACATCTTCAGTATCAAATATAACTGGTTCATGATTGCTAAACCAAAGAAAATGGATGCGCATATACTACTAATATTGGAAGTGGACTGTATTTTTGCGGATTAGCGTTTCTCAGATATGTGCTTGACACCTTACAGTAGATGGATATTATTAGAGCCGTTCAGGATTAGGAAGCAGAGAGAAACAGCTCGTAAAATGGGAGGGAACTGCACTAACCTTTTGAACTCCACGTGTCTTGGTCGGCTTTCTCTGGCTTTCGCGACTCCTGATCCAGTGGCGATGAAAATATAACACTCATTGAACACTGCACAGTTCTCAAGCACAAAGCGTTAGCGGGTTTAGTGTCTCTAGCGGATAAGTTCAACAATAACCAATTTTTCTTGCAAAATGCGCGGGACGCCGTCCTAGCGTTGCGAACGACACCGAGCGAGTCTAAAAAGGCTACAATTCTATCTATATTAATGCGAGAATGACAAGCTTTAACTATAGATGTAATCAATTGAAATAACAAGAGAAGGACACAAAGTTCGAGACGAGCAAGAGATATGACCTTACGAAGAGATACCTTGGATTTTGCGCTAATGAGGAAAACTGAAATGTTGTCGCCATTCTGGACCTGAAAATAAACTACTCCCCCGTAAGCCCTCTCACTAGCGTCTGCGAAACCTACCACATTAACAACATTGTCTGGTATAATACCAACATGGCGAGGAATCTATCTGATCGAGCATTGGAAGCTCTTTCCTATAGCGTATTGTTTTGGAAATATTTGCATGCCATTGTCGAGGGCAAACATGACGACTTATATTGTGTTAAACATCTCTTGCATACTGACAATTTACTTTGTAATGTATGTATTGTACTCATGTTTGTGCAAATAAAAGATTATGATTATGATTATGATTAAAACAATTTAATGTTTGCTCCTAATTTTACCGTCATAGAAACTTAAATTGAGATATCATACCAACAGAAATTAATAAAACATTAAGCGGCGCTTATATTTTCTTACCAACTGTCCAAATACCAATTTAATTACAAAAACAAAATTCATCATAAGAAAAACCATCTTTTTCTTCTCCACTTAAATTACATTTAGCTTCCATGATCTTATCCCTAATTAGTTCTTTCAACCTAATCCAGATGGTTTCTTGGTCGTTGCCAAAAAAATGTTCTGAAACGATATAACATAGACTAGACTTAAACCTTTCTAGTTAATAACCTTTCCGGTTAAGTGCCTCAAATAACGATATTACAAGTTTTACGAGGCTGCTGGTTTTTACGGACCAAGTAGACTATCCATTTTAAATTTAGAAAACTGGATGAGAGCGCGGCCAATTCGGGTTATGTGGGTCCCGTTTTAAAAATTTCTTTCTTGACAGATTTTTACTGAAAACATATTTTCAGATTACTTAATAATGTATTCTGATATAATTTTGTTTACTTATTTATAACACTATTTTAGAATGTTGGGCTGTGAAAAAGATGGATGAAAAAAGATTGCATGTAGCGGAGATGAGAATGTTGAGATGGATGTGTGGTGTGACGAGTATGGATAAAGTGAGAAATGAGTATATTAAAAGAAATTTGAAAGTGGTGCCAGTGACTGAAAATTTGAAAGGCAATTGTTTGTCTTGGTGTGGTCATGTGAAGAGGAGGGATGAAACTCATGTTACTAAACAAGTTCTGAGTATACATGTAGATGGATGTAGAGGGAGAAGAAGGTCAAAAAAAGATGGTTGGATTGTGTGAGGAGTGATATGAAAGAAATGGGAGTTAGTGATAGTGTGACGGGTGACAGGACAGAATGGAAGATAAAAACGTGTTGCGCCGACCTCAAGTAATATGGGATAAGGGCAGGAAAAAGAAGAAGAAGATTTTAGTTGAGCTACACGAATACTGATAAATACTTGCATTGACGGAACTGGTCCACTGAAATCTTTGTGGTTCTTACTAGTTTATCATAGACAATAATTTGTAAGGTTTTCATGTAAGATAATTTTATGTTTTCTGTGATTATTCAGCTAGGAATCGCCAACATCATCTAGTTTAATTTAATAAAAAGTTTACGTGTAAAAGTGTTATTTGAAACAGTAAGTATATAATTAATGTCTTTGTTTGTAACCTATTTGTAGAATTATTTATTCTCATAAATCAATACGAGGATTTTTGTGTAGATTTAGGTACCATTAAGTAAGTCACTTTTCCCAAGCGGCGCCAAATATTTAATTGCGTTGCATATACATTTTTAACGTTCAATATCAGTTTTCAAATATTTGAATTATTAATATTATCTTTTAAACCATCGACTTATATTCTAGAGATAGACAAGCATGTTCATGGAAAATATTTGTCAAAATACTGAAAAGTTAAAACAAAAGTTCGCTGCGGCGCTACATTGGCATTATGCCGTTTAACAGAACTATTAAAACATACAGCGCTAAGACAGCTTTTAGAGGATACTTTTTTGCGGCCAAAATGTCATAAGCCACAAATTTTGTAGCACTTACGAGTTTCGTTCAACATAGTGTAATGTTCAAGGTGTATGGATTACACTACACTTGAGTCGATTGAAGTGAGTGTTCGGCACGCGTAATCTAGTGCGTAGTACATATATTATATCGATGTTTTAAACCACTATGAGTATTTCCCATTTCACATAACAATTTTCAAAATCTAAAAAGCGAATCTTCACCAACAGTACTGCACTAACGTTCAATTTAATCTACAGCGGATCTCCAAAAATCTATCTTGGCGACCGAGAAAAGCAATTACACCAGGCCTGAGAGTGGTTATGACGTTGTCATCATGCAAATATATCAGCCCCGTATAGGATTGGCAATCCGGCTAAAGTGCTTTTAGGCCCCTGATAACTATCTTATGAATTATTATGTGAGCAAACTTGATGCCATCCTTGGACACACGGCAAGGAAGTTTGAGGAATTTTGTGATAGTTTTAAATTAGCTATAGTATTTTCCAATTCTAATTAAGTGTGGTGAATTAAGGGAAACAAATAATTTTGTAATAATGCAGGTATTGTAAATACTTTCTTTTTGAAAAGCTATCATTATATCGACGGTTGAAAGGCTAATTGATCTAAGCGACATTTTTTCATTTTTACTCAAACGACAGAGAAAAATTTGCTGATTCCGAATATGTATATAACTCAATATTAAAAAAAAATGTCGCTTAGATCAATTAGCCTTATAACCGTCGATATTTATACTCTTACCACAGTCCTTCACTTCTGTTATACTTTTGTTAAGACGTGGACATTGGAGTGAGATACCTATAGGTTTTGTTTTTTATTATGGATAGGCTCGCGTTTGACAGTGATCAAACAAAGTGGAGATAGTGATCTTACCTGCCCCCCTAGCCAAGTTACAACCATTTCGTTTCGACTCTCTTTTTGTTGATCGCCTCGAGTCGGCAACGCCTCCTATTCCTTTGTTCTGACCACGTGACTGAGCGTTGAGATGACGTCAGAACAAAGTAATTGGAGACGTGGCCGACCAGAGGCGATCAACGAAAAGAGAATCGAAACGAAACAGTTGTGACTTGGCTAGGGGGGCTGATGGTAAGCGATGATATTGTGGCCGATGATGGAGCACACTTGCCTAGAAGTAACCTACTAACCTAGTAATAATTCACTGTTTGTGCTTCTAGTTTTAGGAATTTCTCGTATTGTCTCTCTTTTTAAGGTGGAAAATCATGCATTCAAAATCATGACTTCTCCTGTTTAAAGGTGGGGTGAGAAGGCGAACAAACTTTTGCTGACTAAAAACCACTCCTGTATTCTTCAGTTGCCGTTTGCGTTCCAGAATCATAAGCTTTCTTTACAGAAATACCCCATTGCCCCTAGCGGGAATATATTATGCTGACATCTCTGGCGAGCGTGGAACATCTACTCGCCTTTGACGACTTGGCCTCAGTCCTTACTAAACAGCCGTACGTTGAGCTGCTCATTGCTCGTCGTCCGAAAACCCGTGCCTACGATGGTCGATGATTGCCCTGCGACTTCCAATTCCTAAAAATAAACCTAATATCTCTAGCATGTAACTTCTTTTTATTTTTAATAATTAAAATTAAATAACATTTTTTTTTAAATTACCAAAGTACATATTTAGAGTGTCCTTTAAGTCAATTTAAAAGTGTCACTTTTATAATTCCATGATTGTTCAACTTGGATTAAAGGGCCGAAAGTAAAAGGTCTTTACATCTCAAAAGGCCGCTACAGTAGGTACCTACCTATAAAAGTATTTTTCCATCAAAAACAATCAAATTAAATTATTCTCTTCTTACTTTAATTAATTTTTCATCCGCCTAATGAAACAGTTACAAAAATGTTCATTACTCGCTCTCCTTTAATAACAGTGCCGTCATGAACATAAATAACATTCAATTAATCAAAAACTTCTGACTGTTTCGAATTCCAGTCATCGAACATGAACACTAATTAACCTTTTATTTCCACTCTATTATCAGTAAAATGATTTATGAGATTTTACTGGGGCCAAAATAATGCATTACATTATACTAGGTTTTCAAGCGGCTTCACCTGCGTAAACCTCTAAGAATAAGAAACGTCCTACGGGATAAAAAGTATTCTACGTAGTATTCTTCATCCAGACTCGTAATCCAGAGGCTCTTGGCTCTCAACTCTTGGCTCTTGGTTCAGTCAGTGATAACAGTTGTCCTGTAGTACGGAATGTAAAGGATTGAGCATTCACAAATAGTGACGTCACATCATACTGTCAAATCGAAGAATTATTATGGTGATCAAAACAAGAAATTTTTAAAATTTAATTTATTTACGAACTGTAAACGAAAATAGTTTAATCAGAATACAGTTCTTCAATTTTGCTCATCTCTGAGTTCTTCAATTTTGCCCAATTTCTTGTGATTTGACAGTATGACGTGACGTCACAACATGGCAATTTATCCTATTCTTATTTGGGACGCATTGTATGTCAGTATACGCAGCGGGCATACAACGCCCGCAAAGTTCAGTATAACAATGCCTTCGGGATGTTATTAGGGCTCCCACGTTACTGCAGTGCATCAGAAATGTTTGCCGACGCACATATTGATGGTTTCAAAGCCATCATAAGAAAGCGGGTAGCGTCCATGATGCGCCGGGTGCGTGGGAACGGCAACAGCATTCTGAGGGTCATTAATGATAAGGCGTGTTGCGCCACGTTGGCACACTGGGTGCATGTAAACAAAAAAAGAAGAAAATAAAGACAATTACACTCTGGAACAAAAATATAAAACTTATAGAAACCACTGCAATAACATTATCCAGAATCTCAAAAATGCCCATGATAAAAGACTCCTAGACAATTCTAAAGCTGATAGCAAAAAAACCTGGGCAGCAATCAAAACAATATGTAACCTCCAAAACAAACAATCCAATAGCTTAATTTTACTAAACGCAAATCCTGACCCACTGGTGTCGCTTAATATGGCTAATACCTTTTTTGCTGATGTAGGAAAACAACTTGCCGAACAATCTTTAACTCATTTGAAAACAACTGAGACAGAACTAGCTAAGTTAGCACTTATGTTGGATGACTCTGATCCTTCTCTCTCACAGTCCTTCTTTATGACTCCTACTGACGAAGCAGAAGTTAGTGCTATCATATCGAACCTTAAAAACGATTCCGCTCCTGGTTGGGATGGTATTCCGAATCGTGTTTTCAAACTAGCTTAACATTGCCTAGCCGGTCCCATCTCTCACCTATGCAATATGAGCATGGCGTCAGGAATGGTTCCAGCTCAGTTAAAAACAGCGAATATCTGCCCGATTTATAAAGCTGGAGATGCATCAGTCCCTTCCAATTACCGACCTATATCTCTTCTTACATCACTATCCAAAGTTCTAGAAAAGCTGGTGAACAAAAGACTATTGGCGTTTTTAGAGACTAAGCAACTGTTATCGGCCAACCAGTACGGCTTCCGTAATGGCAGGTCAACGGAGGACGCCGTTTCCAACTTGGTCGATCATATCATTGGTAAAGTTGACAAAGGGAAAAAGTGTGTCGGCGTCTTCCTTGATCTTGCCAAGGCTTTTGATACTGTGTCAAGGCCCATACTGATCAAAAAGATGGAACGTTCAGGAATCAGGGGTATTGCTTTGGAATGGTTTATCTCCTATCTTTCCAATCGCAAACAGAATATTTGCTTGGGCGACTATCAGAGTAGTTTTGCGAAGGTGCCATACGGAGTGCCCCAGGGTAGTGTCCTTGGTCCCACATTTCTTCTTTATGTTGATGGCCTCTGCTCACTCCATTTGGACAATGCACAAATATCAACATACGCCGACGACACAGCTATAATTTTCCATGGCGATTCTTGGGAGGATGCCTACAGTGCAGCAGAGGTTGTAATTCAGAAGTTGGCTGCAACACAACCTGCTCACACTTAATATTAATAAAACTAAAGTGGTTAACTTTTCTGTAAACAAAAAAACAACTGCCCCTAAACAACTGTCACTCAAATTCCACCAATGCAAAAATGATCCGGGGTGTAGCTGCAGCTGCACTGTTTTTGAACAAGTAAAATGTATTAAGTATCTCGGTATTAGCATTGACCAACATATGACATGGACAGCGCATATTCAATCTGTTACTTCGCGAGTGAGAAAGCTTTTGTATATATTTAAGAAACTTCGATCAATAGCTGACAATGATACTCTCAGGATGACTTATCTAGCTCTATGTCAGTCTATTCTATGTTACTGCATTCTAACTTTGGGTTCTGCCAGTAAAAGCTTCCTAATTACTGCGGAACGTGCACAAAGGGCGCTCCTTAAGGTCACTTACAGTTTGGGAATCCGTTTTCCTACTGATATGCTGTATCGAGAGACGAAAGTGCTTACTGTACGCCAATCGTACATTCTGTCAGTGCTACTTAAATTCCACAAAAGTGCAACTGTCACTAAGGTGGCAGACCAGCGCACACGCAGAAAGCCTAAGTGGAACAGAGTTTTCTGTAAGCTTAAATTTGGCAATAAAGCTTTTTCATGCATTGGGCCTTTTCTGTATGAAAGAGTTAATAAAAAATTAAACATCCTTCCATTAACAAAGTTTGAGTGCAAAAAGCAAGTTCAAGTTTGGCTGCTAGGACTTAACTATGCCGAAACGGAAAACCTCTTATCAAATAATTATTAAATTGTAATATATTCATTAACATTGCACACACCTATTTATTTATTTCGCACTTATTAACACTCATCATAATATACATGCATTTAGTTACCTTTGGTCTTTACTAAATTATATTGTTAAAAATAATAAATATTGTCTGTCGAAAGAGACTGGATCCTGCGACACAGGGTATCCTAGTGCGGGATCCAGTGTCACATTTAACTTTGTAACACTGTATGTAAACAAATAAACTTTATTATTATTATTATCTTTATTTCATTTATATAAACATATTAGTTACATTTTTAAATATTTCAAAAATAAAAAATAAAACATTTAAAAATATAAAAAACAGCATCCCACCGGTATCGGGAACAGGGTCCAAGCTACCGGCGGTCAGGGCTCCAGAGAAAGGAACCTCCTAACAATGCGAGCCGTGTCCAGGAGTACCGCTTTCTGAATCAAGCCCTTGATCCAGCCGCCTAACGTGAGCCTCCTAAGGTGTTGGTCGAGGCTCTTGGCTATTAAGCCATTGCCCGACACGACTATCGGCACAATGATCGCCGAGTCCACATCCCACATGTCGACAACCTCGCGAGCCAAGTCAATATACTTGATTAGTTTATCTTTCTCGGCTTTCACGAGGTTCTCGTCATGGGGGACGGATATGTCAACAATCATTGCACGCCTCTCGCTTCGGTCCACCACCACTATATCAGGCTTATTGGCTACAATAGTCCTGTCAGTGATGATGGACCGATCCCAGTACAAACTGATATGACCATTATCAAGAACTGGGTCGGGCTCATACCTGTAGTACGGCACTTCCGATTCCACAAGAGAGTATTTCAAAGCAAGTTGCTGATGGATAATCCTGGCTACAAGGTTGTGTCTATGCAAGTACTCTCCGTTAGCTAGACGAGAACAACCAGAGATAATGTGACGAATCGATTCCCCCGGACGGTGACATGCCCGACAGATGTCAACCGTGCCGTCCTTCACAATAAATCTCCGGTAGTTATTCGTCATGATAACTTCGTCCATAATTGCACAGACAAAACCTTCGGTTTCCCCAAAGAGGTCACCGGAACGCAGCCAGGCTACGGACGCCAATTGGTCTACTTCGGGCCTGTGAAGGGCCCGGAAAAAGCGTCCGTGAAGTTCCTTGCTTTGCCATACTTCCCTGCGATCGTTAGTGTCAAGCACTACCGGTTTGCGCCAGTTCTCGTTAGCCAGGGTGAGCGGGGTGAGTCCCTTGTCCACTGCCACTACATCTCGATGCATACCCACGTCGGCAGCTAGGAAATATTCCCTGAGACTGCATACCTCGCGGTTGTGTAGGGTCTTAGCATTTAAAAAACCTCGACCCCCACACTTCCGCGGGATATACAATCTCATCACCGACGATCGTGGGTGATGCATTCGGTATGCAGTCAGCAGTGTGCGGACCCTCCTATCCAGGGCGTCAAGTTCTGTTTGAGTCCATTTGAGTACGCCGAAAGAGTACATCAATACCGGCATGACCCAACCGTTGAAGGCGCGCACCTTGTTTCCGCCTGAAAGAAGGCTATTGAATACCTTCTTCAGGCGTCCAAAGAAGCGCGCCTGCAACGATTGCTTCATGTCAGTGATATTGATGCCTAGAGCTTCCGACATACCCAAATACTTATAGGTTTCGGTTGGAGAGAGGGATCTCAGGTTTATGGAATCCGTGAGTTGGGTGCCCACGGATTCCATAACCTCCCCTCGCTTTACATGCATGACCGCACATTTGTCCACACCAAACTCCATCCTGATGGCACTACTGAAGGTTTCAGTTACCTTCAGTAGCTCCATCAGTTGCAGATTGTTGGGGGCAAAAAGTTTCAGGTCATCCATGTAAAGTAGGTGAGATATTACCTGACCACCTCTCTTCAACCGATAGCCTAGACCTGAATTCTCCAGCAGTGTACTTAGAGGATTCAAGGCTAGGCAAAACCAAAGTGGACTCAAACTATCACCCTGGAATATACCTCGCTCGATCCTTACAGGTTCGCTATTCCTCTGGGTATGTCGACATCCTGGATAGCGAAGGACCGTACTCCATTGCCTCATACACGACATCAGGAAGGTGCGTAGTGTTGTATCAATTTTATACAATTCCAGCACCCTCATGAGCCATGTATGAGGAACAGAGTCATAGGCCTTCTTATAATCTATCCAACATGTCGACAGATCCTTTCGGGAACGTCGAACCTGTTGGCTAATGGTCATATCGATGAGGAGTAGCTCCTTAGTACCGCGGGACCCATTCCTACATCCATTTTGAGAGGCAGACATGATAGCGTTATTATCTACATGATGGTTAATCTTTGCTCTCAAAATGGATGTAAGAACCTTATAGACTGTCGGCAAACACGTAATCGGTCTATAGTTTTTGGGTTCCGCGGTGCTACCAGATTTGTGGAGCAGGTGGGTAACTCCTGTTGTAAGAAACTCGGGTAGCGAGCCAGACTCCAAGGCGGTCTGATACTGAGATGCCAAACGAGCGTGCGATCTTTGAAACCACTTTATCCAAAAGTTGTGCAGTCCGTCCGGCCCTGGAGATTTCCAATTAGGCAACGGACGGACTGCACGGGCCACATCTTATTATTATTATTATTATTATTTTCTTTATTCATTCATTATACATATAATTTAAATTTTTAAATATTCCTTTTTTAACAAAATCATATAGAAAAAAAAAAACATTTAAAAATATAAAAAATAGTAGTCCGCCGGTATCGAGACAGGGTCCAAGTTACCGGTGGTTAGGGCTCCAGAGACAGGAACCTCCTCACAATGCGAGCCGTATCGAGGAGTACTGCCTTCTGTATCAGGCCCTTGATCCAACCGTGCAATGACAGCTTCGACAGATGGTCGTCTAAGCTTTTGGCTATAAGGCCGTTGGCGGTCACGACAATCGGCACAATGACAGCCGAGTCTACATTCCACATGTCAACAACCTCGTGTGCTAAGTCGAGGTATTTAATTTGTTTCTCTTTCTCAGCTTTCACGAGATTCTCGTCATGTGGGATGGTGATATCGACTATCATGACGCGGCGCGCTAATCGGTCTATCACTACTATATCCGGCTTATTGGCTACAATAGTCCGGTCAGTAATGATAGACCGATCCCAGTACAACGTGACATGGTCATTTTCGAGAACTGGGTCGGGCACATACCTGTAATACGGCACCTCTGAATACACTAGGTTGTATTTCAAAGCAAGTTGCTGGTGAATAATCCTGGCTACTTGGTTATGCCTGTGCAAGTACTCGCCGTTAGCTAGACGAGAACAACCAGATATAATATGTCTGATAGACTCACCCGGACGATGGCATGCCCGACATACGTCAACCGTCCCGTCCTTCATTATATATCTCCGGTAGTTATTCGTCAAGATGACTTCGTCCATAATTGCACAGATAAAACCTTCAGTTTCCCCAAAAAGGTTGCTGAAACGTAGCCAGGCTACGGACGCTGCAAAATCTATATCAGACTCGTGAAGAGCCCGATAAAAGCGCCCGTGAAGCTCCTTACTTTTCCATACTTCCTTGCGGTCATCAGTTGTAAGTACCACAGGTTTGCGCCAGTTCTCTTTAGCCATGGACAACGGGGTGAGTCCTTTGTCCACTGCGACCACATCTCGGTGCATACCCACATCGGTTTTGTGAAAGTATTCTCTGAGGCTGCACACCTCGCGGTTGTGTAGGGTCTTCGCATTTAAAAAACCTCGACCTCCACACTTCCGCGGGATGTACAGTCTCATCACCGACGACCGTGGGTGATGCATCCGGTTTGCGGTCAGCAGTGTACGGACCCGCCTATCCATAGCGTCTAGCTCGGTCTGAGTCCATTTGAGTATGCCGAAAGAGTACAATAAGACCGGCATGACCCAACCATTGAAGGCGCGCACCTTATTTCCACCTGACAGAAGGCTGTTTAATACCTTCTTCAGGCGGCCAAAGAAGCGCTCCTTCAACGATTGCTTCATGTCAGCAACGTTAATGCCTAACGCTTCCGACATACCCAAATACTTATAGGTTTCGGTCGAGGAGAGGGATCTAAAGTATATGGAATCTGAGAGTTGAATCCCCTCAGATTCCATAATCTCCCCTCGCTTTATATGCATGACTGCACATTTATCCACACCAAATTCCATCCTGATGGCACTACTGAAAGTTTCAGTTACCTTCAGTAGTTCCATCAGTCGTAACTTGTTGGGGGCAATGAGTTTCAGATCATCCATGTAAAGGAGGTGAGATAGAACCTGACCACCTCTTCTCAACCGATAGCCCAAGCCTGATTCCTCCAGCAATGTGCTTAGAGGATTCAGGGCTAAGCAGAACCAAAGAGGACTCAGACTGTCGCCCTGGAATATTCCCCGTTTAATCCATATAGGCTCATCATCCCTCCGAATCGATCGACATCCTGGATAGCGAAGAACTGTGTTCCATTGCCCCATACATGACTCAAGGAAGGTGCGTAGAGTTGCATCTATTTTATACAACTCCAACACCCTCTTGAGCCAAGTATGTGGCACAGAGTCATAGGCCTTCTTATAATCTATCCAACATGTCGATAGATCCTTACGAGATCGACGAACCTGTTGGCTTATGGCCATGTCTATGAGGAGTAGCTCCTTAGTACCGCGAGACCCGTTCCTACATCCATTCTGAGAGGCAGACATAATTGAGTTGCTATCAATGTGCTTGTTAATTTTCGTTCTCAGAATGGACGTAAGAAGTTTATAGACCGTCGACAAGCATGTTATCGGTCTATAATTCTTGGGTTCCGCAGTACTACCTGTCTTATGGAGCAGATGGGTAACGCCAGTTGTTAGAAACTGAGGTAGCGACCCAGACTCTAAAGATGACTGGAATTGAGATGCCAGGAGCGCGTGTGAGCTGCTATACCATTTTAGCCAGAAATTTTGCAGTCCGTCCGGTCCTGGAGACTTCCAATTCGGTAACGGACGGACTGCTCTGGCCACATCTATTGGGCTAATGACTACTTTTTCCATTTCTGGTATAGCTTCACACACGCGCTCGACTTCACGCATCCAACCATCCTCAGTGTGACAGACGGGCACCGACCACATATTGCGCCAGAAAATATTCGTGGCGACAGCATCTGGGCGGGTCACGTCGGTCACATTTTGTTCAGGTCGCTCCCAAGCTCTGTATACCCATCTCTCATCGCTCTGGAACATGCGATTCTGCGAGTACCGGTCGACTCGCCGCTTATACCGTCGAATACGGTTGGCCCATGCACAAACTTTCTGCTTCAGGAAGTCGATGCGCTCCGTGACACGAGATAAGTATTCTCGAGGGCTGATTCCAGTCCCCGAAAATGCTCGTCTCACGTAGCGCATCACACGTGGTCGTGTATTGCCCTCCCTGAAGCAGTATAGTTTACCAATGAGCGCTCTGGCCCCATCAATACGCCTCTCAATCCTACATTGCCAGGCAGGTGCGGCAGGCTTTGGTCGAGTAGCTTCGTCACAACTTGGAAGTTTTACGTTGGCTAAACGACATGCCGCAATAGCCCCGCAATAGAGGATCGAGTGCGTATCAGTGAGGTTTACGCTGCTCTCGAACACATTCTCAAGCAGCGAGTCCAGAGCACACACTAGCGCCCTATTTTTTTTGTGCATAGGTAACCGGGGTAGACGAGGTCTAAGAGCGATCGGAGTCGATCTGTACTCGCGGAGTGCATCCTCCAGTGCGCTCCTCAGTCGATCGTTGCACTGGCTACTTACTGTGACAACCCTATCATTTGCTTCATCATCAATATGGTTGGACTGCGACAGGATTGCATCTGTAGTCTGTGGTGCATCAGTCTGTGTCTGTGATGGAGTCGAGATGATACGGTTGTTCAGTAACTCTGAGCGCAGCCTATCAAGTGCGGCGTCGTCCAATCTGTGATTTCGTTGGATAACCCGCACCTGATCCGACAATCGTTGGGCCGTGACATTGACGGTTGGTTCCAGTTCCTGAAACAGAGACAGCATCCTAACACGGTACGCAGTGAGATTAGTTCCTCCCTCTGTAGACCCATAATATGCGCGCATGACATTTTCGTTCATGGACTGAGTCCATTTCATGCGCTGCACACAACCACCGGCAGCGGGGACGCGGCTCGGGGCCGGTTGGCCCCTAGGTCCCAAGCTCTTCGGTGGCCGGCCTCTCCCCGGCCGACGTACAGGTGTTGGCGACGTCGGTGGGGAGAAATACTCGTCGCTCGAGCTCGACGCAACTGCAGCCGTCGGTGACACTGGTGATCCGAGGTCCGGCGGCGGCGAGGCGGAGCTGAGCGACGAGCCCAGGGGTGAAAGGCGTGCGCGTCGGGTAGCTGATCTGGTCAACATAATCATAAATTTTCTTTCATGGTGTATTTCATTATTTTGTTGTATTTATGTTGATGACATCTGTCATCTGTCTGGTAGGTATGCATATTTTTCCTCTTTTTTTGATGATTGTCCCTTTATTCACTTTGGTTTTGTAGAGTATTTATTGGGTATTGCTATTTGTTAGTAATTGCTGTAAAAAATATGTAGAAATGGGCACAGGAATTAATTTTTAAAGAAATTCAATGAATTCAATGAAAGAAAAGAACTTGTTGACGTTGGGTGTTGCCAGCTTTTTTTATTATTATTATTATTATTATTATGTACACGTACATGTACTCGGTGTGTCAGGTGTACGCAAAAAATTTTTAAATTAAATTAAAATCTTTCTGTTATTTTATCTTTTACTAACATAATATGAACCACGATCTGAAATAAAGTATTTTTATTTATTATTTATAGGTGCGCTGTTGATGCATTACTACCAGTACCTACTGGGGTCTTACCATGACATGTTAGAAGGTCAGTCATGCGAGCGGGAAAGAGAGATGGAAGAGATAAGATTCATCTTATTTAGCTTCATGCCTTTAACAGTTCAGTTTAGATCGTAAAATGGATCGCGTTAAGAGCTCGTGCATAGGACGACGAGCATAGGTAGCTCGCCGTCCGGCCTTTGAGTTAGGACCAAACCCGAGTGGGAGGGAGTAGTGTTTCACACACGCCTCATAGAGATGTCAGCAAATCTGATGGTGTCTTATTGGACCGATGCGAGTTAGAGCTGCGGGAACGTTTGAAAGACAAATGGATTTTAGCGAGTAAAAGTCGGAAACGCCCTCTTGCTCCACCTAAGAGCGGGAGAAGTAATAATAATAATAATAATAATCAATTTATTTCAGGCAACATGTACCCATATCATAAATACCACATCAAAAAAAAAGTCAAATATAATATTGGATTATGACACTCATTAGATGATCGCTACTGCTATTAGAATGTCGTATTTAGCCATCGAGGCGTATTTATTTAACTCTTCCACGACTTTGTCCTTAACGGGGGCCTAAGTGTGCCATTTTTATATATTCGTCATACCAACACGATTCCATTATCATTTTGCTAAAAGTTCGTAATCTGCTAATTCATAATGATCGATCATTTATCGGTCAATGATCTCGTAATAGAGTTGTGGTAAAAGGACAATATCGAGCTTATTAAAAGCAATGACTGCGCAATGACGTTCTAATGGTAGATCACTGATCAAAAGAACTGTCATAATTTTAGCAGATTACCGCATAGGTCAGACATTCATTTGTCATTATGTACGAGATTACCATACTATGCCATTTCTTTCAATGGAGTGTCAGTGGTTGACCATTAGAAAGTCATAATGACGCCATTATATTAATAGATTATCAAAACTTGTCAAAATCAACAATTATGAAATCAATGATAGACCATTCTGACACTATTATAATAGCAGACTTGAGGCCCAGGTACCCAGACATGCACTTTCAAATTAATATAGTTGGATTTTACCGAATATTAAATTCCAACCACCGATCCGAGCATTATTATACGTATTGAAAATAAATTCTATTGTGTTTTTATGTGAAGCCATTGTTCTGACGACTGATACATGTTAATCGCATAGCCCTTGAATATTCATACAAAGCGGGCACATCCATTTGAATTAATGAGCGTTTTTGATACTCGTACTGCGTTGTCTTATGTCAACAGCGCTGCGTTCATATTTTACTTTGTTCGACGATTTTATGAGTCAGCCGGTGAACTCGTTATAGGATTAATCAGATGCCTTTTGGCCTTTGGATGCGGATCCGCTTATTTTATATAGTATAGCATAGCATAGTCGACCTTATAATGTGTCCTCTGCCGGGACTCAGGCCTCCTCTCTACGAGAGGGAATGGGCCGTGATCCACCACGCGGGCCCAGTGCGAGTTGGTGGATATCACATGTCTTCGAATTTTTGGTTCTAGAACATCTTCCTCATGACATTTTCCTTCACCGTTTTGAGAGCAGTAGTGATGAAATAAATTGCACAAAGTAATGCATCTGGCTGGGTTTGAGCCCGCGACCTACGACTCGTAAGTCGGAGCCGTTACCACTCGGTCACCACTGTACTGTATTCGTTTTATATTTGCGCTGTTTTTTTTTTATCTAAAATATTTTAAGTTAAACTCATAGTGTAAAAAATTTACCCTCAGAAAAATTTATCAATGTGCTGAATTTCATTCGACCCTTTAAGCCGTTTGAGCGTGAAGGAGTAAGAAATACACATACATACAGCTTTCGTGTTTATAATATTTATGTCAGGATCATTCGTTTTGAGTAAGTACTCAAACGATGTTGAAAATCATATCCTCAGACATCATTAATAGGCCTTTTTCAACAATGGCGCAGCTGTCAATGAATAGACATAACACTAGGTAGGGTTACTTAGTTTTGGCCATAGAACGTTAAAAATATGCAGTTTCTTCAAATATTTTGCTATTATACCAATGTAATATATAAAATAATGACTAATGAAGGAAGCAGATACGTTGCGCACCAATGTATTTACTTCTTTTATTAGCCACTATTTTCAATAGTCATCCACTTTCTAGATCATCTTTCATTTAATCCATCAATTAAGAACTAAACAAGTAAGATTAGGGGAACACCACGGATGGAAAAACGAAAATTACCGACATAGCCCGAAGAATCGGCAAACTTAAGTGGCAGTGGGTAGAGTAAATTGCTCGCAGAACAGATGGCCGTTGTGGCCAAAAAGTTCTGCAGCGACCACATACCGGAAGACAGCATTGGAAGGCTACCCACAAAGTGGACGACTGGCCGTGTGAGGGTCGCGTGAATCCGATGGATGTGAGACGCACGGGACTGTGTATTGTGGCGATATTTTGGGGAGGCTTATGTCCAACAGTGGACGTCTTTCGGCTGAAATGATGATGATGATGATGATTGTGTACAATAAAGTTTATTCAAACAATTTGCCTGCTGCGGTCTTCCCGTCCAACTATAATTTAGATGTCTTCAAGGTTAGAGTGAATAGTGAATAAACTAGTGCGACTCGCCATCAATGATAGCATCACTGCTTACCATCAGGTGGGATCGCAGTCAAGCACTGGTTTATATCAAGAAAAAAAAAAATTACTGAAATTGTATTTATTAAGTTTGTTGGTCAACTGTAACGGCTGTGTGTAGCAGAGGCTTAGCAATAGCTAATGGCTATGCTCATCCCAAATTAGTTGGGTTATTGCGAGCCTAACATGTGGCAGGTTTTAGTTGAAATCCAATTATACCACCATCACAACACCCGGTTCCTGCATTATGAGAATCACCTACACGTTATTAAAAAACTTTTGTTGAGAACTTTGGAGTGACAATGAAAAGTTGATCTACGTTTTGAAATTCTGGAATAAGACGCGAGAAGGGAAAAGCTGATAATATTTCCTAAAGTTGAAGAAAAGAAAGGAACAAGAAACAGAAGCGCTGGTCAGAAGCTAACGGCCTCGACTTACAAGTTATACGTCGTAGGTACCCAGGCAGGCGCTTCATTTTGCACAACTTATTTCCATCACCACTACTCTTGGGTAGCTAGCCGTCCGATCGTCCGGTAACTGTCCGGACCGAGGTCAAGTCGTCGACGGCGAATACTGTTCCACGCGCGCCTCAAGGACATGTCAGGAAGGAGGAGGCCAAGGGTCTGCTTCTGAAAGACTCGGAAGACTTGGCCCTGGTATGAAAGGCAACGAAGTAGGTTTTTAGTCAGTAAAAGTTTGACACGCCCTCCCGCACTGCCCAAAAGATTATAAAAAAAAAAACACCACTACTCTTAAAACGGTAAAATAAAACATTGTGAGGAAACCAGTATGTCCTAGAGCCGAGAGTTTTAAGAAATATCGTTTACGATACGTACGAGGCTCGCGTGGAGGATTGCGGCTCATTCCCTCTCCTAGAGAGAATTCCTGACTACCTGCGGTGGGAATGTTATGTGGCTGAATATGCTATGATTATGTTATGCTAACGAAAAGCAGAACTAAACTTGGTTGATTTCTTAGTATAAATGGTTCTAACAAGGATCATAGGGAGTTGAAGAAGTTAGAAGACAGCGATAGGAAGAACCATTTAGGTCATCATCATTTCAGCCGAAAGACGTCCACTGTTGGACATAGGCCTCCCCCAAGTGTCGCCACAACGATCGATCCTGGGCGTTTCGCATCCACTGCATTCCCGCGACTCTCACCAGGTCGTCTGTCCACCTTATGGGAGGCCTTCCAACGCTGCGATTTCCGGTGCGCGGTCGCCTTTCTAGAAACTTTCGGCTCCATCGACCATCCGTTCTACTAGCAATGTGTCCACTGCCACTTAAGTTTGGCGATTGTTCGGGCTATACCGGCGACCTTGGTTTTCCTACGGATATTTTCATTCCTGATGCGATCACGCAAGGAAACTCCGAGCATAGCCCTTCCCATTGCCCTTTGGGTGACTGTAAGCCTTTTGATGAGGTCCATTGTAAGCGATCATGTTTCAGTGCACCATTTAGGTGTAAACTGGTTACTGAGAAAATATATCTAACCACGAATACCAAGAATGGTATCGATGTCTTTCCAACCACAGAAGTAATTTATTTTTTTATCAAGATACTATAAAAACATCCCAACCGTCTTTTGTTTTCCTTTAGAAGAATATTTACTTTCTTATTGCCAAATAGAACGAAGACTGTCATAAATATTTACGTTACGTAACTATTATCGAAGACACCTCATGACATCACCCGAAATTCGAGGCTCATTTGAATTCCTCGGCGCGTCGTGAACAAAATTACTTATTCAACGTCATTACCCCTATTTCATGCCAGCGCTTCTTTTATATTATCTTCACAATGATTCTCATTATTCATATCTCAATTCTTTTTTGTAGCTGTTTCTTTAGGGATCCCACTTTGTTCCGTTTTATCGGAAGACATTTTTTCAGTGAGATTTTCCGGCCTAAGCTTAATTCGTCCAGATAAATTATGCCGGGATAGAGACAAATAATCCAGCACTCCATTAAATCTGGAAAGAGCGAACGCTTTCACGAAATTAGCCAACTAATCTTGGGACTGACTTAAAAGGGGATTATATCTTGGAAAAAGTGCGTGACCTTTTTTAATATTGCTTTTGTGATGTACCTACGTTCCGTGTAAGCTGACAGTTACTGAATGGGACGCTTCTCTGAATGAGTTTTATGAATACGCATACAAAACTTGTTCGGAATAAATTGGCTAAGTGTTCTCGTAATTTTACGATATACTTTATTGAAAAAGTGGTAAAATATAAAATATATCCCTATAAGACTTTATATATTCAACACTAGCTTCTACAAGCGGTTTTGCTCGCGTTATAATAGAAAATATATGCCTATGCCACACAATGATAAAGTCGGCCACTTATGGGAGCTCCACAACGCCCAGCCTAATACAATAAATACAATAAATTGTGGCTTTTCCGCATTAGTGTGGAAAAAAGATTGCGTGTTCAAAACCGGTACGAATAGATGTGGGTTTTTAGTAAGTGTATTGAAAAATAAAAAACACAAAATAAAGCGCCATGCTGTGTGTAAACCCACGATCTACAACTCGTAAGTCGGGGCTATTACCTCTAGGCCACAACAAAAACGGCTCCCCTTAATACTTAAGTAAAATCACAATTAGATACTGTAAAGGTGTTGCAATAATCAACTAGAAGATAGTACATTGGATTAAATGGTGTAATCCTTAACAGATTCCATTACTTGACCTAACCAATCAGCGTGGGTCAGCGACAGCCATTCGGATTATTCAATCAAACATTGCCAATTAACATAAAACTAATTATATTCACTGTTTATGCAGGAAATAGATGAGATGGCTTAGTTTGCCGGTAATATATTAATCGGTAATACATATGGATTGTCAGTGAATTGTTTATCAAATAAATTGGAATGCTGTGTGGTTTACAAATTAACCGGTTAATATACAAAATTGTTGAAGTATGGTGTAACGTGTACTAATCGGGGATCACAAAAGGTTTATTTAAGTATTAGTGCAGGATAGCCCGCAGAATCACCAAAATTAAGTGGCAGTGGGCAGAGCATGTTGCTCTGGAGTGGTAACCGTGTAGCGTAAGACGCAGCGTTGGAAGGCCTCCCACAAGGTGGACGGATGACCTGGTGAGTGTTGTGGGAATAGAATAGAATAGAATAGAATAGAATAGAATAGAATAGAATAGAATAGAATAGAATAGAATAGAATAGAATAGAATAGAATAGAATAGAATAGAATAGAATAGAATAGAATAGAATAGAATAGAATAGAATAGAATAGAATAGAATAGAATAAACTTTATTGTACACCAAAAAAGTAACACAACTTATACATAAACTTAAATCTATGGGTACAATGGTGGTCTTATCGCTAACAGCGATATCTACCAGACAACCTTAGGATGGATCGTAAGAACTTAATACAGGGGGTAGTCTACGGTGTACTGCTAACAAATTGATCTATCTCTATAATATATAAAACACAATACATAACTATAAACATATAGATACATACATATTAAAATATGTTACACAATAAATAATAAAAAAAATGATATGAATTTCATAGATGCAAGCCGCATAGACCTATGTCCAACAGTGGATGTCTTTTGGGGATATTATTATAAATTAATCATCTGACAATTATTTTTTAATTTTAAAACTCGAATAAAACTCGAATCTCAATGTCTTATTTATAATAGATATACCATTAGTTCCAAACTATCTAAAGAGGTACCGATAAAAGAGTATCTCTACATTACTTTATTTATTTTTTAACGACTAACGATGAAAAAATAAAATAAACAAATTATGGACGGTATACCTTAGTTGCGATTTTTACCTTTCTTTCGAAGTATGGTTCCTATGAACATAACTTTTAATAGGTACGGATTTCCTTATCTTTAATAACGAGGAAAAACGGTAAATGAGGATAAAATCTGGAAGTTTTCAGAAAATAATTATAATTCAAGAATAATAACTCAGAAAATAGATTCCATTAAAATTGTTATCCATCACATTATTTATTTATATATTAAAATTTATGCACTAGTAATAAACACTGTACAAAGGCGGACTTAATGCCTTAGGCATTTTCTACTAGTCGACTTTAGTGTGGTGCAGAAACAAAACAAAACATGGTAGGTGCAGCTTAATGGTAAAGAAATAGAAAAGAAATACAATAATAATTAGATACTTAGATATATACATACAAATTAACAATGTAATTATGAATAACGAAACCAACAAATCAGCACTGTGATGATTATACCAATTTCCTGTGAATGTGTTCACGTGCCTTCACACTAAAAGTGAACCAACTAGACGTCATCCTGATGTGCATTAATGTTATTAATTCGAAAGCATATATGCCACTTCTTCACACTCAAATTCCAAAGGAGAGTTTGATAATATTTGGCACTTGGTTAGATTGTATCCTGGCAGAAGATTCTATACATTTCCCTAGCTTTTTTCTAACTCGCTTAGGGTTGGTTTCCAGTCTAACCGGATGCGGCCAAATACCTCTGTTTTACTTTGAGCGACTGCCTATCAGTTCTCCGTAACCCAGTTACTGGCAAACACGATAGTCATTGGATAGCCTGATGGTCAGACTTTCTGGCGTCTGACTACTTGTAACGACTGTCAAAGATTTACGAATTACAACCGGTATTACCGTACCATAACCGCTATTATGGTACCAATGATTTTACGTAATTTCCGAAGTACCAGGTGAGGTAGAAAAGTACATATGAATTAAAAGTTCATATTGGCATTTACCCGGATTCGAATCTCGCCGGTACCTTTACCACTGGACCATCACTACACTCCTGAAGTTTCTATATAAAAATAAGGAAAATGAAGCTAAGAAGCACTTTTAGTGTAAACTTTTTTCCACAAATTAGAATTTCCCAAAACACGACCACATAAGCCCAAAGAATGTTCGGCGAAAACTGAGTTCGGAACCAATTAATTTACCGGATTTGCAGTGAGTGGTTAGCCCCAAGATCATTAATTGAAGTTGAAGACCCACTATAGATAGAGCTCGATGAACCTGTTTGCGGTTCCCAATCATGGGAATAGTTTGATTTGAAACTTCATTAGTCCTTGGCGCTGATTGCAATTCGACACAGTCATAGTTACTGTCTCACTCAGGTAATTAGACCAAATGAATTCGTAGCAAAGTGGGATTGCCTTTTGCTGTTACAAGTTTCGCAATGGCTTAATTTGTAGTCTTGCGAATATTCGAGATTGTGGAATTATGGAGGTATTTCGAGAACTAGTTCTGTGGCGAAAATGAATCATGTCTAGTACTCCTTGCTGTATAGCGATAATATTGTTAGTCAATGAGCGATAACTTCTTAAAAATCATCGTGTTATTAATAGTAATTATCATCTAGTTTTGAATTTGTTTTATTCAAAGGAAAAGGCAGATATATTCGCTGCTTAACTGGACCTATTTGGCGCAGCCGTAAGACACATTGTTGTATTTATTTTCTTTTTCTTTTTTTTATGTTTAATTTAAGTTTTCAAAACTTGTTTGTTCATTATGTGCTAAATAAACATGTTTTCTTTCTTTCTTTTACCGTAACATATAGTTTTTTATTATTATTGAGAATCGTATTTCTTTGCATCATCCGTGCCGTCAAAGATTTTCAAAAGAGTTTATGTCACGTTATAAAACAACCGGAGATTTATTTTCTTTTCAAAATTCGTTTTTCAAACTTTTTTAGTATTTCCTCACTAAGAATTATTTCTGTATCGTGGGTAGATTGCTCGCTGTCTGCAAGTCTGTGCCCAGAGTTACTGTGAATGACCCTGCAACACCCGGCGGTCAAGGCGTGAAGATTGCATCTCCTTTAGGCTTTACGCCACCTCTATCACTCACAATACTGCTTCACCGAGGGAAGTGACTGTTACCCATGCCACCTTACTACGTACCATAGCCTGGACCAAGGCCGGACGCGAAAAGTCGCCGCCACCGATCGCCTTTAAGCATACCCCCACTGCGTGTTCCACGGTACCCTTCAGTCGATCCGCACAATGGTGATTACCCAGGCGTATTTTTCGTCAAATCCGAAACAGGAACTACCGGAAAGAATGGTGTCCAGTCAGGACCTGTATCAAGCGGAAAGCGAGGATATCGTGCACCTTTCTAGCCACTCCTCAAAGAGTTATATGTAGTCTGGACTATATATAACTCTTTAAGAAGTAGTTTTTTATTTATATGGGATTTGCCTGCTTGTATTTTCTACAAAATAAATTGCGACATTACAAGTTTTGATTGGTTTATGTCAGTTATTGTGGCTTGCAAGCAAGTAGCTTGTATACTTTTTTACGAGTTAAAAACAAGTGAGTTTGGGTTATGTGGTTACTAGTTTTAATCTCTGTGAATGTGGCAAAAAAAAGTTATAAACAATGTATTTCTTCGACTTTACATAAGAAGTCGTGGAACCTATTTCCTCTTCCAAAGTTTTCTCATTTTCTCCTATTTGAATAAGTCCAACCTCTTTTCATTAGAATCCGTAGCATTCCATTCAAACATGAATCAGAACTTTCAGTTGATTTTCACTCAAAGTCCATTAGAAAACTTTGTGATAAAGACAAAGAGACCCGGATTAGCGGAAGTTCACATTAATATTCCGGGGCTAAGCTGAACCTAACTGACTAAATCGAGAGCTAGTGATGTAATCCTCGGTGGTTGGCAAACTCAGCGAAATCCACCTATAGCAAGATTAATTGAATTAACCTCAGTCAGAACCAATGCAGTGCAGATGGGTATAATTTTGGATTCAATTAAAAAGTTAATTTTGATTGAGAATAAAAGTATGAAGTTACGTGGGTAGAGCGGAACGAATATTGAATTCGGATAGTTATATTACCTGTACGATTTGATCATTAATCAAATTGAGTGATTTTGACCTCATTGTTCTTAATGGAAAACTAACTGCTGCCAGCGTAAAATTATTACTTCACGCCTGTATAAATAAAATATGTAAGGTGTACTTAATTTATACAGGCGTGAAGTACTAATTTAAGTCTGTCTAATTTTTTTTGTTAGTCTCGCGCTTGACCATTATTTTACCTGATGGATGAACGATGATGTGGTCGACGTTGGAACACGCTTCATCATCATCATCATTTGAGCCGGAAGACGTCCACTGTTGGACATGGCCTCCCCTAAGCGTTGCCACAACGCCCGATCCTGTGCTTCTCGCATCCACCGCATTCCTGCGACTCTCGCCAGATCGTCGGTCCACCTTGTGGGAGGCCTTCCAACACTGCATTTTCCACTGCGCGGTCACCACTCTAGAACCTTGCGGTCTCATCGACCATCCGTTCTACGAGCAATGGAGTACGCTTACCTAGAAGTAACCTATTCATTCTTGTCTTTAATATCTAGGATATGAGCTATCCTAGGACCTTTTCATCATAATCCGATCAGATGTTTGAAGCGTAAAGAGAAACAAACACACTTACTTACACATGTACAAACTTTCACCTTTATAATAATATTGTGATCATGAGAAAGCATCAAACTAGATTTATCAAATTCATCAACATTTATTATCTTAATAAGATTAAAAATTTATAATTTATTTCTAAGCTTTTAATGTCTTATTAAATTATAAAAATCTTAGTTTAAAATATTTTGGGGGCAAGGAACCGTTCGAAAATTGCCCATACCCGTTCGGTCTTAAGAACTAATATTGGAAAGGAGCCATAAAAGTCAGTCAACAGGACCGGCCCAGCGAATCCAATCAATGAAGAGATTAATGAAATTAGTCTGGCATCGAAGCTGATTCCGTGAAATTTAGCTGCGGTGATCTTCGGAACTAACTAATGTTGAATGCTCAAGGAAATAGCTGACGTCTGTCTTGTAAACCATGGGATAGGGAAATTAGTTTGCATTTCCTTTTCACTTCAAGGAATTTTTGTTTCATAATTTTTAACAATACATACATAAAAATAATAATAATCTTTACTTTCGCAAAGTTATAAGGTGACTTTATAATTCGACTTCGACAGGCCGCTTGGTCTAGTAGTTAGTGACCTTGACTGATATGCCAGAGGTTGTGGGTTCGATTCCCATCCAGAACAAATGTTTGTGTGATGACCACGATTATTTGTTCTGAGTCTGAGTGTAATTTATCTATAATATGTATGTATTTAGAATGTTATCAGTTGTCTAGTACTCATAACACAAGTTCTGCTTAGCTTGGGACTAGACGGCGTTGTGTGATATTGTGGAATATTATTATTATTAAAATAGTTAGTCTCCCAAACTAAGCGAATGCTTGTGTTTTGGGTGGCAGTGTTCAGTCGTTTAGTGAGGTTCTATGATTACGATTTACATATCGGTGCAAGTAAGGGAACGTATTCGCTGAGTACTTGAGAAAAAGGGTTACAATTTTTATACACGTAGTTATACCGTTTAAAATTCTAAGTGAAATCAACAATTTTGTATGTGAAAAATTATTTTAGTATCACTTAGTAACATAAATTGTGGATCGAAATCCTTTTAACAAGTTTAATCTGCTCTGAAAGTTAAAAGAGTTTTAAAAACATGGAATATATTATTATCTTCTGATCGAAATTTTGGTACAACCACAGTTTTCATCATAAAATACTTTAAAACTCGAATCTATAAAGCTTATTATAATTTACTAGCTTCTGCCAGCGGCTTCGCCCGCGTAAAAGTATGTTTCTTCATACAAAATTTGGACCCCCGTTTCATCCCTTTAGGGTGCGAATTTTGGAAAATCCTCTCTTAGTGCTTGCATACGTCATAAAAGGAAGCCTTGTGCAAAATTTCATGTTCCTAGTCCCAGTAGTTTCGGCTGTGCGTTGATATGTCAGTCAGTCAGTTTTCCCTTTTATATATATAGATGAGTTAAAATATTTTCAGTTTTCACTTCAGTTTGCTTTCGAGCTCCAGATTTATAGATTTAACAATTTGACTCTTATTACGAAAGCTTTAAATATTTTCTTTTACAGTCATTAAAATTAATGAAAAGCCTTTTAAGTGTTTAAAGCTCGGGAAACGAATTTCATTTTGTATTTTGCGGAAGTACTTTATAGATGTTGTTATCACAAAGTTTATCTTTTTCCTTATTTTAAATTTTTATGTCAAAATTGAATTCACTAAGTAAAGGCTTTTAGCATGTAGAAGCTTTCGAAAAAAAAAACCTTTTTATATTGTTTGTTGTTGATTTTCGGTTCAAACTACAAACAGTCAGACATCGTTTAATAGTAAAAAAGAGAAATAACTATATTTTATACCTTCAATAAATACATAAAAATTAAATATAAAAAAAATATATTATTATTGATAGGCTCACGTTTGACCACTATCTCACCTGATGGTAAGCGATGATGTGGCCGACGATGGAGAATTATCATCGTTTTGCTAGTAATTTTGTACCACAGATTACTATCGCATATCTAGATGACACAATGAAAGTACTTTAGATATTTAATATAATAATAATACCATTTAATTCAAGTTTGCACTCATCTATGGGTTAGTAACCATATTCACTTAAAACTATGTTAGTAGCTATAAAATTTAAATTACACAAAAAATTATTAAATTAATCAGGTAATCTACAATATCAATCTGGTATTATTCCCATAAAACAAATTTCATAATTATTAGATTCAATTTAAATGGCCAAATTAAATGTCAGAGATTAGCAATAAGCAATAACCTGCTAACATTAAATGCTAACAAAACCAAGTTTCTATGTTTTCACAAAACTGCAGCGTCCTCTCCCTCTTCTCTACTAAATATTCAAATACATACATGCGACCAAAGGCAGTTCTGCAACACCAAATGTCAATGCTGTAATTTACAAAGAACACAGTCTATAAAATATCTTGGAGTAATTATTGACGAAAAACTCACATACAAGGAGCATGTCATTGCACTCTCAGCCAAGACCAGAAAGTTAATCTACGTCATTAGGGAACTTAGAGATGTTGCTTGCATGAAACTTCTTAAAGCTATTTATATCTCCTTGTGCCAATCTATCTTATCATACTGTATAAGCGTATGGGGTGGGACATCGACATCACACCTCATGCTGTTGGAAAGAGCGCAGAGATCAGTTCTCAAAGTAATGTTAAAAAAGCCTATTAGATTTCCAACAAAAGATCTTTATAAAGAGGCTGATCTACTTAGCGTGCGAGGGCTCTATGCAATGCATGCAATTATCTCCACTCATAAGCTAGTTATAAATTCTCCAAGTTACAATGACATGCTGAAGCTTAGGGTCTTTAAAATCACAAGTACTAAATGTAAAACTTCATTTGCTAGAAGATCACAGAAGTTTATGTTTCCATACCTGTACAATAAAATTGCAAATAAATATCAGCTCCAGCATAATACGACTCGTGAAGCCAAAGTTAAAGTTAGGAAATTAATCACCGGCATGAACTACTATGAGATGGAACAATTGCTACGCACAGTTGTCTAAAGACTAAACTAAACACTCTCATTAAATTCTATCACACACGACACACAATACACATAATACTCCCTCAAACACTTATTTACACTTTTTCACTCATATACATACAACACACTTGCACTTTAACTTCATGAGAATGATATGCAGATTTAACTTATTTTACTAATATTGGAGTAATCGTTTTGTTTGATAGCCACGATTCAGGCCCTGCCTAGTGTGGTTTCACCGTTATTTTTGTAAATTGTAATTTGAGTTGCTAATAAAGTTATTAAGTTATTATTATTAAATATTTAAAAATTTCACAAAAAAAAATGTCATTGATTAAAAATTAAAATGTCAAAAATAGCATAAACACAAAAAATTTAAAAGTCGTGGAATAATAATAAAAATAAACATGTCACTAAATTAAATGTCATGAAAGTATTATGTAAAGCACTTGCCTAGATTCAAACTCCGTTATACGACTCATCTCATTTAATGAAATTGATATTAATAGGAACAAAGTGTAGTATATGCAAACACTGTACACATAAATTGACAATTCGTATTCCACTTAGACACCTCAAGTAGAACTTCGGCAGTTTAAATTAGAAAACGAAGGCATGACTACTGTTTAAAGTTGAAATGGGCTCTAAGATTGTTGAGGAACAATTCCCAAACACATTAGTGGCAATCGATGTTACCACTTAGTAAAACTACTGAGGAACTTATGTAGCGTTTACATAAGTTCGCCTACCATCCCCCGAACTTCAGTGAGCTGTTTGTAATGACTTCTATAGCTGATGGCACTTAAATTCGAGTTTCATTATATTTTTATCCTGTTTGATGAAATTTTGCGTTACTCTAGGATATTAAATAGCTTTCAAGGTTTTGTGTGCACTGGATTAAGTTTATCTTCAGTTGAACTCACGACCACAAACGCAGCAACGGTAAGCGTTGAATGGTTCGTTCGTACTGACTCTTCTGCTACATTTGAGTTTACAAAACATAAGAAAACGGTAACCGTATCACAATTTGATGCACGTGATCTGTCATAGTGAATATTTTCCCTTATATCCTCATCCATTCATCTGTGACTAGAGGGAAAGCTGTCGCCCGCGTCCTATCGTCATTCTCAAGTCACTACACACGTTCGGAACTTATTATTAACGTGTGCCTTTCTTTATAGTTCTTTTTCTTTTGACTCAGGACGCAGTTGTTGATATGAGGAAAATACGTTCTTATTACAACATACTTTGTAAGTATCGAGATTTTTGACATTTTTTTCTTAGAATCGCCTGTTTTTTAAATAGACCCTCAAACGATGGATTCGAAGTCTGTATTGGAAGTAGGTACTTATCCTTTTAAAACATTTCTTACCAGCTGAAGTTAATACTTTGACCTTTTCAAATCAAAGTTGGCTCTTAGTGTCTAAAAACACTTTGCCGAAGGTACCCGACGGAAGTTCCGAAGCTGATTTTACGTTCCAACGTATTCGGCTGACATGACACACCATAAGTGTGCTTACAGTAACTTACGCGGCTAAAATTCAGTTGCGTAATAATATTTGACAATCAATTTAAAGAAACATATTAATCATAGAATTAATGTAGCAAAAACTTTACATCAATAAAAATATTATTATTATATCAGTTTTCAATTGAACCGAACTTCGGTCGCGTGTAATGTGTGCTCTACAGAATACTTTGCCGCTGAATTGCCACTGAACTTACGCCGGACCGAAGTTCGGCTGTATGTCATAACGCAACGTAATTTCGGCATAATGTGTCGTAAGTAATACAAATAGCATTGCAGGGGTTAACATCCCGACCTTGCGTCGCGTTTTTTTGGCATAGTGTGTTTAGACACTTATATTAAACATCGAACATGGCGAAAGACTCTGCGATAATAAAAATACAAAAACAGCGAAATAAAGATTTCAATTTTATAGTGGAGAGAAAAAGTATAAAGATGTAAATATTATCTGGTTGAACTTAGTATGAATTTTTGCGCAAAGGATGAGATAATGACAAATAATCCAGTTACAATAAGCCCCGGATATGAGGATAGGGAAAAAAGAAAACGCAACACAACGCAAAATTCACGTAACAAAGGAAGATGAATATTGAGTGAATATAAAAAAAGGAACTTTGACAGGGCATCTCTATCAATCACTCTATACCGTAAAAGAAGGCACTTAGTACAGTACTTTTTTTGTCTCTGGCTTATTCCTGTGATCAATCTTGAAATATAGATTGATCGGTTTTTATGTTCTCTGAAAAAAGCAGTGCTTCTTTCGCCTTTTGTATATTTTTATCAGATCTTTTTTTATATTTTATCTATCTTTTGGGAATTTCTTTTTTACAAACTTATTCGCTACTACACGTTTCATGTAGGAGTAGTTTATATCTAGTGAGTCTTCGTTTTAAGGTGTGGAAAATTACAAATTTTGCTTGAAGTTAGATTTCACAGAGTTATTTTATTAGTGCTTGCTCGCAACTGCTCAAGTAATCTAGCTTACGTTGAGTTTCTAAGGCCTTGAAATTATGTTCTTGTAGGTAACACTATTCAGCTTTTTATGATGATATTATGTCATATTTTTCTTGGATATAATATAATAGACTAGATCTTTATTTGGATGGAAAGTAGGTACAGGTTACAGGTTTTTATCAAATTTCATGATCTATACTAACTAATTTAACTAAGGCAGTTATAAACTGTTATAATTATAATATGCTTTGGACTAAAACACAAACATAAAACAGACATATTCAAGTTTATATAATACAGTTATCAAATCAATATAAGTTTATCAGGTTTGTTGTCACTAGTACCATTAACAGTTCTATTTTAAAAGAATCTGGAAATAATGGAACTAATGTTGAATTTTACTGTCACTAGTTTCAAATTATTTTTTATTATTTTAAACTTGTCAAAATGAAATTATTATAAGTAAAAATAAATTAAGTATAATTACGAAAATTTTCTTGAAAATACAATGAGAGGGTGTAAGATTTGAGAATTCTTTACAATATTTTTGGCCAAAGGATCAAGATTTGTTTTCTTTTAACACAAGATAGAATTAAAATATGCTCCAACTCCGTACAGATGCTCGAATTGATATCAAATTCTGTTTTTATACGGCTCAGTTGCTTGCCAACTATCGAACAGACTAGATCGGTACGTTAAGTTGAAAACTTTTCTCCGTGATTTCGCAATAAAACACATTTATTGTTGTTTTATGAGTAAAATCTGCGTTTTATACCGTCGCGTCATTATTCTGCCTTGTTATTGTTATGGAGCTCATATTTTTCGAGGTTATGTAGCATGCTTATAATGTCTTTGAATATTAAATTGGAGTATGGTTGGTACATGGCAATGGTTTGTGTTTTCGTAAGAATTGTCAATAAACTTGGCAAATGGAGTCGGAGTCACGCACTGTGGGTTTCGTACAAATTTACCTATGTGAATAGTACCTTGAATGGTACCTCGAAGATTTTTTTGAATCGTTATATAAAATTACTTGTTTTTTAACAAAACAACAAATTTACTGTTACCAGATTTATTCCTATACCTGTGCTATAAGTCCTTGCTTTATGCCAATTTTCAGGATTCTGGGTCTACTGGAGTCCGTAGGGGTTACGGAAGTATGTGCTCTATGAATTTTGATTTCCTTGACAGTGTCGAAATATACGTTTTTTGCGACATAAACGGCTGTATCATTTTTTTTTTCGTTAACTTAGAAGTTTTATTTTTTCACAGCTTCAAGAGACTGCAGACTTGAGTATGAGGTTTTGATTTCAACTCGATACCTCCACGCGTTCCCGAGGTAAAGGGTACTGACAGACAGACATTGCCACAGATTACAAAAACAAGTTGCTCGGGCGCGTCGTGGTGTTGCCACTTTATATTAATGTATTTGTCACGTTATTTATTATTATTATTTTATTCTTATTTATTTAGTTTAATTTTATTTTCTTTTAATTTATAATTCATATGTTTCTTTATATCCTTTTTCTATCCAAATCTTGTTGTTCACTGCCGGTGCAGTGTTGTTTACTTCGGGCGTCTTTATGTCGACACCGCCACCGGCCCACGCTGAAAACCAGCGCTGTGAGTTCATCGCATAATGCGTGAGGCCACAGCTTTATGCTGAGCGTTCGGCCGTTTTGCGCGGATGTAACGCATATCTTCCCTATTAATTGATAATGTTTATTTGCTAGTTTTAAGATTGCGTCATTTCGCGCGAATAAACAGTTTTTCTTTCTTCTTCTCTTCTTTCTAGACGGACAACAAGTAGATTCTGTAAAGGTTCCAATTTTTCCTTTTGAGGTACGGAAACCTAAAAATAAGCTCGGAGAATAACTTATTTTCTTGGTAAACCTTCCATCTTAGTTTTCTCCTTGGCATAAATAGCTAAAGGTTTTCACTAGAACACTTGAATAGCATACATTTTTTAAGATATTCCATGAAGATCTCTCCTCAATTCCTTTATACACAGAATTCTTATTACAATTAATTATTCTTATAGTAGGTACATTGTAAAAGAAATTGTATTTTCCATGTAATAACATTGTAATGTTATTACAAGGAAAACACAATTATCCCTAATAGCTTTTGTAATACAAGGCTTCATAGTTTCATAAAAGTCCTTTAAAGAGCAAGTTAACATCAGTGTTTTTGCCTCCTACAAAAACAGATACCAAAAATTAGACTTAAGTGAATTTTTCATGCGTAAATAAATTTCTTTCACAAGTTATAAGTAAAGCCTCAGATAAACATCATAAACGATTAAACGTCATATGGGGGACAAAATGTCCCCCATATGACGCGCAATGCTGTCAAACTGTCCAACAATATGGCTCGCGTCACGTGAATGTATCGTAAAATGTTGGGGACAACATTGCAGCGTCACGTAGATTGAACATTGCGGGTAATTTTGGGGAACATTTTGTCCCTCAACATTACGCTTTAACTGAGCCTTTAAACCTACACACACACACACACACACACCACACTACACACACACACACACACACACACCACACACGTACTCACAGCACTTGTACACTATAGAGAAAATACCCTCCAACATGACGCACAACTCTGTCAAATTGTCCAAAAACGTGTCCCCCAACTTGCCCCACAACATTCTATAGCGCATTCACGTGACGCGGGACATCTTAATCGTTAACTCAGTAGTCCGATTTTTTCACAGCTTCAAGGAACCGCAACTTGATTATATTGTTTTAATTGCAACCAGATACTTCCACGTGTTCTTGAAATAAAGGGTCTTGGCAGATAGACAGACAGACGGACGGACAACAAAGTGATCCTATAAGGGTTCCGTTTTTTTCCTTTTGATGTATGGAACCCTAACAAAGGAAGCCGTTAGTGACTTAACGAATACCTACTCCGAAAATCCAAATAAAAAAAACCTCACAAAAAATATTAAGGTCGTACCGTAAAAAAAGCAAAACCTAACCTTTCTTTATAAGATTTACGCCATTCAATAGTGAGAAAGCGAAATAAACATCATCGACTTCTATTTATGGCCAGAGCTGAGTAAACAACTCCATAAATACTGTAAATGTCGCAGGAAAACTTCGCTTTCGATTTTATATGACAAAACAACTTTTTTTCAATCTTCAGGACTTTTACAAAAGCCCGGATTATTAGAATCGAATAGAGATTTTTGTGATCGTACGTATAGTGTTGCACAAAAATACAGTTCTTTTATATTCGGTACTCTGTTGGACATAGGCCTCTACTACTAAGTGTCACCGTAACGATCGCTCCTGTGCATCTCTGGTCGCCACTGTAGAACCCACGTAGAACTTGTATTTCGGCTAAAATGATGATGATGACTAAAATGATAATAATAACGAGGAACAGAGCTCCCACCTCTCTCTTGCTTTCATTGGCTGGCTTGAGTGGAGATTCGCAAAAGTAAACGTGCTCGGGAGAAGGATGTATAATCCAGTAAGGTGCTGGTTGGGATCTTGACCGTACTTCCGGGATTGTCCTGATAACCGTGGTGTACCTCTCCACTCCTCAAGTACCTCAGGATATGTTGCCCTCTTGTTGCTACGTCACTTCGTGCTAGCGACCGTTTTGGTGAGCCCATTTATTGAGTGTGCAAGTCGTCCCCTGCCTTTTTATTGATAGAAATTAATAACATTGCTCATGCAGGGGCCATAGTTTTTTTTGTTCCTGGTAACCAATCCACTTAAGACTCCAAAAACCATAGCCTTATTATAACTTAGTTTTCCATATGTTGCAATAGTTTTCCATCAACCGGGGGTTGTCCTTGGATGCACTAGCATAGCGTGTACAGGGATAATCACCAGTTGGTACCACGTTCCATTAAAAGCGTCTAAAAAGGCCTCTGCGAGTTGTTTTCGTACGCCTTTCAAAGGTCCAAGACCACTATGACTTGCTGTGACCTGTGATGTACTTAATGTCGGTGGTGTTCACTTGTGACTTTTTTTTTAAATATTTTTGGGAAAAAATGTAACATGCTGTAAACATTATAGGAATCGTTTCAGTTACTGATTCAGAACAAACTATATTCTGGTTTCGCATGTACTAAAAAATCATGTTGTACCTATATTTAGTTTTTATTTTTACTTTATTTACATTGTTCTCACATAATAGTAGCGACAATAAATGTACCCGAGATAATTTGTAATACATAACATGATTGAAAAGAGTGTCCAATGAGTTTCTTCCACATTCTTCTCCATAGAAATTTACGCTTTGAAATATGCAATTAGCATCATTTTTTTGACTAACTTCTTGAGATTTCAAAAGTACCTGTTAATGGAAGTAAAATACTGTGAATTATTTGAAATAAAATGCTATGAATCTTTCCAAATTCATTCAAATCTGTTCAACCGTTCGAACGTGAAAAAGTAACAAACATAGACGCTCGCACTCAGAAACTTTCGCCAAGTGCGATGATTACAAAAGTCTAGGAACTTTCCGAGAAAAAAGATTTTTCCCATTTATTCCACAACATTCCATACAACGGAGGTTTGAAGCACATAAACAAGTGTAATAAGAAGGAATAATGTCACTTTGAGAACTCTTAAAGTATTCATAGTACTTGTTACAATAAAGGAGAATGGACGGAGAATGGAAGGGAAGACATTAAGAGTCACGGTTTAAACACGACTGCGGTAATAGTACTTTTATTTTTTTCTCTTAAGTTGACTTCTGAGTATTACAGTTTTTGGTTGCGTGACGTAGCTAAGCTTAATTCTGGTGACTTATTCTATATGCTTATAAATTTTAGTTTTAAGCTAATAAAATGCATGAATACTTTCATACTCAATCCTCATTTTCAATTGAATATATATTTTAAAAAAAATGCATTTTTGTAGGGTTGGTCCTCTCTAGTAACCAATAAATGATTATAAGTTACTTTTGGTATGATCCAATCGCAATGTACTGAATGAATAAAATTATAATAATGAATTCTACGTACGTTAAACTTCCCTCCTATTAAAATACAGTCCCAATAACTCTCTCAGGATCATTTCTCTATTGATCTAAATCACTCCATTCTCCCCCTTCACATTACCATAAAATCACATCATGATTATAAGCAACTAAACGATTTATACTTTGTAAACGATGAGCTAAAGAATAATTATGGGCGCCTTAAATAAAAAAAAAGTCATGAAAACTCCCGTCCCTATCTCGGAGGGATTGCGCGTAAATACTTTTAAGGGAATTCAAATTTGGATCAATCTCATTAAAACTGACGACAGTTACGAACGCTTACGAAACTTTGCCTGTGTATTTTATTTAGAGTTTGTCCTTTTTTAACTTTCGAAAAAAATAAAATTGGCAGAAAATTCTACACGGTCCGGAGCGAGAAGGAGTAGCACGCGGTCGCCTCCTTCTACGAAGCAGTAATGCTAGCAAAAGAGGCGGCCAATCGCGTGAGGCAATAGTCCTCACGCCCTGACCACCGCCGGGATTCCGATCCCGATTTCCGGCCACCGTAGGCGCGGGCTTGCGGACGGTGAGCAATGGGTGGCTCGCCATCCGCCCAAGAGCGGGATTTGCCATTAGATGATTTTCCCACCTACAAAAAAATTAAATAAAAAAATATAAAAAAAAATACACAAGCAACCTCTGATGAAATTCTTTGTTTAATTAAGATTGTGAGTAAGTGAGCTCTAATTTCCTCGAAATTAGCACTGAGGTTGTTGTGGGTATAAAAGGCTTTCCTTTTATGTCACAAAAGCACATAAAGTTGAATAATTACCTTAATTGTTATATGCCACTTATTTTTCATCAAAGAGTTCAGCGGACCAAGCAAGGGCTAAAAATTCTCTTAACAGTAAACCGAATTAGGCTCAATTTAGATCGCGTGGCCTAAAGGCCAGCCAACAGTATTTCTGAAAAGGCCTTTACACAAGAGTGCTACCGGTTTTTGGGTCGTTTGTAATTATAATTAGCTTTTTTGATGTCATATAATTACATTTACTTACGAGTTTATGGTTGTTACATTAATTTAAATACAATGGTTTTTTTTTTCGATGGGAAAATCATCTTAGCACATCCCCCACTCTTGGGCGGAGCAGGAGATAGTGTCAGACTTTTACTGACTCTCCTGTTCCTTCGTTGCCTTTTGTACCAGGGTCGAGTCTTCCTTTCAGAATTAGACCCTTAGCCCCAGTAGGCATCGACCCTACTGGGCCCCTACAGTTGCTGACATCTCCTTGAGGCGCGCGTGGAACTGTATGCGCCGTCGATGACTTGGGCTTGGTCCGGACGGTTACCGGACGGTCGGACCGCAAAAATCCGGGTCAATAATAGAAAGTATGATTGTTACTTAAATACGTTAGAGATGTCTGACTAAATATTAAAGAAACACTTCTAACTTATGACAATAAACATAAAAATCATACTTTGTCTTAAAAAAATCTTTTTTGGTCGTTTCAAACTTTTGCCCGCGGCTTCGCCCGCGTACATAAAATATAGCCTATGTCACTCGGGAATAAACCAGCTTTCTATCGGTGATAAAATTTTAGCAATCGGACTAGCACTTCCAGAGATTACCTCCTACAAACAAAAAAGCAAAAAAAATCTTCACCTCTTTACAATATTAGTGTAGATGTCCTCCATGAGCTCGTATCACTTCATTATGACGGTGTAGTGTATGCTATAAACAATTTTTTTATAGAATTGGTTTTTGACCATTTTTCTATTTTATTCTTTTACTCGTGTTTGCCAGAGTTAGAGAACGTTGTCTAACGTATTTACCGAACTCATCCAATACTTCTCCTATGAGATTCAAATCTGAGCTTCAAGATGGCCCATCAATACAGGTAATACAGACGTTTTGAATATATGCATTGACCAAATAAGCACTATCTGGGCGCAAATTATCGTGCATAAGCACAGGCCTGTTGGCCTATTGGTCAGTGACCCTGACTGCTATGTTTGTGTGATGAGCACGATGATTTGTTCTGTGTCCTGTTTGTGTATTTAAAAATATAAAAGTGTGTTTATTAGTTGTCTAGTACTCATATCACAAGCTCTGCTTAGTTTGGGACTAGATGTGTTGTGTGAAAGTAGTGGAATATTATTATTATTATAAAAATATTATTTTGTTTTTATTTATTGTTTTTTTATTAATTAATTGTGTTTGTCCTTGTTTTTGTTTATGTGATCTACAATAAAGAATAAAATAAATATATAAATAATAAAATGGAATTTGCACTCATATACACCAAGAAAAAACCAGCGAGAATAGTCCGTTTCTATCTAAACTAACTCCGTATGTCTGTTTAAAGATATACCAGTCTATACCATTATTGATTCTTCACCAGATGGCGCCTTTTCATGTTTAATGATACCATTCTCCTGGTCGTCAGAACACTCATCGTCTCCTATCGTTGGTAAATAAACAAAATGACAATGCCAGATCCTGACCCTGTCATAGTTATCATTTACAGAAAAAGTAAAGTTATGAAAATAATTGTGACGAATAAGGAACCTTTTCATAATAAATCGTTTTTCTTTAAAAGTTGTGGTTTACAATTTTCTTATTAACCATTTATTTTAACAATTAGATAGCTACACCACCTAACCTACAAGTCAATGTCATTATTGTTTTTAGTTTTAAACGAAAACCGCAAGTTTTACAGGTTTCAGGACAAATGTTTAGTTATCAGTAATAAATATACAATAAGATGCAGCATATTGCATGCTTGTAAATGACTTTTATTGAGTGGGGCAAAGGTCTATAGAGTATCTGGCATTATCCTTTGGACGCATGTTGGAGAACACAACCCTGGACCAATATTATCGTCTGACCTTTGAACGTGTTCTCGAGCAAACCGTAACTTGGCAACTCGATGTTCTCTGAGCAATTTCAGGTCATTTGCTAGCTTATAAGGCTTTATATCAGGTTCACAAAATCATTTTAGGACTGTATCAAAGCTCACTTTGTTTTAGTGAATTTCTTAAAGGCTGTTTCGGACCTGAATAGCCGTGACGATTTTCTCGTGCTGTTGTGTGACTTAACTTACTATTTCTTGGTCTCCTGAAATTCATGCTGGTCTCTTAAAGTTGCTGGAGTAGTCTTTGGGCCGTAGAAGAAGACTACTACTCCTACTATTTATTCTAGCTGGACTGTGCCGACTTCTTTCTTCTTGTACAGATACCGGCACGGATCTTGAGCGCTGACTTCTACAGTTCTACTTGCGCAGAAGCATGCAGAAGTGAAATATTGGGTCTCTTTAGTTGTATGAAAAGAGATGCGGGGGCGGGGAGTGCATTCCTTGTACAGTGATTGGCTCGCCGATGTTGTACGATGCGCAAAGCGATCCCTGCTCTGTCGCCGAGAGCTCAAGATTCGTGCTGCTATCTGTACTGTGGTAATAACTCATACAAAATCTTCAAGTGTTAGCAACATGATGTCGAACCGTTATTTTAGAATTTCACGAATTACATTCTTTTCATTTACATAATAGCAAAAGTTACCTACCTTACCTACCTACCTACCTGTTTACCTTTGTGCTCTTTTATCTGCTTTTATAATTTTCACTTTTAAGTATTTGTGTGTTCATAAATAAATAAATAATAAATAAATAAAGTTACTCAAGTAGGTCTATTCTTACAAAATCCAATAATGCCATAACTAATAAGAACACAAAAATACATACAAGATACCTTCTTACAGAACCTAAGAATACCCGAATACGATGAATATATTCATTGGAGCGCAAACTAATCGCTGATCCACTGAATTGTGAATGTTATTATTTAAAAAGTTCCCTTTACTACAGTATCTAAGCATGTTTCAAGGGACACGATCAAGGAACAAT